>JASCZW010000695.1:0-350085 GCA_034211315.2 Aedes japonicus | reverse complement strand
CCCACTAGTAGTAGCATTTTCTCTTTTAATTTGACAACTTTCCTTATTTTCATACGATATAGAATTTGTATAATTTCAATAACATTACTACCACTCAAAGAATCGTCTACTTTTATTATAACTGAGTTTTAATATGGGTCTGCAATTTTCTGGAAAGCATCACCACACAGATTCTACATTTGGTCTGGCTGTTGTTGGCAGAGGAGCGAATATTTTTGTATACTTCTAGAAAGACCGCCAACAAATACCCATGTCCAACAGAGCAGCTTATTTTCCCGATGAGTGTAACGTCAAATACTTTGTTCCATTTGGGAGCGAAGAATATGGGAGATAGCTATTACATTATCACACCTGTACTATATGAAAATGTGCAGATACCAAAAACTGCACTGATACGAATATTACTAACAACGTAATGACACGGATAAAGTACAAAAACACGGACTTTAAAACAAATACCTGGACAACAAAACGCGTACACACTGACTGATACTGAATCCCAAAAAATTTCAAGAAGATTATGTGAGCTGATTTCGAAAGCCCGGTGTTTATTTGGTCACCATAGACTAATCCTTCCGGCATAATCACTTGAGAGTTTTCAAAAACCAACCCCGATCATTGCAATCCTATGGGGATAAAAAAAAATCATGGGTTATCGAAAAATCAATGCAAAAGTATAGTTGTTTTTAAATGAAATGTTATTGATTGAATTGTACTTTTTTCTACGCGTTTGGTCTCTTTTGGGCTCTGTTAGATAAATGGTCTCTGAAGTTCCTATTTTTCAGAAACTCATTCGCAACTGCTGCCAGTTCTTAGAAGCATTCTGGAACCTATCACTTACAATATATTAATCGTAATCTCTGTTTTATTTCTGTTTTATTGTATTATCTTTTCGCTAGCTATGTGACGAACGAAACCCCATATGACGAGAGGCCAAGCAAATTAGGCAAATGTTCAACGATATACAACTTTTTACAGAAAAAAACCTGCCCAAACCTTTTACCTTCCCATAATCCCTGAGCAGCCGGTTTACCACAAACCACGCAGAACTTAGTTGACCCCCATGGGTTAAAGATGCTGTGATGCTCACTCCCCTTCCCTTCCCTGATGTATTATGGACGATGTGAAATTTCGCATCGGCGACCTGGCCCTCGACCCCCTTGTACATCACAAAATGAAAACTACCTGAAACCGGAAATTCTCTTTTGAAATAAACTGCGATCATGTGAAATATGCTATTGAATTAGTTCTGAGGAACTCCATATTTATTGTGAATCGTTTTGGGGAATACAAACCTAGATAAAAGTAAAATTTCAAGACTTTCCAAGAAATTCGGATCATCATTTAATGATAATTAAGATGAGAACTCCAAAGCAAATGAAAAGAGACAGCCTAGGAATTTCGAATGAATAATTATAGAATTTTCCAGGAATAACTCCATGAGGATTAATATCCAACCGAAGAATTATTTCTTGAAAATACGAAGTTTAATACCTAAGAATTCTAAATGGACTTAAATTTTAAACTATTAAAAATCTAAGAAAGCATTTTATTATTTGTTTGCTAGTAGATATGTATTATAACCTTCATTTTTTTTAGGGCTGCTATCAAACAGTTTGGATATGTTGTTTCTGATTTGGCAAAGTATCTGTACTATTACTTTGTCGTTCCGTCGAAGTGGGAAGAATTCAAAGAAAGCTGCATCACCAAGCCTAAACGTTTCCAAAAGCATGTTGAAACCCGGTTGAACACTTAGTTTCTTTGAAAAAGAAATTGCAAGGGCTGCGAAAAAAGAAATTGCGAAACGGAGCTTTTATGAAGAGGAAATTTTGAAGATTTTACTGCTGCCAGATATCAAAGAGTAGGTTCTTTTTGTGATTGAATCAGCGGGAGAAACGGAAAAGTTGCTTAAGTATCTCGAAACGAATGAGTTTATACTTTTCGATATTTATGATAGGATTCTCGCATTTTTGGTCACTATGATGTCAACAGTTTACTATCCAAAACAGATAACGGAAGCCATCAACAACAAAATGCTAATGGAAGAACATTTTCTTAAGGATACGGATGTAATTATTTACAAATCCATTCTTGACGGTGCAGGAAATCAACTTAAAACATCTCATTTCAATAAGCATTTTAAAGACCACACTAAGGCTTTCATCTCGTATTTGTTTTCCAAAGATGTTCCGAATGAATTTGTTAGACTAGTCAGCAACTTCAAGGTTGGAAGGATCATAAATAAGGATTCCATCAAAGAAATCGTCCACTTAGTCGATGTTATTGATTTTAAATTAGACAAATCTAAAATTCACGAAGAACTAGTACTTGCAAGTGTCAAGTTGTCAACTTAAACGGTTGAATCAGAAACAGATTTTAAGTACTTGATTTTTTATTCCAGGACGATAGTTTCTCTGAAATGAGAACATTGCTCAACATTGTAACTTGCGTATCTCATTCTAATGCAGAGGTCGAAAGAAAATTTTCACTATCTAAGCATGTGTTACCGGAAAACCGCACTAGGCTCAGTGAACAGCAGTTCAATAATCGTAAAATATTTTAGGGCATGCATTTTTTGAATGATGGAGACCAGATTTGTTGTTTCAAAGGACTTGATTTTGAAGGCGAAATTTGCGAGGCAATCTTACGAATCCAAACAGAAACAAAAGAAAGATTTTGAATTAGTGGAGGCAAAAAAAAAATAAGGAAAAAGCAAAGAAGGAAGCAAGGCACGAGATCAGAAAGCAAGAAGAAGTTGTAAGAATGAAAAGGAAGGCTAAAGAAGATATTTTTAATTTAATGGATAATGGATGACATCCAATAATCCAGAAACATCATTCCTGAAAGTTCTTTTGAAACGAAAAGATCTGGATGTTACCTGGAGGAACAATCAGAAAGGGAAAAATTAGCTCATATGAAGGCTATTGAGAACAATTAAATGTTATGACGTATATGTTAAATAAATACGTACCTATCTTGATACACCATTGACAAAATATGGATCATTCTCTTTGACATACTTTACATATCGGTTATGTTCGAGTGCTTTCATCACTCACTCAAACGTCCTGTGCTCCTTCAGGGGTGGACTTGGCCAGCGTGGATCACATCTTGGGTTGTTTTTGTCTGGACATTTTTATTAAGTTAAGTTGGTTATCGGTCAATTTATTTGACTTAGCTCATCGTGACTTATGTTTCCCTCTTTACAGGTTTTATTTCACACTGAAGTTTTCAATTACATTCCTGTTTTGAACAATGCATCTAATTGGCTCAAAAACGCAGACAATCTTATTGTGGGGAACGGTTTTAGCTTCACCGAGACCCTATTCCAAGCGCTGGGTTTTTCTGAAGGAAATTAATCAAAAATCTACTTTTATTATTTGTAGCATACTGCCAAAAATGAGTGATGCATATTTTTGTTTACCCCTTGTTTGAAATAGGTTCGCCTACTGATGAAGCCGTTTCCCATCCTATATATTTGATGCTTGATAAGTTATAGAACATTCGTGTGTGGATTGGATTTGAAGGCGCGGATTTGATTTTGAACTCGCGCGGATTTGGCGCGGATTTATTTTCAGACTTCTCGTAACAACCCTGCAAGTCTTTCTTTGGCACGCATGACGTTACTCGAAAAGGTCTCTAGTTTTTTCGCAATATCCCGAACGGAAGTCGCTGGTTTTCGCTTGTAGACATCCCTGATATTTTTATCGATATCCGGACTAACAGGACCGGATTTCCGACCACTTTCGGCGCATCTTCAAACGTACACTGTTCTCTATATTTTCGAATCGCAGATCGTACCGCTCCGACGCTTACACCCTCTTCCTTGGCCAATTTTCTCAAAGAGAGTCCGCTCACAGTGCACGATCCTTTTTCGTTGTTCCGGAGTAAGACCGCGCATTTTGATAGGTAACAAAAAACTGAGCACTTTTTTGATGCTATGTCATTCAGAAATGTGCAAACAAAAGGACGCAGCCAAAACATGTTGAAATATTTCATTATATTCAAAGTGACCGTTAAAATAAGGTGTGCTTATACTTTTTGGAACGTTTGTTAGTATAGTATACTAGAATGGCAAGTAAAATCAGACTTTATGCCGACGGAAAATATTTATGGTGATGCATTAGAATTGCGCTGCTTTTACCGACTGTGCTAAGGTAGAACCCTGATAAACAATCTCAAGAGAACGAATGCATTGGTTCGATTGAATAAGTTTACTTAAACCTTTCAGGCCTAAATTTTTCCAAGCGATATTATTTTAGCAATTCGGTGTATTCTGATTAATTTGGCGCTCAACAACATAGAAATGATTAAAAAAGGTATAAAATATTGTTTTGAGGTGTGGTAGGTCGGCCAAACTGTCCTGGAGTTCAGAACTTAAGATCTAAGCTGTTACCTTTTTAGTATAGGATAAAAAATTTTGATTCTTGTAGAGATCCTAGTGGTCGGATTGGTAAACTAAGACATCTTATGTGTTCCCTATAACAATAACAACATCAGAAGTTTTTTTCTCGGGTGCAGTTCGAACGTGTTTTAGAGAAATACAAAATGGCAGAACTAAGAAGAGAAATAATTGTGCGCAATCATTTGGAAAACCCTTCGTGGTCTGGGCCAAAACTCTCTAAAGTGTTGGGTTTTCCACGGAATACCATGTGGAGTGTCATGAAAAATTACAGAGAAACTTTTTTCACGGATCGCAAGCCTTAAAACAAACGTTGGGCGAATACTGTCAATCGTCAACTGCGGAACAAAGTCATCAAGAACATTAAGGCAAACCCCAACATTTCAGACCGCGATTTAGCCAAAAAGTTTCGCGCCGCACACAGTACCGTGCAACGGATTCGTCTCCGGGAAGGCTTCAAGTCATACCGTGCCTGTAGACAACCAAATGGGGATCAAAAGCAGAACAATATGGCCAGAATCCGTGACAGAAAACTGTATGATCAGGTGTTGACAAAATTCAATGGCTGTCTCCTCATGGATGATTTATTTATTTATTTATTTATTTATTTATTTATTTATTTATTTATTTATTTATTTATTTATTTATTTATATATTTATTTATTTATTTATTATTATACTTCATCTGATTAACCGTCTAAATGAATATTGAATATTGAATAGTGATGGGGAAAAGCCTGTGAGCGAGGCGCAAAAACCCCATATCTTCTAATGACATAAACATGGAGAAAATAAAACTACTTTGAAGTACACCTAACACAAAATAAATTAACAACATGAAAATTCTAATTCGTGGTCTAGCAATAAAAGTAATCCTTAGCATTCGTCGAACAGTTTCGGAAATCTGTTATTCATCCCCCAAAATTTCCGAAAGTCTTCGCTTAAATGTTTCAACAGATGCATTGAAGTCAAACAGCAAGTACACCTGATTGAACGTAGCTGACATAAAGCGAATGGGATTGTGCTGACCATACAGAGCATTCCATGATTCAAGCATCAAGAAATCACGTTGGTGAAGTGTTCGTTCTGGGGCGTATATATTCAGCTGCTCAAGGATCCTCGGTGAGTCCAAATCGCCCAAAAGAATCTTGGCTACAAAAACAGTTTGCGCAGTACTTCTCCTTTTTTCCATGGTTTCTATGCCTACCCAAGTAGTACACTGCGGTTATAATTAGCTGTAGTAACTTGATTATGATTTAGCAAGTCATATTTATGTTCTTTCAACCGAATGGCAACAAGTGTGCTACTAGGGTTGCAATCTGCATCGGTCCTCGTAGTGTGGTAAATTGAGCGGATTTTTCCATGGGAGATCCCGCAGAGCATACCTGACGAATTTCCTTTGCATTGATTCAATCCTAGCAATCCAGATCGATTGATAGGGGCACCAAACAACAGCATTGGATTCCAGGATCGACCGCACAAGAGCACAATAAAGAGATCGAAAGCATAGGGGGTCACAAAATTCATTTGCTATTTTAAAGATGAATCCGAGCTGTCGGTTTTATCTGGAGATAATATCGTCGTAGTGTGATTGGAAGGTAAGAGCTGGGTCAAGGATAACTACCAAATCCCGTACTTGACGAACACGGCAAGCTGGTGGCAGCACTAAAGAGAGCTCATTGATGAAAATGGAAAACAATAGAAGTCCCATGTTGCTTCCTTCTGGCACACCTGATAAATTCGCAAACGGATTTATATCCAATCTTAACAATCAGTTTCCGATCTGTCAGATATGACCTGAACCAGTTGGTCAATGATGATGATATACCTATTCTTTCAAGTCGTTCAAGCAAAATATCATGATCAACACGATCAAAAGCAGATTTTAGGTCGGTATATACAACGTCCACTTGTGTTCCATGACGGGTCCTCCTTTAACTCAGTCAGTAGAAGCGCAGCTACAAAGCAACACCATGCTGGAGGTGGCTGTTCGATTCCCGGTCTGGTCTAGGAGTTTTTCGTTAAGGAAAATTTCTCGACTCCGTGGAGCATATAGCGTATGATTGTACTTGCCACACAATCATACTAATGCAAAAATGGTACCTGGCATCGAAAGCTCTCAATTAATAACTGTGGAAGTAAATCTAGAACACTAAGTTGAGAGCAAGCAATAAGCTAATTGTGAAAGCAATAAGTTTGAAATGCAAAAGAAGAAGAAGTTGTGTTCCATGATCCATTGAGCGCATGCAGAAAGAAGTAAATTGGACGAGATTCGTAGATGTTGATCTCCTGGGATAAAAACCATGTTGATCTAAAGAAATGTAGTTCTTACAGGAAGCAAACAGCATATCATTAATGATGATTTCAATCACCTTGGAGCAGGTACACAGCTAAGTTATTCCACGATGCTCTACAACATCTCTTCAAAATGCATGAAGGGATACCATAATGACTAGGTTAGGAAGAATACGTCAGTTTGTTGATGGCAGATTCAACGTTCTGAGGAGTGACCTGGAAATTTCCCAGTGAGCAGACATCGCGCGGTGTGTTTTCAACTTGAGCAGGAGATGACGTGATGTCATTGAAAGCACATTTGAAATGTTCAGCAAACAGATTGCACTTATCGGATGCAGTACTGGCGAGATCGTTCCGTTGAAACAACTCAACTGGTAATCCATTATCCTTACGTTTGGAGTAAACGAATTTCCAGAAACTTTTAGGATTTCTTCTTAGTTTCTCTTGCATACGAAGAGTATAATGTTTGTACAAGAAGCAATTGTAAGTCCGATATCTGCTACTAGCTCGATTGAAAGCCTGTTTAGCGAGTGGGCAACGAATTCTAAAGGGCGATACGGTCAAAATTTGGTCAATATCAACTTGACGTATTTCTTTCAATTTTGCATTTAAAAAACCTGAACACCCCTCATTTTGAAGGTGTGTGTGTGTAGAATGTTGCTCCTATTTTGATTTTGGAATTCACTCTTCAGTTGTCAAAATGCCGTCCAAGCAAGAAGAGCAGCGTATCAAAATTTTGCTCGCGCATCGCGAAAATCCGAGCTACTCGCACGCAAAGTTGGCAAAATCGCTAAAAGTTGCCAAATCAACCGTTACAAATGTAATTAAAGTGTTTGGGGAACGTTTGTCGACAGCCAGGAAGTCTGGATCGGGGGGAAATCGAAAACCGGAAGCCGCTGAGACGACAAAGAGAGTTGCCGGTAGTTTCAAGCGAAACCCTAACCTATCTCTCCGAGATGCCGCAAATAAGCTGGGTGTATCGTCTACAACCGTGCATCGAGCCAAAAAACGAGCCGGACTATCGACTTACAAGAAGGTAGTGACTCCAAATCGCGATGATAAACAAAATACGACGGCCAAAGCGCGATCCCGGAGGCTGTACACGCCGTGGCTGACGAGGTTTGACTGAGTGGTTCTGGACGACGAAACCTACGTCAAAGCCGACTACAAGCAGCTTCCGGGACAGGAGTTTTATACGGCAAAAGGAAGGGGAAAGGAAGCAGATATTTTCAAGCACACGAAACTGTCAAAGTTCGCAAAGAAATATCTGGTTTGGCAAGCCATCTGTACCTGTGGCTTGAAAAACAGCATTTTCATAGCTTCCGGGACTGTCAACCAAGAAATTTACGTGAAAGAGTGTTTGAATAAACGTCTGCTGCCTTTCCTGAAGAAACACGGTTGTTCCGTACTGTTTTGGCCGGATTTGGCATCTTGCCATTACGGTAAAAAGGCCATGGAGTGGTACGCCGCCAGCAACGTGCAGGTGGTTCCCAAGGACAAGAACCCTCCCAACACGCCAGAGCTCCGCCCAATTGAGAAATACTGGGCTATTGTCAAGCGGAACCCAAAGAAGACCAAAAACTGCTAAGGACGAGCAGCAGTTCAAGGCAAACTGGCTTTCTGCGGCGAAGAAGGTGGACAAGGTGGCTGTACAAAATCTGATGGCAGGGGTCAAGCGTAAGGCCCGGCAATTCGGATTTGGAAAAGCGGAAGCCTAACTGAATATTTTTCCTGAATTTTATACTAATTGAACTTGAAAAAGAAATTTAATTTGATTTTTTAAATAAACGATTTCACCGATTTACACGCGTTTTCCCTTGACCAAATTTTGACCGTATCACCCTTTACAGTATTTTCGAAGTGCTTTCGATCTCATATGCTTTAAATGTCGCAGGTGTGTGTTCCCCCAAGCCGGTCTATGGTTAGGTCTCCGCTGAGGGACATAATCAGCGATAATGGTATGCATGATGCAATTGAAACAACCAACAGCGTCATTAACATTTTCCATGGATTCCAAATTGGTCCAGTCCGTACAAAAAAGTGCTTCTAGCATTCCTTCAAAATCTGCTCTGCAGAAATCAAAACTCGGTTCATCAGAAACATCTTCAAGATCGATACTTCTAGATACGTTAACTTCGACTATAAATGGAGGATGATCGGCGTCGAGAAGTGATAAAGGTTCCGCAGCAGCAGATAACGTGCATCGCTCGGGTGTCATCTCACTTGCCAAAGCTAAATCCAAATATCGACCGTTTCGGTTGTTTTTTTTTTACGAATTCATTTATTTGTACAGGCTCAATCGAATCAACTTTACAGAGCCAAGTTTTCATGTTTATATACATCAGTTATCTTAGAACTAAGGTTAAGGGGATAGAACCGATTACTCGCGGTCGGTTTCGGTTGTTGATTGTGTTGATTTGAGTTGAGTTATAAAAACTGAAGCCATCAAGTAACGCAGCACAAGCAACAGAGATATACGATTGCAAGGCATCTACAGTGGGATGACCGTTCTTCGAAGAGTCCCAAATTAAGCCAGACTGATTGTAATCACCAAGTAGAAGAAAGTGATCGCCGGCCCCAACGTTCGAAATAACTGCTCCGATAGAATCAATATGGTTTGCTATGCTGCTCAAATCAGCTTTTCGGTTAGGTGGAAGATATATAACTCCAATGCTAACGGAACAGTTAGGTAACACTAGTCGGCAAAATCGGAACTTTTTTCGCTCCCGTCGGCATTTCTGGTTGGATTTTATAGATTTTGCTACGCTGAACCAAATATGGGCTCAGAAATGCTGTAACACGTCCAGTTTTTGAGAAAAATGTGATTTAAACTCACAAAAACACGTACTTCCGTAGTAATATGATCTACTTAAGCAACAACCAGAATATTGGCTCTGCCCTTTGCAAGTTGGACTTGGATTCTATGGAATGGACCTCCCTGAATCCATTCGTGAACACAGATTTTTCGTAACACGTAAAATTGATGAAATAAACCGGGATTTCATTCACAAAATTACGAATTTTCATAAAAATCAAGATTTTCTATTTTGAAAACATGAATTTCAGCTCCATCCTTTGGATGTTGGGTTTGGATTTTATGAAATGGACCTCCCTGAATTCATTCGTGAACACAGATTTTTCGTAATACGTAAGGTTGATGTAAAAACCGGGTTTACATTCACAAAATTACGAGTTTTCATAAAAATCAAGACCCGTCCATTAATTACGTTGCTCAAAAATACAGATTTTTAACCCCCTCCTTTCTTTATCACATTTTTTGTATGGATTTTTGAAATTTTTTTATGCATCGTCACTTTTTAAACCACCCCCCCCACCTCCCTCTCAAAGCATAACGTAATTTATGAACGATCCCTTTAGCTGTGCCTGTTTGAGTATATTGAGTATTTTGATGTTGCTTCTTACAGCAGTTTGGGAACTGAAGACCTTCAAAGTTCATTCATTAATTCAAAAGTCAGCTGCACAGAGCCCTTCAGAAACGCCTCATTAAATACTCTATTCAGCAGTGCCGTATTTTTAAGTTAGGATAGGAGTGAGCAAGACAGCATTAAAACACGCAAACACAAAAGAATAGACAGAGACAAAAGACTGTGTTAGTCACTATTGCTCGAGAGAATAAGGAAAAGATATGTTAAAAAAGAAAGCAAGAATCCTCAAGCACGTAGCTTAATGCGGCATTTTATAGAGCTTTTTGACGTTTAATTTGCGCACACTACTGCAAGATTTGAATCAAACCAGTGCGAGTGAGAAGTCAACGAAGTTGTGGGAAACCAAACCGTGCATTAATCCCCGCATGTTAGACAAAGAAAGACGATTAAATGTCGAAAAGGTCTATTGGCGTATTTGCGGCACAAAATTTGTGTCATTATTGCTGTCTTGCTGTGGCGTCAATTAATGCTCATGTTGAATCTCTTCAGCCTTGCACATTCATTTTTTATTCATTCAAAGCTAGCTATTTGAGTGTTACGGACGCGTTTTTTTATTTTTGTAAAAATGTCGCGAATTTGTCTGAACGATCCGCAAAAATTTTGTTGCATTTGTGAAGACGTGATATTGAAGGAACAGAAAAAGGGGTTTACACCTTTGTTAGAGACAGCATATCAGCTATATTTTGACAAGGAGCTTCCAAATCGTGAGTTTCCATGGGTTCCAACATACTCCTGTTGCTCATGGTACCGAACATTGCTTGGTTGGATGAAAGGTACGCACAAAGGCTTAACTTTTGCCAAACCTATGGTGTGGACTAATCCAACCAATCACATGAGCGATTGTTACTTTTGTTTGACAAAAATTCATGGATTTTCCAAAGCTTTGAAGCATAAAATCGAATACCCATCAAGGCCAACATTGCACTCCGAAGCAATGCCAGTTCCAATATCACCAAATATTGCTGGACGTGCTGATGAGTTGGATTCGGGACCAGGCGAATCTGAGAAAAGCTTTCAGGATGATCCAGATTTTTTACCTTCGGAGTCTGAGGAACCGCATGTTATAACCCAAGAGGAGCTGAACGCTTTGATTCGAAATTTGGAGCTACCCAAGACCAAAGCGCAGCTGCTAGCTAAAGGCTAAAGCAGTGGAATGCCCTGGAAAAAGATGTAAAGGTGTCATCTTATAGGAAGAGACATTCAGATAACATTAAATATTTTTCGATGGACGGTGATCTTGTCTTTTGCAACAACATCGAAGGTTTAATGGAAGAGCTACAGTTAGAGTATCACGCAACTGACTGGAGGCTCTTCATCGACGCTTCAAGCAAAAGCTTGAAGGCAGTGTTACTGCACAATGGAATTAAGTATTCTTCAGTGCCAGTTGCATTTGCAGCTCACATGAAGGAAGCTTATGAGAACATAAAAACACTTTTGGAAAAGATCAAATATTCGGAACACCAGTGGAATCTCTGTGCAGACCTTAAGGTAGTGGCATTGCTCACTGGGCTTCAAGGAGGCTACACAAAGCATTGTTGTTTCCTCTGCGAATGGGACAGTCGTGCGAGGGATAAACATTACCACCAGCAGCATTGGCCAGCACGTACAGAGATGGTACCTGGGAATAAAAAGGTGTCAAATCTGCCTCTTGTCGACAGGGACAAAATTTTACTACCTTCGCTACATATTAAGCTTGGGTTGATCAAAAATTTTGTCAAAAAGCTGGATATTAAAGGAGAACCATATTGTTTTTTGAGGAAAAAGTTTCCGAGATTGAGCGAAGCCAAGGTGAAAGAAGGAGTATTTGTTGGCCCTCAAATTAGGAAACTCCTTAAAGACGACAATTTTCAGCAAACTCTTAACGCGAAAGAGTTACGAGCATGGAATGCGTTCCAAAAGGTTTGTGGTCACTTCTTGGGAAATGAAAAGTCTCCGGATTATGTACACATCGTTCAAGAGCTGGTTGATTCGTATGCTGCACTTCGATGTAATTTGTCACTTAAATTGCACTTTTTGCATTCTCATCTGGACTTCTTCCCAGAGAATATGGTAGCCGTCTCAGATGAACATGGAGAACGATTTCATCAAGATATCGCACAGACTGAAAAGAACTTTGCTGGCAAATGGAGCCCAGCGATGCTAGTGGACTACTGCTGGATGTTACAGAGGCAAACACCTTTGGCGAACTATAAAAGGAAAAAGAAAACAAAGTGAATTTATGTAGAAAAATATAGATAAAATTTCAACTAAATGACTGAATAACTGACTGACTGACTGACTGACTGACTGACTGACTGACTGACTGACTGACTGACTGACTGACTGACTGACTGATAGGAAATCTTGATTTTCATGAAAATTCGCAATTTTGTGAATAAAAACTCATTTTTTTCAACACGAATGGATTCAGAGAGGTTCATTTCATAAAATCCAAACCCAACATTCAAAGGGCGGAGCTAAAATTCATGTTTTCAAAATATAAAATCTTGATT
This sequence comes from Aedes japonicus, assembly GCA_034211315.2. Taxonomy (NCBI): domain Eukaryota; kingdom Metazoa; phylum Arthropoda; class Insecta; order Diptera; family Culicidae; genus Aedes; species Aedes japonicus. The sequence goes on along the minus strand of JASCZW010000695.1, from coordinate 337,450 downwards.
TTCATGAAAATTCGTAATTTAGTGAATGAAAACCCGGTTTATTTATTCAATCTTACGTGTTACAAAAATCTGTGTTCATGAATGGATTCAGGGAGGTCCATTCCATAAAATCCAAGTCCAACTTGCAAAGGGCAGAGCCAATATTCTGGTTGTTGATGAGGTAGATATATAACTACGGAAATACGTGTTTTTGTGAATTTTAATCACATTTTTCACAAAAACTGGACGTGTTACAGCAATTTTGAGCCCATATTTGAATTCAGCGTGGTGAAATCTATTAAATTCAACATATATACTAGAAGGGAGTGAAACACTGCCGACTAGTGTTATTTATTGTGTGTTGCTCAAAATAGCATTTTCGGAGTTTATGCCGGTGATTACTCGAAAACTAATTATTCGATCAAGCTGAAACTTTTAAGATTTATTTATTATAGTATTACCTTCAAGATGAATTAATAAAATATTGTAATATTTTATTAATAAATATGAAAAAAAATGTGATAAAATGGCGGAAAAATGTGTATTTTTTTCAAAAAAGTTACGCCAAAAGTGCAATTTTTTTTTACTCTTTTTTGCAATTCATCTACTAACTGTAAATGAAATTAATGTATGTTTTTTTTGGGTTACTAGATTTCAGATCAAAACTGTGATTAGGAGAGCCGGCACAAGCAAAATACAATTACTTTTTCAACGCACTCTAACGGCCGCCATTTTGTTGAAAAAAAAATGAAAAAAAATGTTTTGTATGCTACATGGATACACTTATTATTGTAAAAAAGTTTCAATTGATTTGAGTAAAAACTTACCCTTGAATTTTTTTTTTCAAAAATTAGTTTTTTTCTCGTTCTTACTGTACCCCCCTTAACGCTTACAAGCACGTTGGGCATTCAACAAACAAAATATTATGGACAGTTAGTTCGAGCCGAACTGCAGTTTCTATAAATTTTCGTTGAAAACCAAAAGTAAAGCCTCACCCACTAATAGTATAGGGTTTCACGGTTCTTTACACTGTATAAAACCTAATAGTAATTAATTATTTCGATGACTTAAATTTCTTTACATCAGCTGGCAGTCCTACGTGTCAACTTTGCAGTTATGTCAATGACATAACTCACCCTTTCGTTTTTTTTATTGGGAAAGCAAGGTAAAGTAATTTTTGAGAGTTGATTTGCTCTCATTTAAACCAACAGTAAGGGTGCTGTTGGGATCACTTACAAAGTGTGGTGGTGGTTTTCTTTGATCTTTCTTAAGAGCAATCTTTTCTAATTCGCCTAAAGTAACAATTGAAAGATTTGCTGAGATTAGTGTCTCTAGAAACCCTTCGTGACTTTTTGAAATTTTATGCTTCTATTGATTTCTAAATTCTTTCGTTTTTACCAATCGGGGGAGACTATTTATGTTGGCTGGAATTCTTTGAAAATTGAGTCATTCCAACTTCAAATTTTTAGATTTTTTCCAGCAAAATTTCGCTGAATTTTTTTTATTTGTTACGCAATGTTACTCTTGGCCGTACAGTCTAGTGAGCAAATCTATATTGAACTCTACCGCGTCTCTTCATTGATAGCTTGAATTTTTGTGTTCTGCTAAATAGTAAATATACAATTTAAAGCCCTGGAAACTTAGAGAACTATCACCGCCAATCACAAATTTCCAATCGTAAAAAGTTTTTTATTTTCTTCTCTTCCCAGTGTAAACAAGAATTGATTCGTAGAAGCATTTGAAAGTTGTTTCTAGCCAAAACAAAACTAAAAACTCCTTGAGCGATGAGAAGCGGTTGGCAATTCAGATATTTAAACAACGACGTTGCTTTTACATTAATTACTTTTCTTGTTTTTAATTCATTCTCATTTCATTTATCAAAAAAATAAAATCAATTTCGAATGCTGAGCATCTCTCCTATTATAATGACCCTGACGGTCTGGCTGTTGCTGATGGAGATAATTACAATCCGGTGTACCCGACCCGGGTTCCATTTAATTTCAGCTATATTAAAAGTTAAACGAATTTGATTTGCAACAACCTTCCGATACTTCCTCCATTGAAACGCGCATCTCATAGGCTTGCCAATTTCAAATGCAAGAGGCATCGTTTCCCTTCTATATTTTGTCAAGAAATAGAATTAATGAGCTGAATGGTCGTAAATTTTGATGAGAAATATTCTACTTGGGCAAAACTTTTCCATCCCAACACAAGTATTAACTGAACATATAAGATCCAATGTCTCGGAAATTTTGACTGATTTGACTTCGGTGGAAAGGAATTAATTATGCCCGGTGGAAAAGTGGTAGCCATAGCGTCACGTTTGACGAGATCTCTTCGGAGCAAAGCAAGCAGCGTCATAACGAACCCTACAGGACGAAGAAGGGTCCATGGCTGTCTTGGATCGTCGTCAGGTGCGCTATAACGTAACGTCCTCTCATTAACGGATCCCGGGGGACTGGGGGTATATTTTCTTGTTAGTGCCCTTTGTCACGTAATTTTCAGTTTGTGACTTCGGATGGATTGTTTTTACCTTTCGACAGAGAATTGTGACACTATAGCGTGTAAACGCAGAATAATGATGCAATCGTTTATGATTAAAAGACGCCTATAATGGAAGGAGGAGTCAACTGGGAGGAGCTCTTTTAACTTCAAATATGCGCTGCGCCGTGTAACATAGTGTTCAGTTTATTTCATTAGACACCGTGTCTCTCCATTTAGATTAAATCTCAAATGATGATTGGAACATGATTTTGATGGCCAATACCACCTTTAATTCAAACAGTAACGTTTCTTTCCAAAGGATACAATCATTATATATCGAGTACTTTTTCAAACAGACGCATCTGATTCTAAACATCAGATACGTCTGGTTGAAAAGGTACTCGAGATTTTATTAAACTTTTTTCATTTCCTGCTATCGTTAATTGAATAGCATTTTTCGGAAGCATTTATTTTTTAATGTTTCCAAGAATTAATTAGGGGAAAGCGCTCTAATATGGGCCTGACCGTCGAATTGATGAGACATCTAGACAATAATATTGATTTTTAGTTTAAGGAAAAAAATGGTAACAAGAATTTCTCTCGCATATTCGTTTAAGACTCAATGTTTTCCTTATGTGTTTTTTGGAATATTTTTTTTGAACGAAAACATATTTGAACAATTTTTTAACAGGTAAATAAAATACCGATATGAACACATGAGACGTTGATCAAAGCAAAAATTTAACGACAGGAGATTTTTGTCGATGGTCCCAATTCTTTGGATCCACAAGCCGGCCAACATTACTTCCATATCCTATGCATTGTTCATTCAATCCGAAAACTGTTCCCAAAAAAAAGGGTGAACCAGGGGCTTCAATCAAGTCTGACAACCTGTGTCATCCCCTCTGGAATTTTCATTCCATAATTACATGCTACAACTTACCCAAACTGGAAAGTTCGCTGGGGTGGCATTCCATTGTTCATGACGCTTCACCAAAATGAGGGCGCTCGAGAAGCTATAACCTATAATTTGCCGCCTTTCTTACCTGCTATCCAACGTATTCTCAGTATCTCATCCCCCGACTTTTGAACAACGTTCTACAAATTAGCGGATTATTACCTCTAACGCATTGCTCAGCGATAGAAAATGCTACCTTTATTAGCTGAGCAGTACGATTTATCCGCGGGTTTCTTCCGGGAAATTGAATCATGCAATTGAAAAATATGAATTTTGTGGCACGTGTCGGCTCCCCCTTTTTTTTTTGGTAAGCACGGTGCTGGCGAATTCAATCTGAAATTGGATCGCATTGGCGAGGCCGCTTTCATGTATCTGACCGGACGTTTTCCGGGATATTGCTTTCTATTTTTCCACAAAATGCAAAACCCAATTAGTAAGAGCACTCCTGAAAAAAAAGGCGGTTTCGTTCACTTATTTAGGCAGGCTGTTCGAATAAGAACGTAAAGAGTGAGGTGGTTTACTAGGCGTAATTAAAAGTTCTGTTAAGTGCAATGAAGATTTATGTAAATTAAGATAGAGCATGACTGCGGCATGAGTGCTCTATTCCGGCACATCGAAAAGAAACTAAAAAAGAAAAGTTTTTTTTTTAAATATATTTATTTATTCAGGCTCAAACGAATCAACTTTACAGAGCCAAGTTGTCGTTTCATGAATAACAAATTGGAATACAAAATAGTGAACGTTTTAAATTGCAAAAAAAAAATCACTCACTCACATACACTGACCTACACAGTCCTCAAAAATTTAACCTAAACAGGTAGGTTAATTAAACTACAACCTAAGTTTACTTTTAGTCAAATACACATAATTAAGTTTCATGAACACCAGGTCTACCTCAAGCCCGGAGGGAATTATAAAGCTCAGATCTGATTCCACGATGCTCAGCAGAAAACCAAATTACGTGATCTGCGTCCTGGTAACCTTGTCCACATTCACATAGATTGCTGTCTTCAAGCACGGAACAAATGAGCGTTTGATGAATAATGGCGAGACATCACACGAATGAAGTCTCGATCCACATCCAATCCCCGGGACCAACATTTCTTCGACACCTTGGGAATGAAAGAATTTTGCCATCGCCCCACATCTCTTTTAATCCATTTATACTTCCAGCTAACGATACCTGACGAAAAATAGGAAAAAAATCGTGGAAGACGATTTGTCGACAAAAATATCGCCTTCCACAGCACCCACCACTGCAAGCGAGGCCGCTTTATCATTGTCTGGAATCAAACAAAGGTGATAAAAGGTGATAGAACGTGAAGATAAAGCACTTAGAAGACCTCGTATTTTCATGAGAAAATACGAGGTGTGCCATACCGGCCTCAAGGAGCGAATAGCCTCTATAGAACTGAGACTATCCGTGAAAATGAAGTACTGATCCGGTGTTAGTGAGGCAACAATTTTTAGCGGAAAGTGTATTGCCGCTAATTCAGCGACATATACGGAACAAGGAGTTTGAAGTTTACGATTGGCGCTATAAATTTCATTAGATATACCCAAGGATGGTTCCAATCGTATCATATATCATTCGTTGCACGCTCTTCTTTGATTCAGTAGACGCACACAATGAGAAGTTCTGCTTCACCTCTCAAGCCGAAAACGTATGGGCCAGGGTACGCATTGAATGAACATAGCGTGAATTTCGTCGCCTGCCAATTGTATGCGTGTGCACAGAACAAAATAATTAATTTTAACAAGCGCGTAAAATTTCCCCTCGTGTAATTCCAAGTCAAAGGAGCGTAAACAACGATATTGTTTGCAATCTTTCATACAACAGGCTAGATTCAGGCGTTATCTGGCTTAATTTTACATGAAATATCCCATTATGTTCTGCCAAATCTAGCATTCCCAGAAAATTTAGTGTTTATTTTTATCTGTGTGGCATTGAATTTGGAAGAGAAACTTGTATCAGGATCAGTAGTGAGATTGCGCGATGTTGCAACAATCCAACTTGTCACCCTTTTTGTGGATTGGACTACTGATAACTGTGTCAGTGCATCTAGAACACTCAATTGAGAACCGCTCAACCAATCAGCTGGTTGTAAAAGCTTGAAATACCAAGAAAGCAGAACAACCGAAAGAGCATTCACAAACCGCACTCATCGCCCAGTCTCCGATCAAGCGATAACGCTCGCTTATCGCCTCGATCGCCGACTGAACCTTCTTCAGTGCAAATCAAGTGCTCCTCCAACCAACATGCATTCATCGCATATTTTGTTGCTGCTGCTGAACGTGGTTGTCTTCCACGTATCACCGGGATCGTTAAGCCGATTTCCGGACAATCAGCGCTTCTCCACTCAACTGTTCCAGATGATCGATTTCTACAAACATCCCGATCCGGTGGGCCTTCCTTTGGGATCGATTCCAGATCCATTGCCGATTCCCGCCTTCCGACAGTCGATCGCATTCACCTCGATGGAAATGCGCAATCTGATGACGTACGGTCTGTCTCGGTTGAGGGTGCAGTTCTTTCAAGCCGAGCTCAGTTCCATGACGCTGCGGGTGGAGGTGACAATGGATGAATTGTTGGTCAACGGCAGCTATGCGGTCAATATGGGATCCAACGGACCGTTTAGGATGGTGATGAGAAATGTACGAACCGAAGGGAACGTGTCCCTCGAGGTGGATCGTGAGGGAGCTCTCCGAACGAAGGACATAGAGCTGGACTTTGGATTCGAGGGAATGGCGATGGATTTTCAGAACCTGGGTTGGTTTGGTCGTGTCTTTCAGGGTTTGGTGAACACCGCTCCGAACATGGTGTTCGACATGGTGAAACCGTACATGCTGAAGGAAGTGCACGCAAAGCTCCAGGACGAAATTGATTCCCATATTGAGCTGCAGGTCGAGAAGCGCGGCATTGTGCTGGCAAATTCAGTGCCTCCGCTGGATTTGGCGATGGCGGAAGCAAGGTTTTTGGTTAGAAACAAGGGATTTGATCCTTATCTACTGCCGGACTACGATAATTCGTTGAGCATTTTCGGTCTGCAGTTAACCGGAACCAGGTTGCGTGGGTTGTCCAATTTTTACCGCAGCGGAGAGGTGGAAATTTCCGTGGCAAACAACACGATGGACTGCCTTGTCCAAGTGGGCACGGGAAGAATCGAGGGGTCCACAAATTGGCAGGTGTCAGTGCTGCGAAGTCTACTGAAGCAATCAGGAGCCGTTTTCTTTGCAATCAACAATGTGTGGCTGTCGATCAAAGTAGCTCAACCACTGGATCTTCGCAAGAAACCTACGCTGCTGGACTTGCAACTGGAGATAGGAAACATCCAAGTAAGCTTATGATTTACTGTTTGAAGTACAAACTAGTTAATCAATTGTTCGTAAGATTTTCAGCTCCGGAACCGGGTCGTTCGATTACCTGGTGGAAGCCGTGGTTAATATTTTGCCAAATTTGTTGCGCTACCAACTGGTGGATGTTATCGAGGGCCCATTGAAGGCGAGAATTCGTGAAAAGCTAGATTGCATCAACGTAGAGCAGTACGTCAAGCGGCACGTGTTGGACTTCGAACGGCGGGGAACGGAAATGGTGATTGATTGGAGGCTGTGCGAGAGGAAAATACCGGATAAATAAATTAATCGCAATTACGGAGGTAGACGTGTTTAGTATTTGGTTTTTTTTTTCTCTCGGGAATAATGCAATCGAGCTAGTTTGCTTTATTTGTGGGTTCTAATTAATTGGGATTTAAATTCAACATGGTTTCGAGTGTGATGAGATTATGGTTTAGTTCCAACAACAATCTCCACAAATCCAATAACTCGATTCACGCACAGAAATCAATCCGATGGAAGTGCGATTTAAAATGGATGATTTCAATTCGGATAAAAAAAACTCTGCTACATGCAATCTGCTCGATTTCATTTTATCTATTGCACTGAAAATTGAAAACGAATGTTATTATATTTCAATCAGAAGAGCACGGGAATTGAATTGCTTGCAAGTGGATGCAATGATTCTAGACGACACACCGCTTCTGGATGGATTCAAACTAAACTGATGCTTTATCTGCAGGAATGTTCCATCCGTTGCCAGCGGAGATTTCCTGAGTTCCTGTCGGTTGGTTTCACACGTGTATTGTGATGTGGGTATTATCTTTTATTTACTCTGTTGTCTGCCATACGAGGAATTCGAAGATTATGCTTGGAGACGAATGTAAACACCAGGAGGTGTTCTAGATTCTAGTTGCTGAGAGGATGTGGATCTAGTGCTGGTTTGTCGTTCGATGCAGTCTGGTTGTTCGAATTGAAATGAAAATTCAATATTATGATACTTGAACAAATCACCTTCGGTGCTTTAAATTATTGACCTGTTCCGTTTGTCATCATACAAAAGCCCTCAGCAATCGACAATCGGGACTTGAGGGAAATTTGTTTGATAGCAAATTGAAAAGAAACATTGCTTTTCTTGCAGTGTTGAAAAAAAAACAGTGCTTCAAGTTTGAAGTAATAGAATGGAATACAAAAAATAGGGGAGCTAGGAGTGAAATGCACCATGGGTCAAAACTAACCATTGTTCGCAGAGCTCGGTTGTGCATCTATGTCTGTGCAAGTAGTAAAAGGGTGTCTACAAGGAGGCTTTTCTATGGTCATAAGTGGTAGATGAACTATTGACAAATCTAGAATCACAAGGATTTGAAGTTATAGGGTTTGTTGATGACATGGTTATTATAGTTCGAGAAAAATATGATAGTGTCATTACTGAAATAAAGCAATATGCTTTAAAAAGATGGCTTTCACATCAAATAAATTTTAATGCCGCTTTCATTTTAGGTTTGGGTGTTATTTTGGATGGAAAACTAAATAGGAATTCTCACTTAACACGTACGTCCCCAACCCCTCTGAGACAGAAAATTTAAAATTTAAAATTGATGATACTCTATCGTTAGCCATCGGATTTTGTTGCAATAGATCACAAATATATCCTAGTTTATAGATCTGCACTGGTTATTCCGAAAATTTCCGTAGTTTCGGATTCCAAGGTGGGAGTACTGGGGTAAGTACCTGTCAAGGGATGGTGGACAAAACATTTTTTAGTAGCGAAACATGGCATGCGGCATATCAAACTTCATGATTTTGCAAAACTAAGTCATCAGAAGACATTTTGAAGATTTCTACACCATACTGGCCACTAAAAGAGGCCCTGCAGGATCCGAGTTCTCCGGAAAAGTGACCATATTCAAATCGTTGCCAAACCTAATAGTTTGCGACACATCAAACTTCAGGATTTTGGTAAACCAGGTCATAAGAAGACGTTTTGAGAATACTGACACTTGAAGGCCCCAGAATCCGAGCTCCTCCGGGATAGTGGCCATATTCAAATCTTTTCGAAACTTGGCTTGCGACCATCAAACTTCATGATTTCAAAAACTAGTCATCAGAATATCGTTTTGAGAATTTTCTTGCATTGCTACTGGTCACTTGGGTGGTTCCTTCGGGATCCAAATTCCTCCGAAAGGTAATACATTAAATCTTTCCAAAACGTATTATGACACATAAAAACTTCATGATTTTGCAAAATCCTTATCTTCGGAGGACATTTTGAGGATTCCTGACCATATTGGCCATACTAAGAAGTTCTTGCGAGGATCCAGTTCCTCCGGAAAAGAGGCCATATTCAACTATGACCGAAGCCAGGCTCGCGACATATTAAACTTCATGGTTTTGCAAAACTTTGTCTTCGGAGGAGCATTCTGAGGGCATCTGGACCATATCACTTAGAAGCTCTGCGAACCGAGTTCTTCCTGAAAGTGGCTGTGTCTCAAGTCCTTTTCTTAAACCTGGCTTGCGACGCACCAAACTTCTATAGATTTTTCAAAACTAGTCTTCGGAGGACATTCTGAGAAGCTGACCCATACTGTCAATTGAGGTACCTCCGAAGTGAACTGAGTTCTCCAGGAAGGAGGCCATATTCAATTTTTTTCTAAACCTGGCTTGCGACACATCAAACTTCATGATTTTGCAAAAATTATCTTTGGAGGACATGTTTAGGATTCCTGACTATATTGACCACTTAAGAAGCTCTTGCGAGATCCGAGTTCTTCCGGGAAAAAGGCCATATCCAAATCGTTACCGAAACCTGATTGCGACATATCTTTATCTACATGATTTTGCAAAACTAGGTCTTTGAGGACATTCTGAGGGTGGGGTTCGGACCTACATTTCTGGCTACTTATGGAGGTCCTTCGATCCGTGTTCTTACGGAAAAAGGCCATTTTCAAAATCGCTGCCAAAACCTGGCTTGCGACACATCAAATTTCAGGATTTTGCAAACTATGTCATGAGTAAAGATTGCTTGAGAGTTTTTGATAATATCAACATTTGAGAGGCCTGGTAGGATCCGAGTTCTCCGAAAAGTGGTCACACGTCCAAATCTTTTTCCAAAACCTGGCTTTGCGACCCATCAAACTGTATGATTTTGCAAATAGGTTTGTAGAGGACATTCTGAGGATTCCTGACCATACTGAACACTTAAGGAGGCCTTGCGGAATTATAATTCCCAGAAATCATATCGTTGCCGAAGCCTGGCTTGCGGCACATCCAACTCTTAAGTGATTTTGCAAAATCAGTCTGTAGAGGACATTCTTAGGTGTTCAATTCATATTATTACTGAGGGCTTCATGGGATCCGAGAGAGCTCTTCCGGATAAGTGTCCATCGAACAACCGTTTCCAAAATCACAAGCCAGACATATCAAATATAATGATTTTGTTAAAAGTTTGTTCAGGATCAATATGGAATTGATCCTATTCCACCCAGGTTGAATCCGATCCACGATGCTCGTTTTATCAGATTTCGAGTCATTTTAAATTTTACACAAAATAATTCACACTATCGAACAATACAAAAACAAAACGAAAATCCCGTTTCAACCGCAAAACCACATAACATTTGTTATGACATAAGCTCTTCTAACTATGGTTCTCTCGACTAGTGGTCCATGCCCCAACTAAACAACCATTTTTAACAAAAGGATACTGTCGAGTTGGAAAAGACACGCACATTTTATTGCACCAAAGCGTAACGAAATTCATAAAAAAGAGTACAAAGAGGACGGACATATTACAAAACTGAGGCAAGTTTATTTTTTTCAATCGATCCTATGTGCATAAGCAATACGATAAAGTTTCTTGAAAACGATTTGGTTAGATATATGGTAGGAAATTCAAAGAATGTCCTCCGAAGACAAAATTTAAAAATCATGAAGTTTGCGATACGTCGCAAGCCAGGTTTTGGAATTTTTTTTGAATATTAATGCCCTTGCTGGAAGAACTCGGGATGCTGTGCTCCAATATGGTCAGACACCCTTCAAAATAGCTCTCTCCGAAGGCAGTTTTGCAAATCAGTGTTTGATTGTTGCGTCAGGTTTTGGTACTGATTTGAATATGGCTAATTTCTTCTGAAGAACTCGAATCCTGCAAGAGATTTTTTAAGTGGCCAACATGGTCCAACACTCAGAATGTCCTCTGAAGACAAAGTTTTGAAAATCATGAAGTTTGATGTGTCGCAGTTGTGTTTTGGCAGCGATTTGAATATGGCCACTTTTCCAGAGGAGCCTGAATCTCTGCAGGGCCTCTTTAGTACAATATGGTCATAAATCTTCAAAATGTCTTTTGTTGACCTAGTTTTGCAAAATCATGAAGTTTGATGTGTCGCAAGCCAGGTTTTTGGCAGCGATTTGAATATGGCCACTCTTCTCCGGAGGAGTCGATCTCAGAAAATTTTTTAGTGGCCAGTATGGTCAGAAATCTTCAAAATGTCTTCTGATGACCTAGTTTTGCAAAATCATGAAGTTTGATGTATCGTGCTTGTGTTTAAGAAAAGATTTGAATATGGCCCTCTCCTGGAGGAACTCGATTCCGCAGGTTTCCTGGCGTCCAGTATACCAAACACTTCGCAAAAGTTCTCCAAAGAACAAGTTTTGCAAAATCATGCAGCTTGATGTGTCGCAAGCTGTGTTTTGAAATAGATTTGAATATGGCCACTTTTCCGGATGAATTCAAGATCGCGCAGGGTCTTCCTATGACCAGTATGGTCAGAAATTTCAAAACGTCTTCTCATGACCCAGTTTCTGCAAAATCTTGAAGTTTGATGTCGCAAGCCAGGTTTTGCAACGATTTGAATATGGCCATTTTTCCGTAGGAACTGGACTCTGCAGGGCCTCTTTAGTGGCCAGTATGGTCAGAAATCTTCAAAATGTCTTCTGATGACTTAGTTTGCAAAATCATGCTTCTGATAAGGCGTTTCTTGCCACAAAAATGTTTTGTCCACCATCCTGACAGGTACTTACCCAGTACTCCCGACATTGGAATCCGAAACTACGGAAATTTTCGAATAATCCAGTAGATCTATAAACTAGGATATATTTGTGATCTATTGCAAAAACCCGCAACAAAAATCCGATGGCTAACGATGGAGTATCATCAATTTTAAATTTGAAATTTTCTGTCTCAGAGGGGTTGGGGACGTACGTGTTAATACAGATCATAGATAAAGCAAAAGTTCAATGTTTAAACACACTTAGAAAATAACACCGAACTCGGTTCAATTTTCTACCAATCCACATCGGTTAATAACATGTAACCAAATAAATAGTTTAAATATACTGTTTTCGGGTGTAAAGGGTGTTTCGATCAAAATTTGGTCGACTGAAACTTGCCGCATTTCCTTTCATCGTGCATTAAAAAAAGTTGAACACCCCTCATTTTGCAGATGTGTGCGTTTAGCATCATGCCTCTATTTTTATTTTGAGATTAGCACTTCAGTTATCAAAATGTCGTCGAAGGAAGAGAAACATCGCATCAAAATTTTGCAATTATTGAATGTGGCTAAATCAACTGTTACCAACGTATTAAAAGTGTTCGGTGAACGTTTGTCGACAGCCAGGAAAGCTGGATCGGGGGGAAATCGAAAGCTGGAGTGTTGAGGCGCCTCGTTGTCTCAATGGGAAGGTTCTTTCCTCTTAAAGAAAGAAGACGGTAGTTGCTTTTACAAGCCTTTTATTTCTATTGAGCTTTAGCCAGCTCAGGCTACTTATTTACTATTTGACCGTTAGCCGGGTCAAAACATACTGATCCTGTTTTCTTACTTAATTTGTTTTTTATTTCAATACTTCGTCTTACATACTATTTTATAATTTTAAGAGTTTTAGCCCAATGGGCTCTTCAGCTTTGTTCAATGTTTTGTGTGTTTTGTGTTTTAATTATTTGGTTTCAGTTCAGCCCTTGGGGCATTGTTTGTTAAAGTTTGATAACCTACCTAATCTACAACTAAAACTACAATTTGAAAATCCTAGGGGTGGGGAACCAGATTCCGAATGACCTGGTGATCCGATGTCCGGCAGCGTGCCCTGTACCGATTGATAGACTCACTAAAGCGATCATCGAGCATTTTTATCTCGGCCAGACGGTGGACCTCAGATGTTCTTGTCCTCGGAAGGGTGTTCAGGATCATTCTGAGGAACTTATTTTGAACGCGCTGAAGCTTCAGGTGATGTGTTTTTGCACAACTCTCCAAGATTGGCATGCCGTACTCGATGACTGGAAGAATGATTTGTTTGTAGACAGCAAGCTTATTTTTCAGGGATAATGTGGACCTTCTGTTGATCCATGGGTAAAGTAGCTTCAATAGGACGTTACACTTTGTGACAGTTTTGTCAACCTGTTCTCTGAAAATAAGCTTGCTGTCTATGGTAATGCCAATATAGACAGCTGATTTTGCCCATTCCACCGTTGTGTTGTTTAGGCTTATTTAACAATCCTCAGTCGGAACAAGTTTGGGAGAGTTGGAGTGTGGAAATAGGATTACCTGGGTCTTCGCCACGTTGATACAGCTCTTCCATTTGGTGAAGCATTCTGACAGAACATTCAGGCTTCGCTGCAGTTTCGCTATGAGCGCTCTTCTTACCCTACCATTGTGGACGACTGATGTGTCATCGGCGAACAACGACAGAGATCCATTGTTAGGGAGCGTAGGTATGTCCGAGGTGAATATGTTGAACAGAAGTGGACCTAGTATACTTCCCTGCGGAACACCGGCGGAGATCTCCTGTGCATCAGAAACTTTAACTAGAACTAGAACTAGAACTAGACCTAGAACTCGAACTACAAATAGAACTACAACTTGAACAAGAACTTGATCTAGAACTAGAACTAGGATTAGGACTAAGACTAGAACTAGAACTAGAACTCAAACTAGAATTAAAACTAAAACTAAAACTAAAACTGAAACTAAAACTTAAACTAAAACTAAAACTAAAACTTAGACTAGAACTAAAACTGAAACTGAAACTAAAACTTAAACTTAAACTTAAACTTAAACTAAAACTAAAACAAAAACTTAAACTAAAACTAAAACTAAAACTAAAACTTAAACTGCAACTAAAACTAAAACCAATTAAAACTAACTAACTTAAACTAAAACTAATACTAAAACTTAAACTAAAACATAAACAAAAATTAAAATTTAAACTTAACCTGGTGACGAACTAGTGAAGTGATCATAATAAAGAGGAAAAAATAAAAAAATAAAATAAAACTTAAACCTAAACTAAAACTTAAACTTAGAACAAGAACTAGAATAAAACCTAGAATTAGAACTCGAACTAGAACTAGAAACAGAACAAGAACTAAAACTTAAACTTGATCTAGAACTAGAATTAGAACTACAACTTCACTAAACTTCAAAATTATAAATTCAAAGTTCAAATTTCCTATTTCCAAATTTCATAATTCAAATTGATTCCAAATAGATTTTAAACTGATTTCAACAAGATTCAAAATGGTTTTCAAAAAGATTCATAAAAGATTCCAAAAAGACTACAAATAGATTACAAAACGATTGCAAATATATCAATTATTCCTCATCGATTCCAATTAGATTCCAAATAGACTCACTTTATTCAAGACTCAAGATTCATTTTCCGTTCTTTTACCTCTACTTTATTAAAACTAAAACTAAAACTAAAAATGAATCTTCAACTTAAACTAATATGAAAGCTAAAATTATAACTATGACTATAAAATAAACTGAAAGATTCCAAATTCCAAATTCCAAATTCCAAATTCTAAGTTCCCAATTCTTGAATCTTGAATCTTGAATTTTGAGAATCTTGAGAATCTTGAGAATCTTTTAATTGTGTTCACCAGGAAGATAGGAATCGTGCCACACGTTGTCGAAGGCCTTCTCGATATCGAGAAGTACCATGGCAGATGATTTCGCAACAGACTTTCCGCTTGAGGATGTTGGTTACTCGGTTAAGTTGATGCACTGTTGAGCGACCACGTCGGAATCCGAACTGCTCGTAGAGCAAGATGTTAAGCTCGTTTGCAGACGAGAGAAGCCGACGGTGGATCGCTTTCTCAAATAGTGTCGATACTCCTGAGAGAAGGTTGATGGTCCTATAGCTCTTGGGGATGACTTTGGCTGACTTCCAACACGAGGGGAAGTAGCCAAGTCGCAGGCATGGGTTGAAACCCATCGCCAGATGGTTATAGAACTGGAGGCTTAATTGCTTGAGCTCCAAGTTCACGATGTTATCGAGGCCTGAGGCCTTCATGTTCTTCGTCTCTTTGATATAAGTCAACAAATCATCAGCTGAGATCTCCAACTTCTCTGTGAAGTTGTTGGGGCTTATATGGATGTTAGTAATAAGCGTGCCAACGGCAGCTTCCTGTGGGCTGACGATGTTTTGTCCGAGATTGTGGGAGCTGACGAAATGTTGACTTATCAAAGCAGCATTTTCTGCAGGAGTTATCAAGTGATCCTTAGAGCCATTGCTGTCTAGTGAGATCAACGGTGGAATGGGCCTTGGCTTAGTTTTCAAATTTTTTAACAACTTCTAGAACGGCGGATCTTGTCGGCAAAATTGTTATTCTTAAGGTCAACTATTCTGGCCTAAATAATTCACTAAATTTCAGTGATTTTTTAGCTTTTAAAATCCAGTTCGCTGGTATGGCGTTTCGCAATTGTATTAAATGTTTAGTGGGTATTTCAATAGGTACAGAATTGCTCACCTGATTACCTGATCATCGGTACATGTTGCTCCCGGGCCTGTGAGAATTCTTACTAGATGCTTTTGAGTTGCCGATCAATGTCATCAGTTGACTCGAGGTGCGCGTTGAGATTGACGATGTCGTTGACATGTTGTCGGAACCTCTCCCATCCGGCACGATGGTAGTTCTACCTGGTGATCAGATCCCGATGGACCGAAGACATACACTCAATAGCAAAAAAAAAAGCCGGGCAAAATTTTGCTTTCAAAAAACGCGTTGCTTAACCTTCTGTAACTTTGTCAATTATTAACATATTTGGCTGAAATTTTGACAACACTATTTCCCTTTTTCACCCGATATTGACCATACTGAAATATCGGTGCAAAAAAAAAAAAAATGCCGAGGCGAATTCATCTTATTAAGTCGGCCCAAACCTGTATGATGACAACTCCTCGGCTTTGTTTTTGCACCGATATTTCAGTATGGTCAATATCGGGTGAAATAGAGGGAAATACTCATGTTGGAGCATCAATTTTGACGCCAGCTGTAGTCCAAACCACTTAATGGAAACTGTTCAAATTTTGTCCACAACATTCTCTTTATTGTTTTAAGCTATAGAGAAATTTTTAATATGCTACCTAAATTTTTCACATAAATACGGATTTTTGAAATTGGTATGTCCAAAAATGATTCAAATTTATAAACTTTATCAACATAAAATTTTGGTCACATAAGGTCGAAACATTAGTTATAATGTTGTCCAAATTTCAGTCAAAAATATTCATAATTGACAAAGTTACAGAAAGTTGAACAACGCGTTTTTTTTAAGCAAAATTTTACTCGATTTTTTTTTGCAACTGAGTGTAACTTCGGCCACCACTGGATAGTGGTCCGAGCTGAGCTCCTGGTGAACTAACGGTTGCATTAAAAAGAATGGACAAAAATTGCCGATTTTTCATGGGTTTACCTTCATCCGCACTGACGAAACTACCCATGCAGCATCAACCATAGAAACCCATGAGTCAGCAGACAAAATTTGACAGCTGTATCAGTCGAACACTAACCGTGGTGCAAAAACAGTGGAGCAACTCCGTTCAGAAGTGTGCGTATTCAAAGAACGGCACCCCGCCGCGTCGAAAACGGACATCGTGTGGCATTTTGTGGACGCCAGATACGCCCGTTCCGGAATCTATAACATCTTGGCACTATTAGACAACAATCAGAGCATCGAAAAAAAGCCCGATTCCGGACGGCCGACGACCCTGAGCGACCAGAAGCTCCAAAGGCTGCTGAAGAGAAAGACCGAGGCAAAAGTGGCAACATCGCTGCGTGCGCTTGGCCGGGAGGTCGGTTCAACCGGCCAAATAGTGAAAAAGTACCTGGCAAACATGAACATACATGTCAGGAAGCGGAAACCGCGTCCACTAGTTCCGGAGCTGCAGGCCATGGATAAGATGGCCAACTCGATTTTCCTTGCGAACCGTGACGTGGCGGTGGTGATGGACGAAGAGACCTAAGGAAGTGAGCTCCGAGGTGATGTTCATTTCACACACCAAGTTCCTAAGAAGGTGCTGCTGTGGCTGACAATCAGTCCCCCAGCTGCGTCCCATCGAGAATTTCTGAGCAAATCTGAAGCGTAAGATGTACTCCAATAATTTTGTCGCGAAAACTGAGGAGGAATTGATAAATAAAACATACCTACACGCATGTTTTCGTCTACCATGGCGAATGTTCCGGTTAACTGCCGGAAGGCTGCTCGCAAGGGCGTAGATTTTTTTTGCAAGTTAGCCTTAATAATTACCTTTCATGGGAAATTTATCAAAAGAAATTATCTGTCTTAGCTTTTTTTTGTCACCATCCGAAAAAAGTCCATTTTTTAATGCAATTGTTACCGGCTGGGCGCTGCTGTTTCCCATGTTGGTGAGGAAGATGTCGATTGTCGAATGCACCCCGGATCTGCTTAACCGGGTGTGAGTACCCAGGACGGTGTAATGGCCCTCTTTCAGGTCTTCCTGCAGACTTATTCTGTTCCGGTTGCTCCGGGTGTTCCCCCAGGTTTCGTGTTTCGCATTCATGTCGCCGGCGATGATAAACTGCGCCTGCCTCCGAGTGAGCCTGCGAGTGTCGTTCCGTAGGCCCGTTGTTGTTCTTGGGACAATAAGCCGCGATTATGGTGATAGGGCCGACGGCAGTTTCGACCTCGACTCCGATGGCTTCGAAGACTGCAGCTGATAACTCGGAAGCAGATGGCAGTTGATGTTGTAGCGCAAAGCGATCGCAACTCCTCTTCCACTAGAGTCGCTACGATCAAGTCGCGCAATCCGGTATCCTGGGATAAAAACGCTGAGTTCCGGCTTGAGATGTGTCTCGGTGACGATGGCGATGTCAAGTTGTTTTGTTCCGGATGGAACAAGCATTCCAATTGATGATGCTGATAGTGCGATTATGGTCCATATTTGAACATGAATTCATCGTCACGGATGTGGTGGATTTGAGCTAGATCCTCCTTCGACAGGCGGTCCCGGCGGTAGAGCTCTTGGACGAGCTCGACCATTTGCTCCGTGTCATAGAGCTGTCCATCGGTGGGTGGTTGCGTGGAGGAAATACAACTCTGATTGCACCAGCTTGGAGGAGGAGGCGGCTGCCGTGAATCGTTGCTGAACGGATGATGACGGGTGCACAGTGGGGCGACTCCATACAAATGCTGGCCATGCATAAAAAAGTCTCCAAATCAATAAAAACACGTGTTTCTTAACTAATTTTGGGTCGCTGAATCCAAAAATGAGGTTGCTTTTTCATTAGGACGCGCTCAAATATTACGTAACACAAAAATTTGGTTTTTTAAAAGTGCTTTGATAAACCCACATTTTTTTCATAAAATATGACGCGTTCGGTGATGTTAGACTTGTTTACACCATCTCTGGTGTTATGTAATATTTAAATGGACCCAAAAAATATTGTTTTCTTCCTTATTATCTGTTTGTATAATTTTGTCATTTTTTAAGTTTTTTTTTTTAGTAATTTTTAAACAGTTTCATGATTATGTGGAGCTCCAAAAAGGTCATACAATAAAGTTATGTGTATAAAAGAACTTCTTTAAAACCATGTGCTTTTGTTATAGTGTGCAAAGAATTTAGTATTTTTCATTTTATATAATACGGCAATACAAATAAAAATTTAAAACTTTTCTTCATATATTGTTTGTTCTTCCATTTTTTCATGAGACAACATTTATATTTATAAAAGACAACACAACAATTTTAATTACTGAATACATTTAAAAATCAATAAAAATTAAATGCAATCAAATTTAAAAACAATACTTATCATCACTTCTACTTTCGTATTCATCATCTTCTTCATTATCATCATCAACTAAATATACTTCTTTTTCCTTCGTAATTATATTTTTATTTGAATTTTATCGCTCATTTTTGTGTGTGAAATGCTCTCTCGTGTTTTTAATAACTTAATTACTTTTTTCCTGAGCCTCCTCCGTCATTCTTCCTATTGGCAATATTGCTGCTTGGATTATACTATGACCATGAATTAAGATTCTGTGCATTGCAGTCGGCATGTGGTACCAAGAGTACAGCTCTACGTGATGCTTTGTGGTGTCGATACAGTAAGTTTTAAATTTCTCTGGGTCTATTTACTCTGAACATTGAATTGCAATAAGAAGGTTCCGGAGCTTTTTAATTAATTCCAAATCCACTCCTGGGATTTCTGAACTAATCTCGGTTTGTCATCGGTCTGTCGACAATTAATCCCATTTTGCTCTTGAAGTTAGCTTGAGTTATCTTCTTGGCTTCCTCAAACTGTGTTTCGAACACAGATTTCCTCCAGCGTTTAAAGGGTAGACGATGCGCAATGTGGATCATACATTCGAAATAGCGTATCCAACCACGTAGCAAAGAGTAATTGAGATATTCTTCATTTACATTTACATGTATCTATTTTATTAAATTTCGAAATCGTAGCATTGCATACATAGCAGCGTTGTGCAGAACTTTTGTTTGTTATAGAACTTCCCGTCCACCATTGTGAGAAATAGGGAAAAAGAAACAATAACTTTGCTGTCGCTTATAATTTTTAGCGTTTTAAAGCATTAATTTCGCTTTCGATTCGGCTACATTCACTTCAGCCATTCCGAATGGTCTGCCTCAAATTGGTTACGCTTCTTTTGCGAGTGCTGAAATTTCTTATTAAATGATTTCCAAAAACTATCGAACTACTTATCCTTATTCAACGGAAAACAATTAATTGCTGCTGCCTTCATCTTTTCTAGCGATCCTTGAAGTTTCATCGCTTCATATATGTTTTCTTTTAATCCGTTTCTTTAAAATTATAAAAAGCAAAGTTCATCAGAAATAGTTAAGCCAGACCATCATATTTATTTCAGATAATTATTCCACGACAGACAATTCTGGGGAAATAACCATAACAACTTACTTGCAATTTCACTATCCATATCCACAATTATTTTGGGTACCACAAGCACTTCAATTATACAGTTTGACTCAGAATATGGCCAGTAACAGCCAGATACAAAATAACAAAATAAAGATTTGATGCTAACAGAACGCTCTTTCAGTTGCTTAGTAAGACGGAACAGAGATGAATAAGAATAGCCAACAATTTCTCCAATCTTCACACAAAAACAACATTCTCGGTAATACCACAGTTTGTTGACAAGCTAGGAGAGGAGTGCATACTGAAAATAGGTTATTGTTGATCTGATCACTTTTGAAGCAACTGAACATGACATGCTTGAAGCGCTCACAGAAGAGATAAATCTTGTCAAATATTCATAAAAGGCGCAAATGGCCAAAACCCCTATCTTTTCTTTATAAAATATCAATACTCTGCGCAAGTCTGCGCTACATAAGGCTATGTCCATTTGAAAGCTAACATTTTAATCTAATATTTACAACTAACCTCAACCCGGACGAACCCGGGCTTCATAGTTTTGTAGCATGGTTTTCACAAAAAATCACACTTTTTTCGTTTAAATTCATATTTTACTAAAATTTTGTACTATTATAAACAAAATAATGATACAGATTTGTTCTATACTTTATTTCAAGGAACTTTTTCTTTAACACCATCTTACTTCAAGTCAATGGTAGAGCTCTAGCGAATTATATAATTTTTATAATTTTATTCAAAAAATCGCAAAAAACACAGAGGTGACATACTTTAAAAAATCGTAAAAAACTCAAATTCAATCCAATCACTTCAAGAATTTGGATTAAAAAAATTCAATAGTGTATTATTATAGGAAAAATATAAAAAAGACGTCAACGTGAATTTCGTGTTTTGGATTAATGACCAGCGATTCCCCACTGTGGGGTGGTTTGCGGCGATGGTTAAATGGAACTGGCGGTAGATTCGGCACTTGGTAACGGAGCGTCGGGAAATTCTCTTCATCCATTCGAGGTGGCGGACGGCGTTGACCTGGTCGAGACTTGGTGGACGCCTGCTTGCGGATGGCCAAATACTCCGCTCGTTTGGGACAGGCTCGGTTGCTGCCTTCGTGGTTGACACAGTTTGATGAGGCCCCTTCATCCATCGGAGTGCAATCCATGGTTGTGTGCGCTCCGGTACACGTCATGCTGTTTTGAGCGGTACCGGTCCCACTCGATGATAATTTGGAAAGAGGACTGGTGTTTTCTTAAGCCAAGTTTTTAGGTAAATTTGAAAGATTGTGAGAAAGTAAAAATTTAACGAGAACTCGGTTGTTCCATTTTGAACCGAACAGTTCAGCAGACAAAAACTCGGTTGATGTTCAACTGAACAAATGCAACTTAATCGATTTTCAAGTCGTGAAGAAGAACGAAACCTATCTGGGTTTTAGGTCTCAAACACACCATCGTTTATTTTCACCCATGAACTTTTCTTACGGCTTTACTTTTTTAAACCATGTCCTAATAACAGAGCAGAATTCTAATGACACAAATACTCCAATAATGCTTTGAGAAGATGGCAGCATTGTAGGCCCGCTAAAACTATTCTAAATAGCTCTCACATTTACACACGCTATTGAAGAAAATTTGTTTGAGGATTAACAGATAACATCTTTAGCAATGAGCGATCCAGCAATTTTTGATAACAGCCTTGAGTTTGTACCATTAAAAGGATTTTTGATTACGCGAAAAAAAATTCAGCCTCCTAAAACCCTCACAATTTGGTCCCCAAAAAACTCCTGTATACAAATTTTCACGCCGATCGGTTCAGTAGTCGCCGCGTCTATAAGGGTCACTGTTGTCAATAGTCATTTCGACCCAATGCGTTAAATTTGACAACAACTCGTTCCAGAAGCTGATTTTCACAATAGCACGTATGATGGGAGCAGAACCAGCCCAAGGCTGAAAATTTCGTTAATGAAGGAACTAAAAAAAAATCTGCAAACATCACCGATGAATCATACTGCAACCTTTGAACAGCTAGTTTATCACGAGGAATGTCAGAAAGATGTGCTATATACACCCGATCATTTTGCTGGTTGTGGTGATCTTGTATCAGGGACATTTTTTCATCCGAAAACAGAATTTCATAATCACCGTACCGCTGCAGCTTTCGACTTTTGTAATCTTTTGCTTTTCAGTCAAGCCAAGCAACCTTTGTTTTTTGTATGGATTCAGTCTAAAGTCGTCTTGCAAAATACTCCTGATCGTTGATTGCAACAATCCCAATTCTTGACCATATTTTGGCCAGACTTACCATGATTCCTCCGAATTTTCTCTCTCACTCCTTTGATGACTTCCGGACACCTGACAGTGCGCTTACGGTCAGGTCTGAGGGGTATTTTCCAAGAACCGATTTCTTTGTGACATTTGATGGTGCGATAGATGAATCTTTTGTTTATTCGGAGTGGTATCAATTTCTTTCAAATAGTACACGTTCTGAAATGTTTCAAAAGCAGACTTATTACGAGCTCGCTTGTCGCGTCCATGATTACCACGAGTATCAAACGAATGAAAACGCCAAACAAACTTGCAAGCCACGATGACAGTTGAATACACTCTTAACTAAAAATAAGCGTACATATCTGTGACTAACCCATCCGAAATTACACACGGCGTGGCACGACAAGTTACTGCGGTATATTGGGAGAAGAGTTTGTCTTTTTAGATGAAACATTATTTGTCCTTCAGCAGTCCAACAACGTGCAGAGCAACAGATTGTGGGTTTTGAGTTCGGAAAAAATGCGAGATAACGGCAGGAACATTTTACTGTTCCAAAGTACGGCGTCAGCCATGATTTCGGGAGGCGTATAGCGTGGAAAATAATCGCTCATATTGATTGAAAAAGGCGTAAAGGTAAACGCCTTTTATTATTAAACATTCATTATTAAACATTAATTATTAATTTGTATTCGCATATATTCGACTCGGTGCACACGGGAACGCATCCTCTTTAATGAGTCATGTACACTGATTGAATTCATTCGCTGTAATAAAAAACACGACCGAAACAACAGTTCGACTGCTTATCATCGATCTGCCAGCAACCAGCAGACATATGTTATCATATGAACACTCTTACTCACATTTCACATGCGATTTTCAGCCTCGGGCTGTTTCATCTACTGTCGTTGTCATTCCAACACCTTCTTTGGGTGTTTTCGGAACGTGCCCGGGGGTGCTATTCCAATTCGTGATGTTAACCACTACGATGGGGTCGCCTCCTACTCTCACTCACTTTGGCAAATTTATGTTAAAAAAAAAAGAATTTATCATTGAAAACAAACACCCAGGCAATGTTGCTTTATTCATTCAATCTAACTAATTAACAGCCGTAAATAACCATGTATCGAGGTTATAAGCACGCGTTGGAGTATGAATAATTTACAATCACACGGACAATGAGGTGATATTTGAAATTGAAACCGGTACACATTTCATAACGTTTAAATCTCTGAATATTTATTTCGATCTACTAAATTGGCGCTGAATGCAACAAAAATATATCTTCGAAGACTCACTCTTGGCTGTTGTGCGATTTTCAAAAAAATGTACTTTCTAAAACACCATTCCCTTCTGTCTGATTCTCATAAATCTTCCAAAACTCTCAATCTTCCCGTTTCATGATACCTGATAATCACTCTGATTTACTCGCTTCTCACAGATGAATTACATTGTACGAAAAGTTACCGCATCCGGCTATTGGTTCACGCACACACACACTTTTCTAGCTACTGTTCCTAGGTTTGGTTCGACTGCGTCGGCTGCTGGTTTATCATCGCCAACCTCCGGTGTCCAGACTCCGGGTCAAGCCGCAGTCGACCGTCGAGTCGTACTCGTTGGGCGTCGGATCGGAGTAGAACGATGGCCGCGACAGCATCAGCGACCGTTCGTCTGCCAGCACTGCGAACTCGCTGTAGCTCGGCTGGAAACCCTTCCGGGTGGGGCCGCTGCTCATCGCCATCGTTCGGATTGGCTGTGGGGTGGGGTGGAGAGAATAAAGATAATTGGGGTTAATTTACTTGTTCTCGTAGCCGGTGGATTGTGAAATCAATTCACGGATTTTCGCTACATTTGAAAAAAGGTTCTTGCCTTCTTTTTCATCATACCTCGCTTACGATCCGTCCACCGACAACTGTTGAACAATATCCGAATCTTGTCGTTGCGACGGTTGTGCCTCCAGCGCCGGCTTTCCGGAAGGGCAGACATGAAAAATAGATAAAAAGGGGGAATCGTAAGGTCAGACAACATGTTGGCATCGAAAATTTCGCTTGATTAGGTTCGTACGGGGTTCCGTATTTGTTTGCCATTTCCCCACTCTGATTTGATTAATTTATTGTTATTGTCTAATATTTTTCATTTTCCTTTAATAATTTATAGGCTAGTATGCAGCTCAAAAGTAATGTGCATTGGGATTGGACAAATAATGGGCCAGAACTGTCGGAATTACTTACCTTGTATGCACCTGAAAGGAGGGCAGATTTCGTAACGTTAGTAACGCCTGCCCATGTAATCTGTCCCATTCAGATTACATGGGCAGGCGTTACCACTTTTCCTTAATATTCCGCTCGATTATTCCGCAAGGAAAACTGATATTTTACCCATACTGGGTCATAATTACTTCGGTGGAAAAGGCAAAAATTAGTTCAGCTCTTTACTTGTCAACTGCATACTAGGCCTAAATTTCGAAATCACGTTGTTAAATCATACGTTACCACCGTTAGCACAAGCTGTTTACATAATTGCCCAGTAAGAAAGTTTAGTCTAACATAAGTCGAACCCGTTAGACTGTTCGTCGAACATTTAGTCTAACTTTCGTCTAACGTTAGACGTCTGTGATGTGTCTGACACATAATGTTAGACGTTATTGACTTTAAACAGCTAACCAGTTAATTTAACGTTAGGCGTTATTGAATGTGGGTGGTTAGTCTCCGTTAGACTAGGTTTTTATGTAATAGATAAAAAGCTGGCAATCAATTTACTGAAGAGATGGTCGACAGTTCAATCCCAGGCCCGTCCCCTTCGCCATTTGTTACTTTCCTCTTTCTATCAGCACTAGATTTTAAATAAAAGCAGTCTATCAACCCCCCTTCCCCCCCTATTAATGGATAAAAGTTCATTAGCTTCATTTTAACTTAGGTGTAAGGCCATTTGGCCAAATGTCATCAACCGAACGGCAATCCAAATGCCAAATTATCAAAAGTGGGAGAATAATTTTACTATCTCATAAAATCTTTGGAACATGAAATTTTAGAAAAAAAAAAACAAGAAAAAACAGTTTAACCAAGGGCTGGATAGTTATGAAAAACTGGATACAGTTTTTGCCTTAGAAAGTACCCGGACATCGTTCCCAAGTGTTCCATTCCAAGCAATCGAAGCAACCACTGACTGCGGTTATGTAAATAATTTGTTTACATTTGTTAACGTCAAGTTGAATACAAGTAAACTATAATCAAGAATCTGAGTTTCATTTCTTAAGCATTTGGAAGAAATTTCATTGGCGAGGAGGATTATTCTGGATGTTTCAAGAGCTCCCGAATTGAACCCGAGAAAGGATTGCGACCAATCAAGAACTCCAAACAGCGATCCTGCAGATGACTCAGCTTCTACAACGGTTGGCCGTTTCGCAAGCAAACAACCTAGAGCAAGTATTGCAGTCATTGTCGACCAACATCAGCGGGTTCTGTTCCGATCTAGAGAACAGCACCACATTCGAAAAGTGGTTCGCCCTGTACACAGATCTTTTCGAAAGAGACGCACGTAGTTTGGACGATGCAGCCAAGGTTCAACTCCTGCTCCGGAAGTTGAACACGTTCTCTCACAGTTTCTGCGTCAACTACATCCTTCCGAAGCTGCCGAAAGAAGTCACGTTCGCCGAAACCGTCAAGACGCTGACAAAAATCTTCCTCTGTGGTCTCAAAGCACCACACTACGCGGATATCCGAGCAAGACTTCTTTCCCGCATCGCAGGTGAGACAGAGTTTCAGCGGCTCGTCAACCTCAAGTTGGACATCCCGATGGTCGAATAACCATCAAGTTCGAAAAATTCAGTCCACAGCTTCTCGGAGAAGAAGCTCGACAACCAGCAACATCAAGCGAAAACGTAAGGTAAGTCCATCCCTCATACTCGCTGCTGGCAGTGTGGACAAATGCAATATGTTCACCACTTTCCATTTTCTGACCACACCCAAAATTTGAAATTTTAGCAAAAAATGCAATTGCATTTTTTGCAATCATAGGGTATGTGTCCCTTGACTCAGCCTAATATGCAACAATCGATTACATTTTTCATTGTAACTCATAAAGTATTTGAGCTGGAATCAAAATTTAACTAGCTATACACTTCCTAAGATATGTTTAATAAGCCATCTGGAAGAATGTATCACGAAAAGCTACCCAACTCGTTTAATAAAGTCAGAAACTTTCGAAGGATATGGATGTAATGTTGGTCTATGGGTACCAAATTGGGTCTAATCATGGATGCAAGTTCGTCCCATTTGATTGATTTTCTATAAAATGCAATCTTCGTACGGGTTTCTTCCTGATTTTCTGATTCAAGGCGTTCCCAGCTGTATTCGCTCTACCCAACAAACAATTTCATAAATCAAACTATACTTAAACTGCTAAAAAACACTTAAGTGATTTTTATGTATGATTTAGCGGTCATTCGACAATCAAAATATTATAATTCACTCTACTCAGATTTTGTTCCTTTATTTTTTGTTAAGATGAGCCATATGAACAACATTTAACCGGAACTCAGACATTTGTATTGTAAATGTTACCAATAACATCATTTTAACTACGCTTTTCATACAACAGGCCAAATTTGGGAACATAGAAAAAACTATGTCCCTAACATTGGGTCCACCGTTTGCTTGTTAAATCATTGTTATTTTACTAATGTGAACTGTTAGTTTATAACATGTGACTATATTCTGTACATCTTAGCTGCATTATTCGGTTTATAGGTTCAATTTTGGCAAATTTAGATCATTCGAAGATCGGTTAGATAATCTGTTCAGCTTAACCAGTAAAGTCATGGTGTCTAAAAAGTCAAGGAAATCGAAAACTACGCGGAAGTGAACTACTATAAATTGATTGATTATGTCTCAATTGCTTTGAAATAAATCGGTCATGCTGATAGCAACATAATTTTGTTGATTATCGAAGAAATAATGACATATTTGGTACATAGGCCGAATCAAGGAGCTAGGCTAACGTTACATCCCGTTATCCTATCTTGAGAAATCCGCATGATTCTGAAAAGGCAATTTTGCCCATCATGATCCACAAAGCTTTTTATGGTATAAACAAAGCCATGCAAGTGTGTGCAAGCGGTTATCGCTGTGTGCTTAGTGTCTCGACAGTCGCAGCAACCGTTGGGTTTTTGTTCAATCGTCAACAACTTCTCAATATGGGTGAGACAATGGCACAGAACGCCGCTACGCCATATGTCACTGTTGCTATTCCGCTGTCAAGTGTTCTATTTTTATTTGCACTCGTCATCACCCTTCTATCGCCCCCTCGTCAAGTCACCATGCGTGAAATAAACGAAGCCATGAAAGAGCGACCGACATTCGCTTCATTGTTGTAACGTTGAGTGCCTCGACAACCGAAGCAACTGTAGAGCTTTTATTCCGTTCACCTCAACTTGATGTGGTGACTGGATGGTTACAATGAAGAGCCGTCATGCTGACGGTCGCGGTTCGACTTTCAGTAGCGGATCGTAATCTTTTTTTTTGTGAGCCATTGAATTTACTACTACTAATCAACTGTACAACCTCACGCACACATTGAATTTTTCGAATCGAATTGATGTGTTGCTTTTTTGCCCACGACCAATGTTGCATTTTTTCTCCAAGTTGCGATCCATTACGAGAAATGAAACCAAATCATGCGAAATTGCATTACAATCTTGCTTTTTTATTTTGGGTGTACGCATCGGGGTCTCTTCCAGTTCAACCGCCTCGCTCCAGGGGTGAAATTAGCGCATAGGGGCCTTCCAAAGACTAGTGGATACAATAATTGCTGACATTCCTGGGGTACGTTCGTTCCTCGACGATGCTATCATCTTCGGACCAACCTGAGAGGCACACAAGGTGTCATTGGACTTGCTATTTCAACGTTTGGAGGGATATGGTTTCCATGTCAAGCTGGAAAAATGCCACATCATCAACAGCAAGGGTATACGGCCCGATCCAGAAAATTTCTAAGGCATCGTCTCTATTCCGGCACCAACCAACGTTTCCGAGCTTCGATCCTCTCTGGTTCGTTCGCAACATCTATGAGCTTCGCAATCCTCTCGACAAACTACTCAAGAAGGATACAGAAATGGCAACAGTGGAATGCCGATTGCCAGCCCGACAAACATCGGCGTTGAACTAGAGCTTAGACCAAGCAAATTTGGAGAAGCCATTCAACTGTTTCTTCTAGAATAGCTTGAATAGCTTCTCGCAAAACTGTTTGAACAAAGCTCTATGTGCTACCGATGATGACTGCTGGGAGCGGTCTTTTCGCAGTTCAAGCAAGTCCTGCTGTACGATCTGTTGCTGACGCATTATGAGCCCATGTTACCAATCATCGTAGTAGCGGACGCTTCCGGCATCGGTGCAGTTATCTTCCACGATTTTTTCCCAATTGGCACTGGAAGGCAATCAAATCAAGCATGCATCGAGACCCCTCACCACGGCGGAACAAGCTTACGGACAGACCAAAAAGGAACGAATTTTTCTCACGCCGAGACCAAATAAGATAGACGGTTTATCTTATTCATAAAAAATCATGTTACTAACAATTCCCCGTTTGATTTTTTGATTTCAGAAACTTCCTTCAAGAGATATCTAGGCAACAGCTAGAAAACCGTCGTTTTTTCCAGCGCCCTCTAGTGGATGCGTGTCACATTATTTTGGTCAAAAAATATTTTTCAATAATTTTTTTGTATTTAATAAAAATGCCAAAAAAATAACCATCTATCTTATATTGGTCTCGGCGTGAGAAAAATTCAAAAAAAGAGGTTTTTTCGAAGTTCAACCAGGAGAAGGTCCCTTAGTAAACGTTTCCACCCAGCTGCACTAGCGAAAACAGCACAGCAAAACGATCGATTTAACAAGAATCACGGAGCAGTTTCGAGACAGTTCGGCACCGGTGATTCCGTGTATGCCCAAGTCCATCAAGGCAATTCTTAGCATTGAGAAGTCACTACGTTCATCCGATCGACTCGGAAGAAGAATCAATGTGTTCCTGCAAGGATCGACAACGGCTGATACGTTCATGCCACCAACCAATTGAAGCAACGTCTTACCGAGTGACTCCAGATCCAACTCAAAAGCCATCTCCCGGCCGTCAGGCAGTGGTCTGAACTGGTACCAAAGAGAGCTGAAAACTGACGAGTCGCAGCACTTGTGTGAGCAGCAAACAAAGAAGATGATCCACCACAGCCAGACCCAGCTAACACCAGGTTCCGACTCTATGGCAATCACAACCAGACAAAGCCGCCGCCAGCGGTTGTTCCAGCAATATCGATGGCTGGTGAGGAGATATCTACCCGGTCAACAATTGACCTATCGGTTAACGTCAAGCTGAATACAAGCAAACTATAATTACCCTCCCAGAAATCTGAGTTTCACTTCTTAAGCATTCGGAAGACATTTCACCAAGCTTGGTAAATGATCCCTAAAACATAACTCAAATTGAACAACCCCTCAAATAATCTGTCAAAATAACACAGCGAATTAGAACTAAAACAAAGGTACCAGAAAGTGCAAACATGTTTTACAAGGTGCAAGGTTTAACTGGAACTTAACTCTGTAACTACATCAACAGAAATTCATGAAAATCATCTTTGCGGGTAGGCATGTTTTGTATAAGTGAACCGATTATTTGTAAACCAGATACGATAATGGTCTCTCGAATTTCTTTAAATTATGATCTTCTATAGTAAGAAAGACTTCACACGATACTCAGAAAGAAAATCTGAATTCATCAGAGCATGTAAAGTTGTGTTTGCTTGTACACGAAACACTAAATTGTGTTAAATCTTTTGCACAAGTTTGTTTTTGCATGCATTGATTAACGGCTATGTTTTGAATGTCCAGAACTTACACGACTTATAATGTTAATTGTAGTTTTGTGACGCTCCATATATGTGCATGATATTGGACAGAAATTCACACTACTTCTTGGAGCTGTGTAATTTAAACAATTTATTATACAGTCATGTATATATGTTGAGTAGCCACCATCGTTTCTAAAACCTTAACATGTAAGCTCCACTAAAATGCAAAATCTATTTGAATTATCGGTCTGAGTTCACATTAACGGCTGTATATGTCCGGAAAACGGAGGATAATCAGTATTCAAAAATACTATATTGAAACCTTATGAAAACATAAGAATTTCAATTGATTTATCCACAAGTTTGACCTAATTAGCAATACTTATTAAGATTTGCATCAACTAAATCCAACAACAAGATTATACAATTGGTAAAAAATGCGAGCTATCGAACAAGGGGATTCCTTTATCAGGAGGGAGAAGATCCCTTTATTCACTAATTATTAACGACGGAAAGTTGGCATTCCCACTCTCCCCATTCAATTCGCTTCAAGCGATTGACCTGATGGTCCCATTTATCTGAATTTATACGTAAGAGATTAAAATATATGCATGTATCACGAAAATGTGTGAGCTCCTCAGCAAGAAGGGCATCAGATTGGTTGATTGAAGAACTTGAAGAACTTGAAGAACTTGTATAACTTTCTGCTTGATGACGCAGAGTGGAAGAAATTGATAACTGACGTTTCAGCTTTCAGAAGAGCTATTGACATTCTTCTCTTTTCAGGGGGCGAGTAATTGCGCTATAACCACAAACCATAGAGAGCTAGACTATAGTTAATGCTTTAACTCAACTGTTTTGAAGATAAAATGGAGCAACAATAACCTTCTTAGAGTAGCAGCTCCTAACGAACATTTTTAAATGTTTGTTCTGTACACCAAACAGGGCACTCTGTTCAACAGTTCTCTCCCGGATATTCATCTCTCTTTCCTTGATATCTACTGAAGACTACGTGGGTGCCCCGCTGGGTTCCTGCTCTTTAAACATCCGGGGAATACAAGGATTCTTTTTATATCTCTGTTCTTAATTTTGTTTCTTTTCAGACAACAAATAATTTATTTCTACCAAATTTTCCAATATAATATCTAGTATTCTGTTTTATTTTTGTTTATTTGCTTTGTTTT
This sequence comes from Aedes japonicus, assembly GCA_034211315.2. Taxonomy (NCBI): domain Eukaryota; kingdom Metazoa; phylum Arthropoda; class Insecta; order Diptera; family Culicidae; genus Aedes; species Aedes japonicus. The sequence goes on along the minus strand of JASCZW010000695.1, from coordinate 306,270 downwards.
TTTCGTTATTTTTGTCTTTTTAGTCCCAGTGTTTCGTTAAGCAAAACTGAGCCTCCGCCATATAATCCTCTCTCAACTATCCAACATCCCAGTGATTTCTCGTGGAAGTGCGGAGAATTTCTCGACTTCCTTCAAAGCGAGTATCACGTCATAATGGGTCACCAGTTTTTACGTACATTGAGAATGTATGTTTGGTTCCAAAGATCATCTATTGGTTCTTCTTTGTGTAAATGGTTGCTGATGTGGCAATAACGGAGTAGCATCCGTGGCAGGTCAATCATGCTCATTTTCATGCTCAAAAGAATTATGCATTTACTAATATTTTGATAATTCTGAAAAAGCTGAAAAACAGAGTAAATCATTCCAACTATCATTGATAAAACTTCAGTAAAGAATATGATTTTATTCTTAAAGCAACAGATTATTCCAGAAGACATGTTTTCAGAAGCCTCTTTTATACCGTTTTAGTTACATTTCAAAGATGGCACCTGAGTTATCAAGCCTACAGTTGATTTTGGAAAAAATGATGATCTAATCAATATAACGAAGAAAAAATAAACAGAATTGTTACTGCTTAATGAAGTACTTCATTCTTTCTAGGAATATTTTCTAGTCTGAAGTAAATACAAATCTATGCTGAAATTTGGACAAAAGTTGAGAAAACAAAAATTATAACTTAATGTTTGTCATGCCATGAAGGTGCTTACCTGATACTAAAGAAAATGGAAATATACATGTAATTAACTGTACACGATTTCTAGCCATAACTCAATCTCATTGTGGTCAAATTGATAATATTTTTCAAGGTTACGTCAACCAGCGTCACCAGCAGAGTGGTCAGCTGGCTGGCACCATTTGAAACCCATTTAATTTTAAGTATATTATAATAAGGAACACTGAATGTATAGAGTTCAAAATCTGGTTCAGAACGTATGCTCAAAATTGAGTTCTAGAAGTAGTGGTAAATATTATATCAATTGATGAAAAATGATTTAATTATTTTCACAATACTTCTAAATGATTCTTCAGCAGAGATATAATTAATAATGAAATATATTTTACTAGATGCTGTATTTTAGTAAAGAAATTACGCTGATCACTAACCGCCCAAACACAATGATAATGTAAACAAAACTAAAACGTAATTTGACAATTGCTGCAATGACTTCCATGGTGTACACTAGAATCGGTTGGAACTAGCTCTGTTTTCTTTCCGACAAGCAGTCATAGTATCAGATCAGTTTTGCAGTTTTCCGTTCCTACATTACTGTGTTTAAATGGGCAATGCTTAAAAAATACAGATAAATTGTAATTGCTCCAAATTGTCAAAGTAATTTTTCAGAATGACAACAGAGTATCTTTATGTCTGCCATCAAGCAGTTTTTGTTAAAATCGAGTTCTGGCGTGTTCTGACTATTTTATGCCGCAGTTTCGCTAAAAGAGAATGACAGCGTAGCGTAACAAATTTCTTCCAGCGCGAAACTGGTGCTTTAGGGTACTGGTTCATGATTCAAATTGGGATTGATTATTTTTTGACCAAAACGCAAAAAACATTGCTGCACCGGTGTTGTGTTTTGTTTTATACTGGATCATTTTAAATGGCTTAATCTGGAAGGTGTTTTGATCATCTTGCGTACCGGAACAAGAAAAATACCGTTCTAAAACACAACACGCTACTTGATACTCAATTATTACAAAATTTTAGTTTTTGTCAACAATAACTCAATTGATTAGTATATTCTTGAGGTATATTTGTGAGCTCAGCAACTTTCGTGTTTTGTTATGCGTGATATGGTATGTGACAAAAAAGTTGTGCTGCTCGCCTGACAAGATACTTCAGTTGCTTCCCGGTGCTAGTAAGGTAAATTGCCTTTCGTTTGATTCCTAAATAACGAATGTTTGTCTTGGGTTTTTTTACAGCTGTCTTATCGCAGAAATGCGACTATTCGAATGTGGTTTCGAGATTCCGTATAGTATTTTGATTGCTCGGAATTGAAAGGTAATGAAATCTTCAAAGTAAAACAATCTGTTAATTGATAGATTGGTCATGATAAGCACTTGCAAATAGCTCATACAGATTAATTTTGAAGAAGCCTCTAGTGTCCAGGAACACTTCCTTCGGCATGCGAAAACGCAGGAAGTGCTTCTCGTTGTAGGTTTGCGTGTCGCTAAAGTAGTTCTGGAACAGCATGAAATGCATGCATTCACACACTTACCTTCAGCCAAACGATAAAAAAACAAGTATTCCTTGTCGTCAGCTAACGGCGCACTACTGGCATTAAACTTTATTTGGTCAAAACAATCAATGGCAAAATGTTTGTAAAGAATCGGCGATCTCTGTAAAAAAAAACTTCTGATCTCTGATGTTGAATATCGATGGGATGACAGGTGTTTGTGAGTTTAACAACGAGCAATAGAACACTGGTGTGGGAACTTTGTTCTATTTTAGCTAATTTATTTAGTTTCGCTGATTCAAATCAGGTATAAAGTTGATCTAAAAATAGACCGCCGCTGATGATGCCCTTAAGCTTTATGTTGGAAACGTCTAACAAAGTTCTAGCAACGTCTAACTCTAACATTTTTCCCACTGGGTTGTATGCAGCTGAAAAGGAGCGAGACTTCGTAACGTTAGTAACGTCTGCCCATGTAATCTTAATAGGCTGTCATTTCCTGCGGAATAACATTCCGTTTGATTATTCCGCAAGGAAAACTGACGTTTCACCCATACTGAGAGCAGTTGTAGAAAATTACTTCAGTAGAAATAGTAGGTATTATCAGGTCCTTATCCAGCTGCATACTAAAAGTCTGTATCGTGTTCGAAAGAATTTTCTTTTTCTATCCTTAACTCATGCTAAATTACGTTTACTGAAACGGAAAAGTAAAGAACCGAAAAGAAATTTCTACTGCAGTATCCACCGCTCAATTATTCCGTAAGTGAAGGTGACATTTCGTTCCATACAGATTAGTTGTCAAAATTCCGCTTGGTAATATTGAGCAAAATTCCGTAACCTCTCTACTCTTTAGGTCGATACTGGACTTAAGCTTAAATTTCGAAATCACGTTGTTAAATCATATGTTACCACCGTTAGCAGAAGGTGTTTACATAATTGCATTTGGAAGGTCGGAGAAAAACTGAAAACTCATAGCAACCCGTGCTCGCATAACGCCACCCTTTCTCGCTCTCTTTCTTTCTCACTACGGATCAGTACCGGCTTTGCTGAAATTGTTCAACAATAGTTCCGGAACGACGCGCTAAGAGCGGAAGCACTTGCAATACCTAAATCCTAAGGAAAAGAGAAAAAAGTATCCGGCGGTGAAAGAATTGTTGCATAAAGTGAAAACGAAAACTTTCTCTGTGAAGTAAATTCTCGACCCGATCCGTTTGCGAAGCAATTTTCCGGGAAAGTATTTGATCTGAAATCAGTAATGTTCTGCAAATATGTTTATCGCGTGTGGGTCGGAGATGGCTGAAAGGGATTTGTTCTCTGCACACCGGAAGCCTGAGTTTTCCGTCAGTGCAAAAGTGTGAAAGGATTCGTCGTTGATCCGTGAACATAACGGCAGTCGTGCCGATTCGCAACAGGATACTTTAGGCATCCTCCGACGAAAGCCGTGGCATAAAGAATTTTGGTAGCAACATAGCTGAAGATGATTGAAGTTTAGCGGATGGATAAGTTCCTTCTCAGCCTTGCGGGGATGCACTTCCACAGTTATTTATCGAGAACTTGCTTTCGATAATAATGCACGCATATTTTAATAACGTGGATAACTCACAGACTATCGTGTAGAGAATTTGACTGATAACTATGCCGTTAGGGTGATGGCTTTAAAACACAATAAATTTTCAGGCACAGTAGACCTTTTCTTAACAGGAAAAATGTTTTCCCTTTGCTTTCCCCCTCTTAAAAGAAAATGCTGTAAATTCCATTCCCAAATAGTCACAATTCCACTGCAAGCATGATTCCTATTATTTTTTTTCGGTGATTGATTTCTTCATTCGTCGAAATGGCTGAAATCCAGTGGAATTGGACATCGGTGTCTGGAGCCCATTGGCATCCTTCCTAGAATTGCTAAGCAGCTTTCGATTATCGTACAGACATTTGGTTGATTTTTAGGAGTAGGAAAGTTGAAAAATTGAAAATGGATTCTCTTGCGCTTCCTTGGAGGCAGGTGGTAATCAATTTCTCCCATAACTGTGCACCTCCCTTTCCAAACTTATCTTCGTGCCGCTTTGTGTTGCGAAAAGATAAATTCTCAAAAGAAGACCTAGATATAACAAAACGCTAGCGATTGATTTAAATAGTCGAGTTTGCAAGTTATTCGACTATAAAATTGCACTCCAAATGTTTCTACTCTTCTCCGGGATATGATTCAAAGTGGGATGCAATTCAGCTCACCTCATGCTTGCAGTGGAAAACTTTGAGTAGATAGAATAAAACTTTTAGGTGAAGCTTTATTGAATTTTAGTCAGTCTAGTTGATTAGTTTTAGGAAGTCCTGTGCAAGTTTAGAGGTTGAATTTACCTCGGACTAGAATATCCGCAGTTTAATTTTTTTATTTTACTGGGTTATCCTACACAGATAAAAAGAAACATTGACTTTTCCGCGTTATCTAATGCACATAAAGAGAATTCTAGATTTGGCAGAAAATGATGGGAATTTCATGTACATTTAAGCCATGTAACGCTTGAAACTAGTCTGTTGTATGAAAGATTGCAAACAATTTCGTTGTTTACGCCTCTTTCGGCTTGGAATTAAACCAGGGGAAATTTTACGCGCTTGTTAAAATTCATTATTTGTTGTAGTTCTTACAGGCTCTGGCCTGACATTTGTAACTCCGAACTGTAGTCGGATTGACCTCCCGGCCAGGAGCAAGTAGCAATGTAGCCACTTTTCCCTCGGTCTTCTTCAGCGTCCTTTGGAGCTTCTTGTCGCTCAGGGTCGTCGGCCGTCCGGAACCCGGCTTTCTTTTGATGCTCTGATTGTTGTATAATAGTGCCAAGATGTTGTAGATGCCGGAACGGGCGTATCTGACGTCCACAAAGTGCCGCACGATGTCCGCTTTCGACGCAGCGGGGTGCCATTCTTTGAAAGCATACACTTCTGAACGGAGTTGCTTCACTGTTTTTGCGGTTCACGGTTAGAGTTCGACTGATAGAGCTGTCAAATTTTGTCTGCTGACTCATGGGTTACTTTGATTGATGCTGCATGGGTATTTTTTGTATTGCCAACGTTAGAGTTCTAGATCTGGTGTTTACAAGCTCTACGGAATCATGGAAGTTTCTCAACCAGTTCTAACACTTCATCCCATTGCCCAGTAGGCAAAAATATACCCAAACCTACAAAGAATTGAAGGAATCAGCGAGCTGATTCTTAATGTAAAAACTCTCACAAACTAATCGGTGTTAAGATCAGCCACCGCACGCAACTGTCCGTTGAGACATAGGGCTTATTTGGACTCAATTCCCTATAAAATTGCATCACGGAAAAAAACCTTGTAGAATATCTAGTTGACCGATCCTTTTCAAACTTTCAGACAAGAAAATATAATCCATTAGTAAATTTTTCTCATATTTTTACGTTCAAATTCAATACCATAACCGTACGCTCGTACCTTACGCCTAACTCCATTCATTAGCTTCTTTACAACATCTGGCTGCAGCGTCTTCTGTACGGAAACCCATTTTTCTTCATGTCTTCCTCAGATTTGACCTCCTTGGGATGCTTCCGCAGTGCCTGCTTCATAATAGCCCAGTATTTTTCGATGGGCCATATCCGGTGGGTTAAGCGGGTTCATGTCCTTGGGTACGAAAGTGACCTCGTTGGCTTCGTACCACTCCAGAACTTTTGAATAGTGACACGAAGCGAGATCCAGCTAGAAGATTGTAGGGCCTTCGTGTTGCTTCAACAGGGGAAGCAGACGCTTCTGTAGACACTCCTTGAGGTGGATCTCCCCGTTTACAGTCTCGTTAGTTACGAAAGGCGCACTTCGTTTGCCACATTTTCATTTCCTCCGGAACATCAAAGTTGTGCTGGGTAGCGAAAAACAGTAGCCCCGGAAGCTGCCGAAAGTCCGCCTTGACGAAAGTCTGATCATCCATGATAAGACAATGAGACTTTGTCAGCATATGTGTGTACAGTTTCCGGGCCCGTGACGAAGCCTTCTGCACTTTGTACGATGCTGCCCTTCCCGGTCCTTGGCTCTCTGACCGAAATACTTGGACAGATTCAAATTTTTGGCCACATCCCTGACCAAAGCATTGGGATTTCCTTAAAAAGCTTTCATGACATTGCTTGTGATCCTGATCACTAATAGACCATCTCCTTCTGTTTGATGGTCACAGTTTCGAAGTAACGTTTAACCATGCGACTTACCGTTGACTGCACGATTTAGAGTTGTTTTCCGATGTCCCGATGAAAAAGTTGAGGATTTTCCAGGTACTTGGGCAAAACCAATTAGCGACGTTGCTTTTGGGTGACGCCATTTTTTTCCATTTTGTGAAAAACTGACAGCGATGAAAAAACACTCTAAACTACTTCTACCCAAGTTTGCAAGAGAAAATAGAGCATTTCTAGCCAGAAACGCTAGAAAAAATATTGATTTTGTCTCGACAGTTTCCGGTTTTAATGAAATTTTGCACATATGTTAGCTTCTACCCAAGATAACATTTTACATTAAAAGATCCTAAAATGTACTGGACTAATTTTCTATAAGGGCTTATGTAAATTTGAATTTATTTTCAAAAATTCATAACATGTAAAGAAACAATCGTAACAATTTCCCAAACCCTCCCTCGCCCCTTACTGCGTGACAAAGTTAATGAACATATTTTTACCTAATTAATTAATGGATGTTGTAGGTCATTAAGTGTACTTCAAGAAAAAAAATACACTGAAAAACTAAAACTAAAAACTAAAACTTTAAACTTTTTATCGTAAACCCAGCCGTTCTGAAGGTATTGCGATTTCTTTTAAAAGGAAATTTTGGTGTAACAATATTTTCAGCCATATTTAAATGTTAGTCGCGATGTCTTAGAAAAAAGTATGTTACATGATAGATTATTGAATAAGAAACAAATCTTTTTAGACATGGAGGCTATCAGCCTCACTCGTTTCTGTTTAGATGCAAAGAAAGCGATACAAACTGATGCTACTTGAAGTAAATGATTAAACTCAAAAGTTCTTTTTTTATTTGTTTTTTTTTTTTGCGAAAAACAGTTAATACATCGGGAGTTTTCAAGCCTCTCGTTAAGAAGACAGCAGTCAGGTAAATTTTTATTTATACCCGTGTCTGGAACAAATTGGTATACTCTTATTGTTATATTTCAATGGAGTGTGCCATACATTTGAAATGAAGATAGGTCCAAAGTCAAATGTGTGAAATAGGCGGTGCATGCTAAAAGTAAACCCAACATCGGGAGATAATTTCGCACCCGTGTTAGGCAGTATTGGGAGAGGGACAAATCGCTAGAACTAGAAAAAAGCAATAGGTAGTATAAGAGCACGATCGGTTGCATAACTTTTTACCAGTCAAGGAGATTTCCTCCTCCTTGCCTACCCTGCATGGGGTAGTATGGTAAAGGGTTATGTGCCTGATCGGATACTACCGTTCAAATGCCCTCCGCTCGTTTTCAAACTTGTATCTTTCAATTTCAAAGCCTGCCGTTGCCCTATACGGAACTATCAATACACTTTCTCTGCATGTCTATTCGTTCTAGCAATAAAAGTTATTGTCCACTCCTTCGCATGGAGATGAGAAATTATCTGTTTCTGCAAACTTCATCATTCATATATTGGGAAGTTCTTCATCTCATCAATTTAGTTTATCTTTCATAGCTTTTCAAGTTAAACAAGCAAGTTTATTTTTAAACTTGGATAATACTTTCCAGTGTTGTAAACCTCTACCAAAATGATGTGTGGTTTAGAGACTAGAAACTTGACAGATGGTGTTGTTGAAAAATTAAGATCTTTAGGTTGTAAGATGTTACTAATGGATAATCCATAGTCAATACCATCCCATAAGTTACGTTTCTGGCTTCATCGACTTCAGCGGAGTCTTTTGTTAATAAAATCGGTTTGTCATACAACATCGAGACATTCAACAATGGCATCATGGAAATTCATGTATCGCCAATTTCGACGAAGAAAATCAGTAGTGCTTCCGACCCCTAGCAAAAAACCAAGGAACTTACGGATGGAGTTAAGCGTCACATATTTGACGTTTTGGAAGATGAGGACCAAACAAATCTCAACGCCAAGGCTAAGGACTACGAGGTTATAATGAACCAGTTAAAGGAAAAAATATGCCGATCCTGAATGTACTCGCGATCAACAATTTCAAATTTTGTCCATACTGCCGAAGTCTTGAACTGCGCAAAGAATCGTGGATGAATTCAAAGTCAGCAGATACACTGCAACACAGGTAAGGTTTATGAACGTCTTTGAATATTATTTCAAGTCATGTTGGAAAAAACAATCAAAAAACTAATTTATTATTTCTAGAGTTATGAGTAGAGTTAGGCCGGGCCAAAGAGATTATGTCTCTGTTGTGACGAGTGGTGTATTCAATTTGATGTACTGCCATTTGATCAGGGGATTACGACTGCTAGGTATGATATTGAATTGAAGACTTAACCATCAGAAGAGTTTCCTTCCTTTTTTTATGAAGACGATTGATAAATTAATATAAAGGGTGTTCCGATCAAAATTTAGTCAAACACTAATGTCAGTAACAGTCGATCAAAGTTTTTATTAATAAGTCAAATTCTTTTTCTTTTTCAAGTTCAGTTAATACAGAATACAGAATCCTAGAGGGTTTGAGCTGTTTAGTGGAATACTTGTAACTATAATTTAGAAGAAAAATTAGTAATCTCCATTTAATTCCAACTACCTTTGCTTATCTTCGACAGATACGCGTATTTCGTCTACAATGTGCAGACTTCTTCAGTGTCTCGTACTAACTTTTTTTTCAGTCGAGTTATTAGTACGAGACACTGAAGAAGTCTGCACATTGTAGACGAAATACGCGTATCTGTCGAAGATAAGCAAAGGTAGTTGGAATTAAATGGAGATTACTAATTTTTCTTCTAGATTATAGTTACAGAATACAGGATAAATATTCAGCTAAGCTATCTTTTTACCGAATGCGAATGGCCGGGTCTTTCGTTTAATACCTGCCATAAGATTTTGTACAGTCTCCTTGTCCACTTTATTCGTTGCAGAACGCCAGTTTGCCTTGAACTGTTTTTCGCTCACAACAGCTTATTGAGTTTTCTTAAGGTTCCGCTAGACGATGGTCCAATATTGTTCGATTGGGCGGAGCTCTGGCTGTGTCCTTCGGCTTCACTTGAACGTTGTTGGCAGCATACCACTCCACATGCCCTTTTTCCCGTAATGGCAAGATGCCAAATCCGGCCAAAATAGAAACGGAACAATTGTGTCGCTTCAGGAAAAGCAGTAGAAGTTTTTGTAGGCAGTCGCTCAGATAAATTTCCTGGTTGACGGTTCCGGGCGCAATGTAAACGTTGTCACAGGTACAGATGGCTTGCCACACCAGATATTTCTTCGCGAACTATGACAGTTTAATGTGCTTGAAAATATCTGCCACCTTTCACCGTCCGTTTGCCGTATAAAATTCCTGTCTAGGAAGCTGTTTAAAGGCTGCCTTGACGTAAGTTTCATCGTCCTGTACCACGCAATCAAACTTCGTCAGCATCGTCGTGTACAACTTTCGCGATCGTGTTTATCGCCGCGATTTGGAGTCACCACTTTCTTGTTAGTCGATAGTCGAGCTCGTTTTTTTTATCTCTATCCACGGTTGAAGATGCCACTCCCAGCTTCTTTGCGACATCTCGGACGGAGATGTAGGGGTTCCGCTAGAAACAGCGGGTAGCTCTTTTTGTCGTCGCTGTGGCCTCCGGCTTTCGATGTCCAGCTCTCTTGGCTGTCAACAAACGTTCACCGAACACTTTGAATACGTTGGTAAAAGTTGGTTTAACCACATTCAACAATTTCGCCAACTTGGCATGAGAGTAGTTTGGATTTTCGTCATCCACGTGCAAAATTTATTAATGCACGATGAAAGGAAATGCGTTAAGTTTAAGTCGACCAAATTTTGACCGAAACACCCTTTATCATGACTATATAGAAAAAAAGCAAAGTAAATTTTTAAAAACAAAAAAGGAAAGATAGTGAATTCATAGTTATTTGTGTTTTTTTCTGAAAACTACACATTTGTACTTCAAGATGAAGTGCAAAGTTATTATTGGAATAATGCTCAATGTACAATACATCTATTTGTTACTTATTACAAAGAAAACGGTACACTAAAACACATAAGTTTTGAGACACATTTTCATTTCAAGTTCCTTAATGCATGACACAGTAGCAGTTCAGTTTTTTGTCTCAAGATTATTAAAATATTTAAAATCACAAATTACAATTTAAAAGATTATTTTTATGTCAGATTGAGCAGCGTTGCAATTTAAAAATAAAAAAAAATTTGATAGCCTCTGTAGATTTAAAGATAGGCATAACATTGAAATTTAATGGTATATTTTTGCAACTTCACACGGCAAGAGTCTTTGTGATGCGATCGGTGGTACTCTTACGAGAATGGAAACTAGAGCAAGTTTAGCTAAACTACACGAACATCCTATAACGAGGGCTTCAAATGGTGAGTTGACAACTTGGCAGGAGGGTGCGACCGACCTCTGGTCCTCACAAGTTCCTACCTCACGCCTCCACGAGTCATATGATCACAAAAGACTGCCAGCTGAAACATGGAGACGCTGGTTGGCGTAGCCTGGGCAATGTTGTCAATCTGACAATAGCGAAGTGAGGGGGTGCGACCTGTAAATCATATCATAATTTTCCATTCTCATATCTTTCAGGTCTTCCAGGTCATCATTGTAAAAAAAAATAACATTTAAAATTCATTTCACATGGCTGTCATACATTGTTTAAGTTTTCTGGCTCATAATTTTTCATTACCATCACCATTAATCTTTATCATCACCATTACCATTTTTTATCATTACTTGTGTTTTCGTGATTTATATATTAACATTAAAATAATTTTATAATTTTTATCAAACAGGTTATATATACTTTTAATTACTGTGTCTTATTTGTCCAATTATTATTTTGATCCTTTCTCCTTCTCTTATGATTTAGAAGTATCTAGTGCCTTGAATACAGGAAGTTGCAACGGAATTTGTGGAAGGCTTTTGCACTTATTACTGAATGTTTTTTCATTTCCAATTTGCGAATGGGCATATTACTAAATCTGAGCTGATTTGATTCGTGCAGCACTGTGTGCCATTTGGCTAGTGTCTGATTTTACAGTCCAATTTTTGTCATTACTGTATCATAACTCACAATATAATTATATTTGGTTATATTGTTTTATTGATTTTACTCCAGATAATTTAAACATAACTTATTGTTTTGGTATGTCCATTTGTCTTTAACTAACTTTCAATCAATTCCCTGTTTCAGGAGCAACTCCTTACTCAGGAACAATAACTATTAGGTCTGCAAAAATAAAAATGAATTGCTGTTATAAAATCAACATCAATCAGCAAATAGTGACTATGGCAAGAGTCAATTAAAATGTATAAATGTTAGTTCTGTATAATTTCAATAGATTTAACAAACTTTTTCAGGATTTTTTGGCTTATTGCTGCTATCGCTGAAAACGAACGAAAACGTGCTAAGGCGTAGACCCACAAAACTCCTCACATTAATAATTTACAACATTTATTGCATTTCAGGATCAATCGACGAAAGAAGGTCATATATAATAGTTACGAATGCTTGTAGTTATTTTCATTTACATAAATATGTACACTATTATATAAATATTTCATGGGAACGGGAGGGACCATCAGGGCACCCGATTGAAGCACTCTGGATGGGGAGAGTGGAAATGCCAACTCCCCATTGCTAACAGTTTGTGAATAAAGGGCGGGCTCTTCTCCCCGCCCATTGGGGCATCCTCATGTTAGATAGCTTGCTCTTTTGACCAATTGTTCAATCTTGTTGTTGGAAGGAGATTCTTTATATCCCTGTGGATACGTATAGGTGATGTTGCCTATCTATCCACCCAACCCCTTTTTGGCCCTTCATACAATGGCATGATTAGGATAATCAGTGGTTATTAAAACTTGATCAAGTCTAACAGCGAGGAGAGCTCACTGCTGTCGGACTTAGTTTCCGTGCTACAATGGGTGGTAGAACATATCATACATATCATACACTACACGAACATCCTATAACGAATGCCAGACAACTTTATGACTAGGCAAAAAATCGCTAAGAGGCCAAAAAGGAATTCGATCCGATTTTTAACAAAGCAAAACCAATTCCTAGAAATCAAAAATATCATTCTTACATTCCAGTTTCAAATAACCAAATTGCAGTTAAAGTGTTTTCTAATTCTAATGATGAACCCAAATGATTTAATGTATTCAAATGAATATAATGAAATTGAAAAAATAAACAACATTGTCTGAAATACTGCTTCTTCTCTCTCTAAAAAAACTATCCAACACACACACACACACACACACACACACATCCAAAAGCATCAACTTGATTCTTTTCCATCGCGTCCAAACAGAAACGAGTAAATCTGAAAAGTCTATCTATTTTCAGAACTATTATCTATCTATCGATTACTTTTCAATAATCTATCTCTATCTATATATATAAATGAATGTTTGTTTATTAGTGACGCTTAAACTCGAGAACGGCTGAACCAATCTTGACGGTGTCTTCAGATGATTTGTTCCTTTTTGCCCAAAAAAGTTTCAAAGAAAATCTAATGTTGGGAAATTTCCAAGGAAAAGCCGGAAAGTTGGAAAATAAGAAAGGCATTTTTCCATACTGAAATATTACATTTTGTTTGTTTAAATCAAATGTTGTTTGTCAAAAATGCAGAAAAATCACAAATAAATTATTGTCAACATAATAAATTCAAATTTCTTCACTTTCAAATTGAGCAAACTTTAAGAAAAACCCAATTTCCAACAATCAGTTAATAGAACATCTTCAATTCAGATGCCAGTGTTAAATTGTCACATTGAAAATGCACAAAACGTTGTTGTTTTGGAAAGTTTCTTTATGATATCTTACAGCACTCTAATCAACTCATGTCGGTCCGGCAAGACATCATACAAAAATCAACCATTTTTCATGCGTTGGAACTTCCAAAAAAAAAACGACTTCAGTATTCTAACATAATACACCAATTAAAGTGGCCAATTGATCACAGATTATTAATAATATGAAATGACTGCCGATTGTCATACTTTCTGAAGCCAAAATTGAAAATATCTAAGTTCACCCGTATGAAAATTGACTGTCCCTTTCAGATTGACTAAAACAATGAAGGACATTTATGCAATTTAAAAAAAGCGATATTAATATAGAATACCGATTTATTGTGTGAATCGATTTTAAAGATATTGCAAGCAATAAATTAATATTAGACGGAACGAAGTCCGTTGGGTCAGCTAGTTATTATCTAAAAATACATTTTGTTGTCAAAAAGGGCCACACAAATAGCAAAATCGTAAATTTCTGTTATAAAAAAAGTTTTTTAATGAAAAATGATGACAAAAATATTTAAAAAACAAAAAATAAAAGGCTTGAGAAGTGACCATCTTTAACTTTTCACCAGCTCTTAAAAAAAAGGAGGATCGAAGGGGCGCCTATGAGAAAATCAACGTTTTATGTTTTTAAAGTATGAATTTACGATTTTTTGAGTTTCAGTGTATTATTTTTTCTTGAAAAAAACTTCAGTTCCTACAACTTTTTTTAAGTCGACATTTTGATCAGATGAGGGTTTAGCGAAATTTTTACAATTTTTAACAAAAAAAATCCACATTTCAAATACGCCCATATAGAAAATTAGTCCAGGACAGTTTTAGTTTTTTTAAATAGAAAACGTAACTTTGGGTAGAAACCAATATATGGACGAAATTTCATCCAGATCGGAGAGAGTAGGGTCCAACCGGTTTGCTATTCTGGCTGGAAATGCTCAATACTCAATTGGTATTTTTCTACGTCGTTCTTTTACGTGATGCAATTTGATGCGGAACACTCTTTAATGCAGCAAAACGTAGAGTTTTCCCGACTATTCTCGAATGGGAGTTCAATGCGGTCAATGAAAATGGCTGGATCTTAACTGAAAAACGCTCACAAATTCAAGTAAATTTGATTCGATTGAGGTAATTGTTTTCAATAGTATATTGAGCAAATTTTAATAGTAAAACATGTTCAATCGCATATTTCGATTTATGAAACACGTCGTTAGTGCCATTGAATGCAAAGCCATTACCTTCACTAAGCGTAGGTTTACCCAGCCGATGCTCTTCAATGAAGCTCAATTTTCTACACGAACTCACAGCCAGTCTATTTTCTCTTCAGCATAACGAGCACCTTTCCATTTCGGAAAATGTTTCGTGCCACAATCCTATTTCTGCCAAATCCTCACAGTCAATTAATATCATCACCCTCATATGCCAATCAAAGCAAACTGGGAAACGCCTGGGCGCTTTTTAACTGTCGCAAGCAAAATATTTATTCAAGCAAAACTCTCTACCGAGGAATTTCCGCCTCGCATGTTTTCTTGTTATTGCCAAAACATTTCCCCAGCATTCTCGTAAAGTCAGGCATTTTCTTTGCGTCACTAACTGGCAAATCCTTGACATGCTTTTCTTTTTTTTGCCCGGTTCTCGTTAAATATGCGCGCATCCTTTTGATCGTAATCATTTTCCTGTCAAGGTTTTTAGCTTTTGCCCTCCCGCCGTGAGAAAGTTAGATTTCCGAAGAAAACGAACCCATTCCTCGTGATACTTTTGCACTCTCGGCATCTTATTAACGTTTTGGCGAAGCCGAAATAAAATAAGGCCTGAGATGATGTCGGCTTACGTGATTCCAATCAGACACTGAGACGGTGTTGTGGAGATTGAGTCGGAAATGTAGCATAGCAATCGGAAAATTACGGAACGCAACTCACCCGTCGTCGTCGTCGTGGCAGCGTGTCCGAGGCCGACCTTGGATAGGATCCCGTCGTTGAGGCTGAATTGATTGAGCTTGAGTTGCTTCTGCTCCCGTTCGGACACCAACTCGTCCTTATTGTCCCGTCCCGTGAGCCGATCCGAGTGCGGACCCGCCATTCCCGATACGGCATCTGTGGACGAGGTAAGAAGAAAGCCTGCAATTGTTTGTAAGATTTTCCGTTCTGCCATGAATTTGGGTGGGTGGGGAAGGGGGGATGGGGTTGTTGATGACTGTCAATATTTTCTATACACTACAGCAATCGTTCTCAAGATTTTCTCAGTTGCGACTCCACTCCTAGAGGCTCCAGGAGCTAGTGACTCAGCAATATTGAATTATTAGATACAGATGATATAAAATTAGCACCATCATCATCAGCCGTGGCATACCGGACTTGGACTGGAATCATAATAGTAGCTGATAGACAACCAAATTCAAGAGAACTTCAAACATCGCCAGAACAGCCGATTGATGTCAATAAAAGCAATTCGCTTCTTATGTCAGAGAGTCAGTCTTTAGTGGATAGTTATTAGCTCTAGTTGAGTTTAGTGTTTATATACTCATTAAAAAAATTATTTTGTAAATGAATTAAACGTAAAGTTTATTAATTATTTCAGTTGTTTTGTAGAAAATGTTAATGGCAAAGGTTACATAGTTGGTAATGGTACGGCATAACCGCCCTGGATGCAGTTATGTCATGTACAGATGATTTTTCAGAAGTCGCACAAAACAAAAATTTATGCATTCTGGTTTAAATAGAAAACAAACGATAGCTTATTCAGCGAACGATAATAGACGTCGACGATATGGATCTTTAACCCTCGTCGATTGAAATCTCGATAACGATTTTTCTCTCATGTTATGTGATATAAAATTCATAAGGTGTGCTTAACATATTGTGACATAAATCGTAATATAACATAAATCATCATCATTGTCAAAATTTTAATAGAATGAAAAGTGCGTTAATGATTAATGAAATTAATAGACGTGTTGCTGCTTGTAGCTACTCTGTTATTTTAGCCACTGAGACTAGTTGGGATTCGAGCATTAAAAGTTCTGAAGTTCGCTAAGTTTAATGTATATAGAGACGATCGAGATAAATCGTTATCCAATAAGAAATCCGGTGGTTGTGTATTAATTGCAATTTCATCTGATTATGAATCAGAAGAAATCATTTCAAATAAACAAAAGGAATTTGACCAGGTCTGGGTTAAATCTGTGATCGAAAATCAAGTCGCTGATTTTATATTGCTGAAAGTATTTTGTCAAAATTTAAGTCTGACATTAATATTCACATTTATGGTGACTTTAACCAAAATGCTGCTGATTTTATAGTAGATGATCAAAATGAATCTCTTTTAATACCAATAATTGGAGAAAATTTAACACTTCTTACTCTATTTGAAAAAAGTGCGGAGATTGGACTCAATCAAATAAATCATGTACGAAATAAGAAACATTGCTACCTTGATTTATTGTTCACTAATATGACCGATGATTTCTGCGTTATTGACCGATGATGATTTCTGCGTTATTTGGAAAAATGAAGCATATCATACTGCTATTGAATATTCTATTTTCAGTCATGACAATGCCACAATGTTGGATGACGATTTATCCGAAACTTATTTTGATTTTAAACAAGCAGACTATAATCAAATTGAAAACAAACTAAACACGATTGATTGGCAAACCATAATTCGCGATTTGCCAACAGAGCAGGCCGTATTTGTATTTTATCAAAACATCTATGATATAGTAGAGATTGCAGTACCCCGAAAACATAGGAGAAGACCAAATAAAAATCCGATATGGTATAATAAGAAAATTATAAATCTCAAAAATAGGAAGCAAAAAGCGCACAAAGCTTATAAAAAAGATAAAAATGATACGAACCTCACCATATATTTAACTATCTGTGATCAACTGAATTTAGAAATGAAGATCGCTCATGAGGAGTATAATAAAACAACTGAATGTAATATCAAATCAGACCCGAAATCGTTTTTCAGCCTTGTTAAAGATAAAAAGAATATGAGAAATTTTCCAACAAAAACGCAATTCAACGACAAAGACGCTAAAAATCCAACCGAAATTAGTAACTTATTTGCTGATTTTTTTCAAGATGTTTACACAACTCGTGACGACAAGGATCGAGATTATCAATTTTTCTCATATCTTCCTGAACCTTCGTTAAATGTGACTGTTGATAATGTATCCGTCAACGAAATTTTGCTTTCTTTAAGCACATTAGACGCTTCTAAAGGAGCTGGTCCTGACGGATTACCGGCAGTATTTTTGAAAACATTATCAAAGGAATTAGTCAAACCCTTGTTCTGGTTATTCAATTCGTCTTTAAAACTGGCATATTTCCCCTCATTTGGAAGGAATCGTACTTCACCGTACTACCGATCTTCAAAAGCGGTAAAAAATCAGATGGTAAAAACTTTCGTGGGATTGCAATATTATCTTGTATTCCTAAACTATTTGAGTCCATTATCAATCAACACATTTTTTCACAAGTAAAAAATGTTATTTCTACCAAGCAACATGGCTTTATGAAAGGACGCTCCACTACTACAAATTTGCTGAATTTTGTAAATTTTTCATTCAATGCAATGGATGAAGGCAATTCTGTTGAAACCTTATACACTGACTTTAGCAAAGCATTTGATAGAGTCGATATTCCTTTGTTGCTTTTCAAATTGTCTAAGATAGGTTTCAATCACAATTTATTAAAGTGGGTTCAGTCATACTTGCGTGGAAGAACACAACGAGTAAGATTTGAAGGAAATCTATCATCGGTTGTGAATGTTACATCGGGAGTACCACTGGGATCCCACCTGGGTCCTTTACTATTTATTTTGTTTGTCAATGATGTTGAATATATTTTACGCACTTTAAATGTTTTAATATATGCAGACGACATGAAACTTTTCATGAAAATACGTAAGTCATCGGAAATTGAAATATTCCAAAAAGAAGTTGATAATTTCCATGTTTGGTGTACAAAAAGCTTGCTAGAGATCAACGTAAAAAAGTGCATCTCAGTCTCTTTCACTAAAAAGCGAAATGTAAGGCAAGATACCATCACTATAGGTCAACAAACTGTTGAAAGATGCAATAAAGTTAGAGATTTGGGAGTCATACTTGATTCCGAGCTCACTTTTGTAGAACACTATAACAATATAATTTACAAGGCAAGAAATATGCTCGGATTCATCAAAAGGTTTAGTTTTCATTTCAATGATCCCTATACAATAAAAACGTTGTATGTAACATATGTTAGGCCCCTAGTACTCGATGCAGCATGGTTTGGGATCCATACCAGAATACACATAAAGACCATATTGAGTCAGTGCAGAAACAGTTTTTATTGTATGCTTTGCGTAAGTTAGGTTGGAACTCTTTTCAGTTACCTTCTTATGAATCTCGATGTATGTTAATTAAAGTAGATGCTCTTGAAAAACGACGTCAGTTTGCTATTCTATCATTTATAAACGATGTTATTGGGCAAAGAGTAAATGACGCAGAAATGTAAGAGATGCTCAACTTCTACGCTCCCACCCGTTACTTAAGAAGCAGGACTTATTCTACATAAATAATCAAAGAACCAACTATGCCCAAAATGGACCCATAAATAAGATAATGTCTTGCTATAACAAGTACTGCACCACAATTGATATAACAATGAATAAAAATAAACTAAAAAAAGTATTTTACTCTCAATATCAGTAAGAATAGAAAAATGTAAAACCGGTCTACAAATATGATTGACGACAAATAAAATTTCAAAAAATTAAAATTCAAAATAAAAAGTGGGACTACGGAAAAAGAGCTGGGGAGAAAGGTGCTGAGGTACGCGAAAGGCTACCCAGTTGTCTCCATACGTGATTTGGCAAAGAAATACGATTCCAACATACTTCCAAGAGAAGTATTTATCTTTTTGTGCCAGTAAACATCCGAATCCATGAAACAAAATTTAATGGCCAAAAAGCGAACACGATTACTATACACACGAGTTTTGACGAAATTTGATGGCTGTATTTTAAAAGAGATGACAAAACATATGTCAAAATGGATTATAAACAAATCCCCGGACGAAAATTTCACCTGGAAACTGGTCGTGGGGATGTCCCTTCCAGGAATAAATTTGTTTTTGCTGATAAGTTTGCTCGAAAACTAATGATTTGGCAAGGAATGCCTTAAAATAAAGGTTTTAATCACGTCAATGACGTCGAAGGTTTGCATTAAAGCGTGTCTGAAAAAGCGGATTTTACTCTTCATCCGGTAACACAAGACCAACGTTATGTTTGGGCCTGATGTAGCCAGCTATCACTACTCTTAGGAGGTACTAGATTGTTGATGATTGTTGCTTGTGGCATGGTTTTCGTCATCTTGCCATTGCACTATGGTCCAGATCACGTATTTACGAGGAAACATGCTCCCAGCGCCTAAACTTGAAACTCTACAGCATGGTTTGTATCACTAAGGTCCATTTTTTTATGTTGGTGAAAATTAGGGTGGTCCCCATTTCCACGGAAATACATAAACTAACATTTTTATTTGCAGAAATAGACGTTTACATTCTTGAGCAATTTTCATATATAATTTTTTTTGTAGCTTGAAAATTGTCCGATTTAGAGCAATTATCTCTCATCAATTTAGGGTGTACCATAAAACTTTTTTTTTGCCCTAACTTTTTTATTTCAATTCTCACCATACAGTTGTGTTCCGACGAGTTTTAGAACTTTTAAAGACGCGTACTTTGGTGTACAAAGTTTGCCGCTAGCTTCAACCAATCAATAGTTATTGAAGTTTTTAAAAAAAAACGCCCTTTTCAAATGTTGATTTCTATGATTGGGGCAAAAAAATAAAGTCGTCATTTGAAAGAGCAATTTATATTGTTTAACATATGTGAAAACCAGAAATATGTTATTTCTGTTCTTGAGCAAATTACATTTGAATTTGGGATGGTTTTAAACTTCAATAACTATTGATTAGTTAAAGCTAGCGGCAAAGTTAATATATCAAAATACGGACTTTTTAAAGCACGTTTACAACTCGTTCTAACACAACTTTACAATAGAAATTGAAATAAAAAAAAGTTAGGACAAAAACATTTTATGGTACACCCTAAGTTGACGAGGGACAATTGCTCTAAATCTAAAACTCGTCGGAACACAACTGTACTGTGAGAATTGAAATAAAAAAGTTAGGGCAAAAAAAACTTTTTTTTTATGGTACACCCTGAGTGGATGAGGGATAATTGCTCTAAATCGATCAATTTTTAAGCTACAAAAAAATTTATATATGAAAATTCCATGAAATTTTCTGCACTACAACTTCGCCCAAGAATGTTAACGTCTATTTCTGCAAATAAAAAAGTTAGTTGTTGTATTTCCGTGAAAATGGGGACCACCCTAGTTTTAATCAACATAAAAAAATGGGCCTCAGTGATACAAACCATGTTGTAGAACATCACTTTGCTGTAAAGTTCCAAGCTTAGGTGCTGGGAGCATGTTTCCTCGTAAATTCGTGATCTGGACCATAGTGCATTGGTGCACCTTCCTTTTTTGCGTCACATGTCGCTTCAAGACCTGTCCGTCTTGGCAACAGAGCAGTAGGTTACCATTATAGCGATGGCATTTGGCTTTACACGGCCACATTGCGATTTCTGGTGCACAAGCCACATCTTTGTTCACAGAGCCGTGCGGTACATGAAATAACTTCTATTCGATTCTTGAGGAAATTTTACATAGGATAAGTCTAATTTGGTTGATCTTGAGTCACTTAGAGCAAAGATATCTATAAACTATTCAAGAATACAAGGGGAAGTGGGGGTAAAACCAGCCATATCTTCGTCCACAGAGCCGTGGGGTAGTTGAAACAGCTTCTATTCGTTTCTCCAGGAAATCTCCCATGGGACTAGCACTATTTGGTTGATCTTGAGCCTCTCCGTGCAAAGATGTCTATAAATTATTCAAGAATATAAGGGGAAGTGGGGTAAAATCATCTCTATAACTCCACAACCATATCCGTGCGGTGATTGAAACCAATTCCATGGCCTTGTTTACAAGCCGCGCTCAAAAGCGACAAAAGTTACAGATTTTTTCTTTAGTTTTCATCAGTTCTTGCCCACTGTGCAGCGGCAGGATAACTTTTTCATATGCAGAATCGTACCCAAAATATGGCGTGTGCGCTCAGTACTAATTTTTGTGGCATCTGCTAGCTCACGCACCATCACTTTCCGGTCAGCCAACACCATTCCATGACCTTTTATGATTTCGATCGGTAGTGGAGTGGCGGCCAGCACGAAACACTCAAAGCCAATATTTAACGATGGAATCTGACGGAGCATTTGTCCAATAGTACTTATCCAACTTTTCTTTTGTTTCCTTCGCCGTTTTGCCTTTCAAAAAATAATGTTTTATGGGGGAATGAAAATCGTTTTTATCCATATTCAACATGATGCCATACATGTCAACAACAATCAGCTGTCAAAACAATACTAAGGGCAGTATCGCACTGAAATTTGGCGTGAATGCCTAAATATGAACGGACTACACGGCACTAAAACTGTTGAAGAGGCACAGATTGGTTCGGATTCCCACAGGGAAACTCACGGCTACGGTAGAGCTTGCTTTAAGCTGTAAATTAAGTTTATTATTTCAGTTTTATAAATTCAGGTTTTTAAGAACAACGACTTACATTTCTAGTCCGTTTTAATCTGTTTCTTCTCTGCCGACTGTCCAAAAATAGTTTTAGAATAAGTTTTAATTTCTAATAGATTTTAGCTGTTCCCTCTCGAAGATCATGGTTGTCACCTTGTCGTAGGTGAGAGGGCTAATCTCATGCAAAAGGCCTACATGAGAGACCAAGAACATGATCAGCAGTGATAGTATCACATTTTTCTTTCTTTAAATTGCCTCGTCGTAGTACGTTTATTTTAAGGCACTGAAAAAGGAGTGATACTGGCGGGTTTGGCCGCAATTTACTCTTTGACGATGCTAGGAACAATCTACAAATACCTGATATCAAATAATTTAGGAAAACGGCAAAATGTGCCCTTTTCATTTGCTTGACCGTTATTTCATTGTTGCTTATTTTCTTATTGTCATTGATTGAAATTCAATGTACCTATACAGTTGGTATTATTAATAATCTTATTGTTCGCTTCATTATCGAAAAGGGTGAGTGTTTTATTCATGATTGTGAGCAACTAATAATGAGTCCTGATGTTTCAGATGCAGAAAATTCAAATACTTTATAAATTTAAATAATTTTATTTATTTTACTGTCAAAATTTTGGATACAATAGATTTTATTGTCTAGTGGAACTATACACGAGCAGTATGGTTTATTGTTCAATAACAAAACTAATTATAATTTTGTGGTTTTGTATTGCAATCCTATTGTAAATTTTTATTCGGAAATTCATAGAGTATCATACTGTTCAGCTGTTACCGGTAAACTTTTTGGAACACCCTGTTTGGTTTCTATTTTATTACAATCACAAAGGATTTGTTGATCGAAACGACAGGCCGAGCAGTAACCAAATTAATATATAGAAAACCACGTGATTGAACACCCCGGGTGCTATAAAACCACAAATGAACTTTCCTCTTTCTGAGCTTTCTCTGCGGACCGCGAAAACAACATTTACGAGTGGCAGAATGGGAGGCTGATTCGCTGATTAACCTTCTATAGTAAGCGCAAGCTACCCTCGAAGTTTGCTAATCGATTTTTATATCCCTCACGCCCGATTTCCTCGTCGGTGGATAAACAATAACAAACCGTTGGAATTCAATACCTCCCAGGCAAATTGGCTTTCGAGAATTTCATGCACTGACTTTGTTTTGATATCGGAATAAACAAACAGACACTGATTGGAGCTTTCGGAGCGGCCATCCAATTGTTTGACACAATTCCCTGAAAATGGCTCGGGCAATAATAGATGACCGACGCATGCGAAGCTCTCAAGATTAGTGGCGCACACAGGAGTGACAGGTCAATCGATACTATGATGCCTCGTGCTGGTTTTTATCCTTCTTTATGCCAAGAATGTACTTTCAAAGGTGGAAAATCTATACGGTAAGGGAAGCGTGCACGAAGGGTGAAAAATACTAGTTTTCATTGTGATGTAATTACTATCGATTGTAAAATTGTATGAGACTACATAAGACAGATTGCAGATATAAAGGGTGCAACGGTAAAAATTGGTCAAACAAGCTTAAGTGCACACTGTTAAGTTTATTATATAAATGAGCAATCTTTTTATTTTTATGTTCATCGTCTACAAAACACATGAGTTTTTTTTAATTAGGCTTCCGATTTTCCAAATATGAGCTGTCGGGCTTTACGTTTCATTGCCCAATATTTTTCAATTGGGCGCAGTCCCGGAGAGTTTAGAAAGTTTTTCTCCGATTTGCACACTTTTGGCGGTATGCAATTTCTGAGCCATTTTTCCGAAGTGGTAAGAAGCGAGGTCTGGCCAAAACAATACGGAACAACTATGTTCTTTTTTTTCCAGAAAGGTAAAAAGCGTTTTTTCAAACATTCCATTACGTAAATATAGTGGTTGACAGTGCCAGCTATCACGAAAATTATGCGTTGTAGCCCACAGGTATAAACCAAGTATTTTTTGGGGAATTTTGCCTTTTTTTCTGCTTAAACTTATCTTGAACCTTTCTTTTAGCGGTAGCCGTATGATTCTAATTCAGTATTATTGAAATGTTTGGATTTGAGTTCGTTGTTTTGATTAATCGATTAGATTGAATTGTTTTGGATTTTCAGAAAAGGTGTATATTTTCTATCGTCTCGTAAAATGGTCTATTGCTAGCAGATCGGTCGTTCAAGATTTGGCGATTTAACCTCTTAGCACTCACGCCAACTTTTGTAACACGAGCACTCCCGCGTTGTACTTTGTACAACACATTTCTTGCCGGAATATCTCGTGATGCGGATCACATTGAATGTTACTGTCTTCAGCAAAGTTATTCTGTAGGGCAAGCCCGGATAAAAAATAACCATACAATTACAATACATTAATATAAAATAATATAAAAATCTATTTCCAACCATGAATCTTATTGTTCATGAATCAGGTAAAGGAAAAATGCATATTGTCATTACAATAGATCTACAATTCACTTCATATGCTTGGATTTTCAACAATTGTGAAACAATACAATTAATAGTTATTGGTTCAAATTTGTTCGGAAAATAATGATTTTTTCTATAGTTAAGATACATAACAACCCCCCTTTTCTATTGTCGATGTCTTAGTTTACATTAGATTCTATTGTGGTAACAATAACTCCTATTGTCATCTTATAGTTGTGAACAATAATATTAATTGTACATACTATAGATTCTATTGTATGGTTACAATACATTCCATTGTAAATCTATGAGATATTTTTATTCGGGAGGCTTGTTCATTGACTTAACAGTTTAGGATTCTCTCAGAACGTGGCGCTAGGGGAACGTCCATTAATTATGTTACGCAAAATGTGTCTGGAGGGGACCTTTTTTTGTATGGATTGTCACGTGGATTCCTAAACCCCCCACCCCTCTTACTGCGTGACGTAATTAATGGACCTTCCCTAGTGGGCGAATAATTTTCAGGAATATGCGACATCTTGGTACCCTGACCAGATAGAACGTTTCTGTCTTGGACAATGTTGTGCAGTGGAACAAAACCGTTTGATTGATCACTAGTAGTTCACAGTCATTCCACTACGTGGCACTAGTGTGCTTATTATTTTCAGGAATCTATATTTGAGACCCCTCCCATCTCTGGAAGGGGGGCTCCCATACGAATGAAGAACACACTTCTGTATAACTCGAGAACTAATCAAGCAAAGAAAACCAAATTTATCATGTGATAGTTTTTGGAAGGGAGAAGTGTTTTATGGAAGTTTGAGACCCCTCCCCTCTTCTGCAGAACTCTAGAAATAATCAAGCAAATGGAACCAAATTTGGCATGTGGGGTTTTCTGGAGGCGAAAAATGTTCCTATGATGGTTTGAAACCCCTCCCCTCTCCTAGAAGGGGGGCTTTGATACAAATGAAACTGAAATGTCTTCATAACTCTAGATCTAAGAAAGCAAGAGGAATCAAATATGGTATGTGGGGATTATAGAGGCAAGAAATGTTTCTACGTTAGATCGAGACCCCTCCTCTTTCTGGTAGAGGAATGGGGGGTCTAATACAAATGAAACATAAATTTGAACCTATCATGACAATTCTTCCTACTGTTATGAACATTTGTATGCAGGAGTTTTTGGAACCGGAAAAGGTTCTTATAGATTTGAAACCCTTCCCCCGTCTGAAATCAAGGGGGGGGGGGGGGCTCCCGTACAATATAAACTCAAATTCCTGGATAACTCGAGAGTTAATTATGAAAATAGAACAAAATTTGGCATGTTTGGAGACAAGAAATGTTTCTATGATCGTCGGAGACCCCTCCCCTATCAGGAAGGGATGGCTCTGATACAAATGAAACAGATTTTTTGTGTGTAACTCGAGAACTAATCGAACGAATGGAACCAAATTTGGCATGTGCAGGTTTTTGAAGGCAAGAAATGTTTCCACGCTGGTTAGAAACTCCTCCCCTTTTTGAAAGGGGGAAGAGAAAGGGTTAGGGTGGCTTTCATACAAATGAAACACAAATTTCAACCAAACATGAGAATTATCCCTCTGTTATGAAAATTTGAATGCAGGAGTTTTTGGGGCCGGATAAGGTTTTTATGATGGTTCGAGACTTCTCTACCGTCTAGAAGGGAGGGGCTTTCATACAAATAGAACCCAAATTTCTGTATATCTCGAGAACTAATCAAGCAAATCGAACCAAATTCGGTAGGTGGAGGTTTTTAAAAGCAAGAAATGTTCCCAACGTGATTTAAGACCCCTACCCTATTTTGAAGGGAAGCGTGGGGCTCTCATATAAATAAAACACAAATTTCAACCAATTATGAGAATTCTTCCTACTGTTATGAACATTTGTATGCAGGGGTTTTTGGAACTGAAAAAGGTTCTTATTATGGTTCAAGTGAATTTCTGTCTGTCTGTCTGACTGACCCTTATAGACCCGGAAAATTCTGAACTGATCGCCGTGAAACATTTTATGCAGGTTGTTGATGTTGTTGTTTTTTATTAATGACATTTTACATCCATCGGATACATGCATGTCAGTTTCAGTTGTGAAAATGTAGAGTGTACAATATGAGGTGAGTGGTGTTGTTTATAATAAATATGAAATAATTTCACTTAGCTTTTTTCCCTTGGTTATTGCTCCTCCAGATGATGTACCATCGTTGGCACTTTTCTTCAACATGTTCTGTTTCTTCTCCATCATCTCCTTCACCATCACGTTTTTCCTTGGTTTTTTCTTTTCTTCCTCTTTCTTTTCTTCGTTTTTTTTCTATTGAATATCTTCCTCTCCATCAGCTTTTTTTCAGTTATCTTCTTCCGCGCCATCTTCTTCTCCGGTATCTTCTTCTCCTCTGCACCATCTTCTTCTCCATCATCTTCATTTTCGTCCTGTTTCCCTTTGTTTTCTTCCTTTTTATCATTCTTCGTTCCGTCATGCTCTTCTTTGTTTTCTTCCGTTTCGTTATCTTCCTCCCCGTGATCTTCTTCTCAGTCATTTTGTTCTCAGTCATATTTCTCTCCAACACATTCTTCTCCGTCATGTATATTCTATTCCTTATCATTATCTTAATCTCCTTTGTCTTCTTCTTTGTAATCTTCCTCTTCGCCTTCTTCATGTCCGTCATGCTTTTCTCCATCTTCTTCCTCCTCATTATCCTTTTCAGCATTTTGTTTCCTCCATTGAGCTATTTCACGACTTCTTCCTCTCTATCGTCTTCCTTTTTCATTTCTTTTGATGTTTATTTTCATACATTTCTGTTTTTCTTCCTGTCCTTCGGGTTCTTAAAATATGCTTCTGTCTTCGTTTTTCATAGTTTCTGATAAATGTTGCAATCATGCAGATACTTCAGCAATCGCTTTTCGTTTTCATCGTCGTTGCATAGCGCTGTGTAAAGGCTCGAGTTATCGATACCATATTTTGTCCTGGCCGCTTCAAATCTTCTGCAGTGCAAGATTATGTGCCGAACATCCACGACTGTCCCAAAACACTCGCATATTGGTGGAGAAGATTTCTTCAACAGG
This sequence comes from Aedes japonicus, assembly GCA_034211315.2. NCBI lineage: Eukaryota > Metazoa > Arthropoda > Insecta > Diptera > Culicidae > Aedes > Aedes japonicus. The sequence goes on along the minus strand of JASCZW010000695.1, from coordinate 279,023 downwards.
AAATCATGTGTCAATCGTGTATGACCGATGCGCAGTCGAGTGAGTACCCGCTGATCAGCGGAGTTATTCTGATCGATCCACATTTTTGTTTCACGTTTGATCTCTAATAATTTAATTTCCGTTAGCTGCCTCCAACGTTCTTCCCACTGTTGATGAATAGCTTGTCTCATTGCCTTAATGGCATCCTCTTTTGGGACAGCAACGTTGATTGGTACGCTATTTCTGCCTTCGCTGGCGAGCCGATCTGCTTCTTCGTTACCGTGGATGCCGGTGTGGCCGGGAATCCAACAAAGGTAAATCGGACGATTCCGTATTAGGTCTTCAATTTCCTGTATCCACGGATGTTGTGATTTACCACATTCTATAGCCGAAAGGCAGCTTGCAGAGTCCGAGAGGATGATTAGCTGATGTGTTGTTCCCGCCGCATTGATAGCCGATTTTATCGCATATGCTTCTGCCGAAAAAACACTGCATTGTGGCGGAAGACTTAACGCTCTCTGCAGTGTGCTGTTAAAAACTCCTACACCAACTGTATTTCCACGCTTAGATCCGTCCGTGAAAATAGCCGTAGCTTGATGAAAGCGGTTTGCCAGCAACTCCTGTACTATGGGACGCACTCTATCGGGTGAATCTCCAGCTTTAGCCTGTCGCTTCACGTCCCACACAATATATGGCTTGGGCTCATACCACATTCGATTTGTTAACCGCATTCGAACGGCAGGTGTTTTTGGGGCTGGGGATTCTTATGATTGTTTGAGACCCGTGGATATAATTAATCACGTGATGAGAGTTTGCGGTTAGGTTATCTCTTAATACGTTGTCTTATCTGTAGGGGGCTCGTGCAATTGATGAGATTCAGCCGATTCGGCAACCATATTTCATCAACGAATGCTTTCAACGGAACTGATTCGATTGACTTCATCGAAAATTTCTAATCTTAAAAAGTTCGCAAGACTGATTCGTCGAAACTCACCTCAGGACCTTTTGATTCGTACAAACCAAATTTCTCATACAAATGAAACACAAATTTCTGCGTAGCTCGAGAACTAAACAAGCAAATGAAGCCAAATTTGGCATGTGAGAGGTTTTAGCGGCAAGAAATGTTTCTACAGTCGTTTGAGAATCGACATCTCAAACAAATGAATCACTAATTTAATCCAAACATTAGAATCCCATGTAACAATTTTGGTTTTATGAGGGTTCTGAAGACCATGATTTAGCCTTTAAGTGTGCTTTGAAACCACAATAAAACTTCAACTTTTACTTGGGATTGTTTCTACGGTTATGAAAATTTTTATGCAGGAGTTTTTGGGGCCGAAAAAGGAATATGCTACATATAAGGATAGAATGATTTTGTCTTCGACAATGTTGTTCAGTGGGACAAAACCTTTTGAAAGGTGACTAAAAGTTCTGAATTTGCTCGCTACGCGGCACTGGTGTGCCAATGTATTTCCTGAACGTGCCGTACCCACGAATCCTAACCATTTGGAAGAATGTTGTATTCGGATAAGTTTTTCAGTGGTACAAGACCATTTCGGTAATGACCATCATTTCTTAATTTTTCCACAACGTGGCGCCTGTGTGCAATTGTGTTTCCTGACTAAGCTGTAACTTGCATTTCGGCTATTAAAAAGGCTTCTGTCTTCTCCGAATCCGTCTGGCATGCGGCGTCATATGCTTATAATTTTCTGGAATATGCTGGATTCGTTTTTAATACAAGGCCTCAGTATTCAACAATGTAGTTCAGTAGGTCACGATTATTTGATTTGGGACCAGTAGTTCAGGATGTATTCATTTCGAGGCGCTAGTGTACAAGTGGTTTTATACCTTGGCATATATACCTTGGAATTCTGTCCATTTGGAATGATTTAACTCGTCCATTTGGAATGATTTGACTCGACTGAAGTACACGACACTGAAGAAGTCGGCACATTGTAGACGAAATACGCGTATCTGTCAAGATAAGCAATAAAGGTAGTTGGAATTAAATGGAAAATACTAATTTTTCTTCTCATTTATAGCTACAGGTATTCCACTAAACAGCTCTAACTTTCTAGGATTGGTGTCATATTACTTTATAATGTTTGTTGACCTTTAAGAAAATTAGTTGGATATGTTTGCCAATTAATCAAACTTTGTATTACCTTACAATTACTGATGATGTAGAAAAAAAAATATTCGTAGACAGTATTTTTTGGTAGAACGAAAGATATGAAGAGAAAGTGATGATAGTTCCGTTGGTGTACGGCAGGCTGTGAAAAATTGAATAGAAGTACTTGAAATTGAGCGGAGGGCAAGTTGAAAGTAATGAGAAAATATTTCCTTCTATGCATCATAAACCTACTGTTACAATTGTAGATCTTAAGTACTGAACTCAATGACAGTTTGGATAACCTAGCACATCACACAATTATCAAATAATGGCTGTTGGCCTTCCAAAAGGTTAATTTAATATGGCTGAATACATATCGTAGCCTTATATAGCAATGAAAGCTTCTGTCAAAACTGTAGTTCTTAAGTTCTGAACTCAAAAACATTTAAGATAACCTAGAACATCCCCGAAAGATAAAAGGGGTTAAAGCTGTATATCGGATGACTGAAAAGATGAGAGACAGACGAATACCGACTGGATTTTCTGGGGCATGGCTTTGGGCCCCCACGTTATCTGGGCTTCCAGAACATGAGTTTAACTTATTGTGTTGAATGGCATGAACACCGTTGTACTCAGCATGGCACCCGGGGGCTCCCACATCTGGAAATTCAGCCCATGTTTACATGTTTATTGAATTCGGCACAGTCCCGTGTGAACCATCAGCTGAGAGCTAATGTCTAACACTGAATTCATTTCGGTCCATCTCCCGTGTTAAATACTATCGTTTAGTAGCATAATAAGGAAAGAAGAAGTTCGCGCGAACGCAGCGTGAAGCGAAATTCATAAAAGGGCCTCAGTCGCAGCTGAGAGTTGTGCCTATTGCAGTATCAAACAAGAAAGGAAACTTAATGAAATAACCTGTTCATATGCAGATTTGTATGGTAGCAGAAGAAGATCATTTTTAAGAAAATAATTTAACTACTCATACTAGTAGTACGTAATTAAAATTTCAATGCAAAATATGTAAGTTTTTCCGATCGAATCTGTTCAGTCGAACGAGAGTAATTAGCGTTCTAAAACCCTTCACGTTGGCGTAACGCTCTCATTTTTCTTAATTTTAAAATCAACAGATAAAAACTCGCCCAATCAATCCACTACGGTCATTTCAAAGAGACAGAGTTCACCTATCCGATAGAATTGGAGGCTTACATGGGTTGGCTTTGTGTCACGAGAAATTTACGGAAGAAGCCTTTGTTTACGTTTGTCCGTTAGACCATAATGAAAAATCTTTGTCGAAGTGACACCTGGACCCGGTTTAGAAAAGAGAAACGAAGTCCTACGTTAAAATATTCGTACTATGGTACACTGCCAAAAACTTCATTAATGCACAAGCGGACAAAATCAATCGGTTGTTCATAGAAATGACAGTGTTTTGAAAGGGTCTGACTGACAACTGACAAAAACCGTTAATTGTTCTTCCAAAACATTCAAAGCAACGCCATTTTCGTATCAGAAAAGGGAATACAGCAACGTAAAAAACACATTAATGACAATTGTAATGTGCAATCAAAGATACATATTTCTAAATTTATCATCATTTAGTGTTATAGTACGTTCACACTACAGCTTATATTACGTGATATAGAGTATCTTGATATCAAATGACATGTAAATTATTTCCAGTGAAAACTAGATGTATAGTTGCTGATATCAAGATACTCTATATCACGTAATATAAGCAGTAGTGCGAACGTACTATTAAAATCTAAATTATTTTTCGAATTGCACTCATAATACAGTTAGTCTTTACTCGGACACAGCGTCGGATTATTGATTAGCGGTGATCGGTGATGGATTATATAAAATAGAATTTGACAGCCAGAGTTATTTCCAACAGTCACTCAACGAAGTTGTTTGTGGTATACTGAATCTCAGGTAGTCACTAGCAATTAATTTTCCGACCACAAAAATTCCAACCCACACTATCGACGGGCATCCCGAGTAGAAAACTGAAACCCTAATTGATCTTATTGATCAACACGGCAAAGCATTCCGAATATTCAGAACTAATAGCAAAAATGATATTCGCCTTAATCTCCTGAATGCGAAATAAATATTTTTCTGCATCAAATGTTAAATATTAATTCAGTAAAAGAATGCATTTGCTTCGCGGCAACTGATATTTTCGTCAATCACCTTCTGCCCGGGATGTTCGTCAATGCTGCGAAATTAACCTATCGACAGCACAGGATGCTCGAAATAAAACGGGATTTGTGTGTTGTCGTCGCGTGCTGGGATGGGAATGGATAGAACCTACCTGTCGATCTCCGCTGGGCTGCGTTCGGCGTCTGAACCCCATTCGGTACGTTCTGCCTCCGCCAGGGCCGTCGACACTTCATCGCATACGAACCGTACACCAGCGGGTTCATACACGAGTTTGACACGGCCATCAGGAACAGGCCATCCTGGATTGCACCGTCTACTTTGAGAGCGCTTTCCCGGTCGAACATGTACCTGTGATGAAAAAGAATAAAAAACAGACAGTTTCGCTTATTTGAAAAGTAGGCTCGGATTTTACTCAAGAATTTGACAGATCAACCGATTAACATTGAAATTAAAGTAAAAGTTCAGTGTGAAATCATTTTCACCGCAGTTAAGAGAAAGCAAATTCGAACAAACAAAACAAAACAATAGAGCTGAGTGGCTTACCAGAGTGTCATCACAACGTATGGCGTCCAGCACCACACGAACACGACGACGATGGTGATGGTGAGCCGGAGTGTCCGCTGCCGGGCACGTTCGATGTGCGTCAGGTCGTTGCAACGCAGTCTCATCCCTCCGGTGTGGCTCGTATCGCTCGTCTCTGCATGAACCGGATGTGCATAACGAGAAAAGGAAGGCAATATATTAGATGCATGCTTTGTTTGCATGACAGCGGTGCCAGCGGTGGCAGCGCTTTATTGGTACTCCAGACGCAATGGAGCTATTACCCTAATGGCGGACGATTTTCGGAAACTAATTATGGACGGCAGGTGGAAATTCTGTTCCGAAATGCAAACATATGTGCGCTAGGAATAGTGGAGAATGTTCTTTCTATGACTGGAAATGGTATGCTGGTATTGGTGGAGCTTGGAATGATGAGAGGCTTCTAATGCGTATAACATGTTCATTACGAAAGAACGAGATTTAGGTATCAACTCTGAGTACCTTTTTGCGTTCCTTCTAGGTCCCAACCATGCAAAATCTCACTCCCATAGATGAAACTATATTTTCATGCCCGTAAATTTACGTTTAATGAGTTTTACTATTTTCATATGGGTTCATGGTTTTATTGGCAAACTTATTTTAACACGATAATAATTCTCGACAGGTTTGTTTTGCTGTTACAGTTGTTCGAGATCGACGAAATTTTGTCGAGCAGGTCGAGTCGGTAGATCGTTTGTAAACGGATGCTGGATCTGTCACATCCTGTAGAGTATGTTTGTTTTGATACGCGTTTTTTCATCTGGAAGTGATGACTGACTGAGCAAGACAAAAAATACCCTAAACTACCACTTTTTTTTATTGTTTAAGGTGAATTGACAGGAAAACAATTTCCTTCTTGTAAAACTTGTCCACTATTCATAAAAGTTAACACATAGTTGAACTGATGAAAATGAATCTCGACATCGCCCGGTGCTTTTGAAGAACTGGAGCCAGCAAAACAAATGTAAAGCAGAAGTGGGAGGAAATTGGCCAAGAGCTCGATTCATTAGGACCACCAATTCGCTTTGAGCCGGAATGGCAAAAGTAAGTGTTTATTTTTAGTTTGAGTATTGTCTTTGCGCCGAAAATTTAACTGTTATTTCAGCGCCATTCTCTGCGCTACTTCGGTTGTTTCTTAAATCTTGTTGGTGTAAATGGCGTACACTTTCTATGATCCAAAGAATAGTATTCCGGAAACGCGAACCAAATCAAACAAACCACCGAAGTGGAGCGAAGATGGCGCTAAAATAAGAGTTAAATTTTCGGCGCTAAGAGTAATACAGGTATGCCGATAATACGTACATCAACTTTCTCACTTCAATCGCAAGCGCATAAAATTATTGGTTGAATCTGCAATCTTATATGACCAAAAGAAAGAGCAGGTTTTGTTCTTTCTTTTGATTGTATTAGATCTCAGATACAATCAGTAGTTTCTATGCAATTTTCATTTGAAGTGAGAATGTTGATGTACGTACTATCGAGGTATGCCTGTACTATTAAACACACAAAGCATCAAGGGGCAAGATAAAGGGCGATACGGTCAAAATTTGGTCAATATCAACTTGACGTATTTCTTTCAATTTTGCATTTAAAACCTGAACACCCCTCATTTTGAAGGTGTGTGTGGTAGAATGTTGTTCCTATTTTGATTTTGTCAAAATGCCGTCCAAGCAAGAAGAGCAGCGTATCAAAATTTTGCTCGCGCATCGCGAAAATCCGAGCTACTGCACGCAAAGTTGGCAAAATCGCTAAAAGTTGCCAAATCAACCGTTACAAATGTAATTAAAGTGTTTGGGGAACGTTTGTCGACAGCCAGGAAGTCTGGATCGGGGGGAAATCGAAAAGCCGGGAAGCTCAGCTGAGGATCTAGACAAGAGAAGAGTTGCCGGTACGTTTCAAGCGAAATCCCTAACCTATCTCTCCGAGATGCCGCAAATAAGGCTGGGTGTATCGTCTACAACCGTGCATCGAGCCAAAAACGAGCCGGACTATCGACTTACAAGAAGGTAGTGACTCCAAATCGCGATGATAAACAAAATACGACGGCCAAAGCGCGATCCCGGAGGCTGGTACACGACGATGCTGGACGAAGTTTGACTGCGTGGTAATGGACGACGAAACCCACGTCAAAGCCGACAACAAGCAGCTTCCGGGGACAGGAGTTCGCAAAAGAAATATCTGGTTTGGTAAGCCATCTGTACCTGTGGCTTGAAAAGCAGCATTTTCATAGCTTCCGGGACTGTCAACCAAGAAATTTACGTGAAAGAGTGTTTGAATAAACGTCTGCTGCCTTTCCTGAAGAAACACGGTTGTTCCGTACTGTTTTGGCCGGATTTGGCATCTTGCCATTACGGTAAAAAGGCCATGGAGTGGTACGCCGCCAACAACGTGCAGGTGGTTCCTGGCGACAAGAACCCTCCCAACACGCCAGAGCTCCGCCCAATTGAGAAATACTGGGCTATTGTCAAGCGGAACCTAAAGAAGACCAAAAACTGCTAAGGACGAGCAGCAGTTCAAGGCAAACTGGCTTTCTGCGGCGAAGAAGGTGGACAAGGTGGCTGTACAAAAATCTGATGGCAGGGTCAAGCGTAAGGCCCGGCAATTCGGATTTGGAAAAGCGGAAGCCTAACTGAATATTTTTCCTGAATTTTATACTAATTGAACTTGAAAAAGAAATTTAATTTGATTTTAAAATAAACGATTTCACCGATTTACACGCGTTTTCCTTGACCAAATTTTGACCGTATCACCCTTTATAGTTGTTTTGATACGCGTTTTTTAGTCTGAAAGTGATAACTGACTGAGCAAGGCAAACATATCCTAAACTTCTATTTTTTTTAATGTGAATTAACAGAAAAACAATCCCCTTTTTGCGAAAATCGTCCACTCTTCATAAAAATAAACCAATAGTTGAACTGATGAAAATGAATGTGTACATCAGCAGAGGCTTTTGAGGAGTTAGAGCCAGTAAAACATATGTGAAGCAGAAGTGGGAGGAAATTGGCCAAAACTCGTTTCATTAGGACCAGCAATGCGCCTTGAGCCCTAATGGCAACAAGTAAGTGATTATTTTTCGGGCAAGACAGCTCCTTATCTGGAGCAATTTCTTAGTTGATTTTGAGTTACCACGAGTAACTCACAGTTTCTCAGTAAGCGTGCTCTGTCATTTGTTTTCTCTCTGTTTTGCACAGCTGCTGGCAAACAAATCGACGCTAGTACATGAGCTCCCGTGTGTTAGACACAAGTAATTCTCATTGTTTTACATTTTCTCTATAATATTAATCAATATCGTTTTGTATTTTGTTCATTGCTGGCATGGATGTTACGTGTATCTAATTGAATCTAAATACAATCATGAATACTTAAAAAAAATCATGATCGTTAGGCTCAAAGGTGAAGATTCTTCGGCAAGGCAACGTAGATAACCTATAAGCTGCGAAATGATTCCATGATAAATCTGGACAAAAAACGTGACCCGAAGAATAAAATGTTTTGATGTTCATTTATGTAAACAAGTTCATTTTCAAAATGCCTGAGATGAAATTCAATAGACCACAATGAACCCACCGATACAGGACGGCTATCAAGATTTCTACACTCCGTTTCATAACAATAGAACCACTCAGAAAACGTTTGAATTTTGTTTGAGTGTATTTGTTTTCTTTTTTCACTATATCGTAATGAACGTGTAGGAGGGGCTTCAAATGGTGAGTTGACAACTTGGCAGGAGGGTGCGACCGACCTCTGGTCCTCACAAGTTCCTACCTCACGCCTCCACGAGTTATATGATCACAAAAGACTGCCAGCTGAAACATGGAGACGCTGGTTGGCGTAGCCTGGGCAATGTTGTCAATCCGACAATAGCGAAGTGAGGGGGTGCGACCGGTACATCATATCATAATTTTCCATTCTCATATCTTTCAGGTCTTCCAGGTCGTCAGGTATTACAAAATAATTTAAAATTTAAAATTCTTTTTTTTCATGGCGGTCATACATTGCCTAAATTTTCTGGTTCATAATGGATGCGCAAGTTTGTCTACAATTGCAACAAAACAGCAGTCGGCACACATGTAATTTTCAGTTCATATTACAATATACCCGCACTATATATTTTATCTTATAGGACATTGTTTATTCATAGCCTAATTCTGTATATTTCATTACATTTATTACGCCAGAAAGGTAAATTTCTCTCAGGTACCATACAGTTTAGGAGAGGAGGTCTTGCGGTTATAGGATGATCATCTTCTGGTAGAAGCAGCAGTAAGAATGGGGATCAATTTTCAGCTGTATCTAGCACCGTCGGAGTGGCCTTTTCTGAAAGTAGCAATGGATGTATATATAGATGTGTAGATACTAGTATGTGTTATTATATGCTGCATGTTTTTTACGAGCTCTAGCATATTTTCATTAATAGAAATGTTGACGACTCTCTCGACCACTCAACCTTTAATTCCTTCATTATATTTTCCATTAAATGGCGTAATATGACCTTAACATTTCAGTACACGATCATCAACTACTATTTGAGTGGTTCAGCGGAACACAGCTGTTCATCATTATTAATTGCATATCATAAATATAATATTATGGAAGAAGTAATAAAATAATTATTAAAATTTTAATTGCTTCAGATTGGTGATCCGGCCGGTATATTTATTTTATTACATTATATCAAATAATAATCAAAATTAATAAATGCTCTTCATTCCAGAAGGTTACATATCTATATGTCATGATTAAATACGTAATAATATAATATTATGGTTTTATATACAATTGAATGCTTTATTGATATTTATACCTCAATGAATAACAAGATGACCTTCACATTCCAGAGATACAGTCACCTATCAGTGATACAAAGTGGTACGAAGTTGCATATTATTATTACTGCCTTAATATTATTATTTCAGCAGGTTAATTAATTTAGTTTAACATGGTTATCATAGGCTCGTGAACTCCAACTATTACATAATTTAACTAAATATCCTTGTATAATTTTTGCTCTACCATATATTCATATATAACATATTATTATTACATTACATCTATATTTATATAAATATAATAAATACTGGGTTGGGAGGAGCACCAGGGTATCATTCAAGCTGAAACTGGACGATGGTTTGATTGACTGCCTGAGTCTAGAGGGAACAAACAGTATCATTTCTTATCCTACCGATTCGAGTGTGGTGCTGCGAGTTCTACTCCAACAGTTTCAGGGAGAGTGACGCGCCCTTCTTAACAAGCCATCCTGTAGAAAGCTTAATGAGTATTGCGAATTGTGTTATTCGATTTGATGGATCATATCGTTGGAAGGAGATTCTTAATTTCCCGTGGATTTCGTGTAAGTGTCTCTGCTTACGGGTCCACCCCTCCGTTTTTGGCCCTTCATACAGCGATAGTGCGAATTCAGATCGGTGGCCCAATTTGATCTTGCTATTAAGTGGAGCTGCATCCAAGCCAAGGGCTAGAGGGGATGGTGGCTACCATACATACACATACACATATCGTAATGAACGTGTAGGAGAGCTGACTAACACCACTACACATCTGCATCAATAAACACCCCTTTATGAATAGCAAAAGAAAAATTTTGAAAAATTGTCGTTTCTCAACTATAGAACGAATACCTGAATAACGCCATTCGCTTCAACTGCAGCTCACTTTTCTTTCACCAACTAACGTGTTATGACGTGTTTTGTATAAGCTCTAAAATGTCACGTGGAACGTATTTGTCAGAGCAGGAAAAGGGAATATTTTGGCTTCTCGTGATTGTGATATCAGTATTCACAAAATCGCTCGTCTTTTAAACAGATTGCATAACTTTGTTTTGAATTTTTTTGAAAAATCTTGATGGATATGGAAAAAATAAGAAAGGTTGATCCAAGAAAAAGTTGTCAAAAAGATGGCAAAAGATGTCAATGCAGAATAATCAACGCTGCAAGCAACTCACTCAAAAGTTGGAACCAGTTAAAGGTTGACCTTATGCTTGATGTTTCACGTTTAACAGTGTACCGAACCTCTAAGACTCTCCAAACATTCGGCAACAAAAACTGAAGCAAGCACCACGAGTTTTGCCCCGCCATAGAGTAAACCGACTTGAATTCGCCCGTGCTAACATGCGTAGAGATTGGAGCAAGGTGTGTAATCATGTTGATTCATGATTGACAATTTTTTTTAACTCTGATTTAGTCTTTCTTTGTATTCTCCCATACGCGGGGTAACGATCTGTGATGATGTTGTTTTGAGAAGGAAATAATTTCTCATCATGAGGCTCTAGGAGTAGACAGCAATTTTTAGAACAAAGTTATTAAGAGAAAGTATTGATAGTTCCGTTAGCTCACGGCAGGCGGTGAAAATTGAATAGAAGTCGTTTGAAATTGAGCGGAGGGCATTGTGAGGTAGTATTTCGAAACAGGAATTAATAGCCAGGAGTACATCGAGATGCTTCAAACCCATTTGGTACCATTCCTGCAGCAAAACAATCGTGGTGATTGGGCATTTTAACAAGATAACGCATTAGTTCATAAAAGCCGAGAGACCTTGGCGTGGTTTTATGAACATATAATCCAAGTTATGAAGTGACCAACTTGTTCTCCAGATCAGAATCCGATCGAAAACTTGTAGGGAATAATGTTACATACACTGTAGGCAGGCAACAAGCAGTACGGGAATGTACAAGAGCTCAAAGGAGCGATCTCATCAGCGTGGAACGAGTAACAAGTATCTACATGTCGCCGCCTGGTTGAAAGTATGCCGAGTATGTTGTTTAGACTGATTTAGGTCAGAGGAGGTCCTACATATTGCTAAAATGATGAAATCAATTCAATCAATTGCACAGATAAAAAGAAACATAGAATTTTCTGCGTTACCTAATGCACATAAAGGGAATGCTAGATTTGCCAGAATATAATGGGATATTTCATGTAAATTTAAGCCAGTTAACGCTTGCATCCAGCCTGTTGTATGAAAGATTGCCAATATTGTTGTATGGCAACAATATTGTTGCAAACAATTTCGTTGTTTACATCTCCTTTAGCTTGGATTTAAACGAGGGGATATTTTACACGCTTGTTAAAATTAATTATTTTTTTCTGTGTGGTTCTATAGTTATGAATCACAGTTTTTTTTGTTTACATTATTGATTAACTTACTAGAACAATCCAAGATATAAAAACATTCTAATTAACATAGATGAAGACCATATCCAATCTTTTGCACGTCCTTTCCAATATGTATTCTCTTTTATAACTCAAAAACCTCAATAAAATGACTGGTTCTTTCGGCTTGAACGTATTAACGTTGCAATTCAATAGAGGTTCGAGCTAATCAAGACGAAACTATGATTTTGGGGTTGCTTGAAGCTACAGTACAGTACAAGTAACATTGTCAAAACCATCCGCATTAGCTTCCGCCTTTGTTAAGTTCTATTAAAGTTTTATGAAAGCCACTATAAATCTATTTTGTTTTATTATGGCGCCAAGAGGTGCGAAAAGATTTCATATTTTATAGGTTTCTTAAAATCCTTTTTCTCCTGTCAAAGGTTTTATTTCGACTTAATGAATTCTTTAAATGCTGTTCTGGAATGCCATTTTAGGACTCATTCATATTATCTAATTATGGTCAGTTGAAAAAGCATTTTTGCCTCCAGTAAATGCAGTAAATGGCAAATTGGCATAAAAGGAAGTCACCATTCACGTTTTTAGGGAAGTTTTAGAGATCCTCGTGATAGCATAGCATAGCAGCGTAGCATTTTCCGATCATACATAATCCTGGGTTGGCTGTTGTAGAGACGATGCAAGCGCCAGAAGAGCTGCCTTGGGTATGACAGAAACTTCTACCATCGAACTCTTTATACAACACCTGGCCAGGTCCTTATGATCAGCAAGGGATGGGAGGGAAGTGTTGATTAGATGTCTACTTAAGAAGATGCTGAGAACTCATGCTACCTTCATAGACATCTGGAGTTGGAAATTGGATGGGGTTGTGCGGGAGGCTTTTCTTGGCGAGAAAGCATATGTATATTTCTATGTAAATAGGTCGTTGGGAGTGACGAAGCTAAGAAAGTTAATGCACTCCTTTGTTGTCCGCTTTTCTGGGCTGGAACTCAGGCGTTATCTAATTGTATCCGGGCACCAATTTATGGGGGTAGTGTCTTTGCTTGCGTTAGAACTTGTCTGTCTGTTGGAACATGAGCACTAACTCTTGTCCAAGCCTTTAATGGCTTATGATTATAGCGCCATTACCCGCTCTCTGAAAAGATAAGAAGTCTCTTTCTCTCTCTCTCTCTCTCTCTCTCTCTCTCTCTCTCTCTCTCTCTCTCTCTCTCTCTCTCTCTCTCTCTCTTTCTCTTATAAACACATACACACAGACACGCGCGCGACTGATTAAACTAAAAGTAAACCCGCTAATACACACTCTCTGAGAAGAAAGCTACATGTGATGGAAGGCATTGCATTAGTTTTCAAAGTTTGGGAGTTTTAGAGATCCTCGTGATCCATACAAAAATATGTAGGTTTAAGCACAACTTCGGCGCAAAATGATTCTCTTCGTTTTGGTGGGTTTTGTATGCCAAATCTTCCGAAACTCAGTTAAAAGACTCCAGTATAAAAGAACATCTTTGGGCCGAGTTTCAGACAGTTTAACCGCTACCCCTCAAATACAACCCTGGCAAAGAGATAAGAGAAACCTTATTTTGATCCTTCTTCTATTATCCAACACACGGACATCCAAGAAGCATCATCACTTTCAAAAAGGTCAATAAATAGGAAGCAATTGTAATAATTTACCAATTCTTTTAATTTGGAAAAAAACCTAACCTAAAAATTTGAAAAAGGTTGGTTAAAGCAGATTTAATGCTACAGACCCTTATTATATAAGCCATGTGAATTTACAGCATACTACTTTGATGTAAATTTAATTTTCTACATGTGTTTCTATTTAATATGATAGAGGTCAATTTATTACATTCAAGTCGGCATAATTTTACAAGTTTCATTTGAACTGTGAATAAATTTGTTTTAATGTTGTTTTTGTTGTTGTAAACTCGCATAATTTACGAGGTTCATGAAATTTCGCCTCTTATCGTGCCAATATTCACCATAAATTGAAATGCGCATATGATTTGGACCATGATACGGTGAAAAAAACTCAATTTGTTTTGGATATTTTTCTATAAAACCAAATTTCCCGCAACACTAGAACTTTTTCTTAGATATTGTTTACTGTTAAATAAATCAAAAGAGCAGAGAATCGAACAAAGCAAAACAACAAAAACCAACCACGATATCACAGTGAAGTTTGACAGCTGTTGTCTTTTGGCCGTATACTGAATTTCATGGCAGACAATAGGTTTTATGAAGGTTCTCATTAAGTTGTCATAGCATCTTTCATAAAACATTTTCAAATTCTGTCTTATAAAGGTTTTAGTAACTTGTTTTCACAACCGTCTATAAAGTGAGCCACTTTGTACGAATTTCGGCCCTTTGGAAGCATGTAGTTTTATCAACAAATCTGGGAGGAGTGCTCTATGGCTGGAATAAATCTTTGTTGTTATTGTTATTTGGGCAATGTTGTATTTAGGAAAATTATTAGTTAGAGTTGGCCATCTTCTAGTGAGATCAAGCTTACAGTACGACACCAGCTGGATCCTTTGGAAATGTGACAAAACCGTAAAAGTGGGCATTTGATAGAAAATGAAATCAAAGACAGTGTTATTTTCTTAAGAGAATTCAATATTTTGAGAACAAATATCATACCAATTGAAAATTGGTCCAATTTTCCAAAAATTCAAACATTTTGAGTATATAAAAATTTATTCTCTGAAACTTGCTTGGAAAATTTAGGAATTTAAATTAGAATGTATACCTCCCACTGCACAAAATGTAACCTAATCATCATTTTCGAGTACTTTTTCAAACAGACCTATCTGATTTTGTAAACAATGAGGGGCAGTAACATTCAAACGTTAAATTCTTGAAACCCTTAGCACTTCATGCAACCAAGGAATAACATTTCTCTAACATGATGGTGATGCTATTTTCCGTAAGGGTGCTGAGGGTTTTGAGAAATTTACGTTCAAATCTTACTTCCCCTCTTTGTTTACAAAATCAGATACGTTTGTTTGAAAAAGTACTGGAGATTTGAATACATCTATGTATATTAAAATAAATTTCCTTCTGTCTGTCTGAACCTTACAGACTTGAAAACTACTGAACTGATCGTCGTCAAATTTTATTTGGAGGGGTTTTTGGGGCCAAAGCAGGTTCTTATGATAGTAAGAAACCTCTCTCTTCTCTGGAAGAGGGGCTTCCAAAGAAATGAAATACAAATGTCTGCATAACTCGAGAACTAATCAAGCAAAAGAAATCAAATTTAGCATGTGGGAGTTTTTGAAGGCAAGAAATGTTTTTATGGTGGTTTGAGATCACTCCCTTATCAAGAAGGGATGGCTCTTATACAAATGAAACAGAAATTTCAACCAAACATGAGAATTATCCAGCCAACTAAAACACAAAATTTGTATTTCTCGGGTAGGCAGCATGTTCTGATAGAAGTTTGAACCCCTTTTTGGTAAAAAATGGGGGATGTTTTAGTTACTCTTAGTGCTACATTATGCACATGAATTTAATCTAAGGTTAATAAAATTGCGTTCAAACTGACAGGACATGGCGTAGTTTGAAAATAAATGTTTGGCCAAGAAATGCTTTTACACAAAAAGAAAAACCATGGTAGAAACTTACAATCCGAGGAATAGAATATCCGAAATCCGGTAATATTTTTTACAGATAACTGTAAAATTTCACCGAAATCCGTTAAATCGGATTACCGAACGTTCAGCTGTTGAGAATTCGGTTAAACTTTACAGATTGGTAAAACTTTACATTTAGTTGAAAACGTAGCAAGGCTCACACCGGGATCAGCTAGTAAGAATATAAATGAAAAAAAAAAGACCAAAACACTCAAAAGCCTCCCGAATAATGCGAAACAACTCTGACAGTGGTCAATTAAAGAAACTTGTTCAGGGCCAACCCCTAAAGAGCCAATGATGAAGGACATGAACTTAAGGGGACCCTCCCTTAGATTTGGGCAAAAATAAGGCAAAGTTTGTATTTTTTGGTGGGAGAATGAAAAGGCGTACGAGCTTCAGGTTGTGACAATTAAGTTTGATTATTACTCAAGATTTCAAAGAGATAAAAAAATTGAGAAAATTCAAAATGGTGGCTACAAAATGTTGATTTCTCGAAACCATGTTTTTCAATATAACTTCAAGCCCCGGGCTTGAACTATTAATCTGATTCCCTCCATCAAATAACGTTTCAAAGGTTATAATTTTTTGTACGGCTTGAACTAAAAATTGGCATTAATAATTAATTATTTATAATTTTTGAACACGGTTGAAATGTAAAAAATTAAACTTTTCAGTTCAAATGATCACTATGCAATGAGTTTAAGTTTAAATTGTCTTAAATTTAGTTCAAGCCGTAGAAAATTTCACAACTATATTTGATTTCTGTTCACTACAAGAGGCTGCAGGCGTTAAGTTGTCGCCCCATATTTTGCGCGAAGAGGCTTACGGAAATCGCCATTTTGTAGCCGCCATTTTGAACTTTCACAATTTTTTTTATCTCTTTGAAATTTTTAATAATAATCAAATTGATTCGTCAAAACCCGAAAGTTCGTACGCTTTTTTAATCTCCCACAAAAAAAGAACAAACTTTGCCTTATTTTTGCCCAAATCCAGGAAAGGGTCCCCTTAAATTTCTTTTCTAATCAAATAAACTTTTTGCCCTACATTTCGGTAAATTTATTCATTATTTTCATTTATTAATTCTCTCAATTTGATTTGCACCTTCTGTTGCTCCGTTATGCGGTGATAATGCAAAACCCTTTATGTCTTTGTTGCGGGTTGTCAACTAAACAAAATTTACCAAAGCAACCGCTGACAGTAAAAGAATCGAACATTTCCTCTAAGTGGGAGGATATCCGCTGACATCTCAAACCGCGGATGTGGGGCAGGATTTGTCCTGTATCGTAAGTGGAGCCAGCAAAACGTCGAAAAGTTCCATCCAAACTCTTAAAGTTTTCTTCGCAAAATATTGGAGAGATGCAAAATGAAAGATTTTTCATCTAAGACTGAGATTAACATGTGTCGAACACCCAGACCAGTTGTTCAATGTTGTATCAGTTGTGATTGCTGATTATATTGCAGAAAAATAACGTTCCGCTTTATTATTCGTTGCGTTTCGTTTGGGACGTTAATCAAACTGACTGGGTTGAGGCGTGCAATTTATGGCATGATGCGATATTGGCACTCAAGGAAAATTTATTGCATCATGCATTCGCTTCACCGTCTTTAGCTCTCAGATCCAGTCTTCGCTAATGCAATTGTGCCCCTGATTCCTACGCAATGTGCTTTCATTTGATTTCCAGATTTGATTGCATTCATATGCAGGAATAGCATTTCCAAGAGCAATAGTCAATGTCCGAGCAAACTTGATTTATTGAATCATTTGTTCTAGAACAAGTCGTTCTATTTTTCTGGAAATGGTAAATATTTTCTTTGAAACAATTCTTATGTGCCTTAATGAAAATCGGAATTCTATTGACAGATTGGAATAGATGCTAAAACAAATAAATTGAAACTGTATTTGATCTACAATGTGCAGACTAAAGGTGTGGCCCAGTTAGAATTGGAACATAGGCGCATATTTCGGTTATACATTAACAAAATAGTTAGTATTCAGTTTTAACTAAAATGTTCGACTTTATAAGAGCTTTACAGGGAAAATACAACAGAAAAAATCATCTCGATTTCGAAGAAATTTATGGATTTTTCCCGGAATACGTTTCATCAATCGGTGGACATTATTCTCATCCATAATTTTGGCAATCTTACTCCTCTTGGTTCTAAATTCATTGTTGCTTTTGACGACACTGACATTCACCTTCAGCTTCCTCTTCATGATAGCCCAAAATCTCTCCATCGTTTGGCCACATTGTTCTGCTTCTGATCCTTATTTGGTTGTCTACAGGTATGGCACGGCTGTAGGCTGTTCCCGTATTGAAAAGTCAGAATTCACTTTACGCCCGTACAAAATTCGCTCGTGCACGTTTATAATTAAAGATTGGACTCGGAAAAAATGAGACACTTTGTTTTGGGTGTAACGTTTTATCGCGTGGGTAAAAATTAATGAAACTATGGGTAATACTAGTTTAGAGTATTATGTTTATGTGTGCATTATCGCGATCTGTCAAGTAGTTTTCAAGATGCATTCGAAACAAGAAGAGCTACGCCAGCAAATCCTGGGCGCGGTGATCGATAATCCTGGTCAGTCGCACAGATGGATCGGCAAAAGGCTTGGAAGCCACCATTCCACCGTGTCCCGTGTTGTGAAGATGTTCTAGGAGACGAAGCCATCCAGCGGCGCGCTGGAAGCGGCCGAATACCGAAAACGGAATACCCAGAGAAGGCGCGGAAGATAAGGCAGTACTTTAAGAATAACCCGAACCTTTCCACTCGAGACGTGGCTAAAAAGGTCAATTCGTCGATGTGGTTTGTCCAGCAGACCATGATGCGGGCTGGGCTACGTGTTTTTAAGGTCAGGAAGGCGCCAAACCGGACTGACAAGCAAAATACGGTGGCCAAATTGCGTGCGCGGAAGCTGTACCGTGAGTGGCTGGTCAAGCCAGGCTGTCTCGTCAAGGACGACGAGACATATATCAAGGCGGACACCAAAAATATCCCCGGTCTCGATTTTTTGTCGGTACGTCCCTCATGGAGGTTTCGGAAAAGTTCCGGAAGAGAAAGATGGACAAATTCGCGAAGAAGTACCTGTTGCGGCAGGCGATCTGCGAGTACGGACGGTACAGCAAGCCGTTCGTTACAACCGGCATCATAAATGGGCAGATTTATCGAGAGGAATGCTTGCAGAAGCGCTTGCTGCCCTTCCTCCGCTCTCACTGTGGTCCCACGCTGTTCTGGCCGGATCTCGCTTCGTGCCATTACGCCAAGCCTGTAATGGATTGGTACGAAGCGAATGGCGTTAATGTCGTCCTAAGGAGGTGAGGCCCGTAACGCTGGTAGATCACCTTTTCGTGGTGCGTTACGGGGTATCAGATCTACCACCGAACCCTAGTCTGAATTAATTCAAACTAGGGAACATATTTGTTATTTGTAGCCAAAGGAACATATTTTAGTCCTTGTTACATTTTATGTCTTATGAAAAGTGACAATACTCGTTTTGCAATTGTGCGAGGATGAGCTAAGAATAAGTAAAACATGGTGAGTCTTCATTTATGTGAATTCTCATTCTCTATTTGATGTTCTATAGTTTGAATTGGTTATGACTAGGGTTCTGATGCATGGTCAGTATCGGAGTCATAGTTTGTTTTCTTTGCAATGAATCTGATTTTGACTGATAAAGGGGCGCGCCTTTGAAGAGTGCTCTCACTCCTCAAAGGGTTTAAATAGCGGAAACTTTCAATAAAATTTGATTCATTGAAAACCAAACAAACAATGACAACTGTAACAACACCGAATACCTCGTCATTTCTCAATAGTGATGAGGTTAATCGACATGCACTAAACAAAGGACACGGGATATACTACAATAGATCAAATTACTGGTCTCAGTGGTTTATGTCCCGAACAGAGGAAAAAAAAAAAAAAAAAAGGAGGTGAACCCGCCAAATACATCAGAACTTCGTCCGATCGAAAAGTTTTGGGCGATAATGAAGAAGAATTTGAAGAAAAGCGGAAAAACATTCAAAACTGATGAAGCTTTAAAGAAAAACTGGGAGAAATTCTGTAAGAAAGATGGACATAGTCTCGCCCAAGAAATGTACGAGCATTCAGCTTGGGAGAGGAAATTCAATAAATAAGTTATGCCAAAACATAGCTAATATATAGTTTTTTTTTCCGTCGGCCTATTTCCTCACATGGTGACAATCACCGACGCCAAGGAGACGACGCCACCACCTGGACCCTACCTAACGACTCATGACTATGAACCGGGACCAACGGCTTTACTTCCCTTCCGAAGGAAGACGTGACCAAGATGTTTTCGCCAAAGAAAAACCACCGACGTCGACTGGGATTGAACCCAGACCCACTGGAGTGCCAGTAGCAGTCATGCTTACCACTACACCACCGACGCCGGCATATAGTTATTTAATCGCTGAAAATTTGAGAAGTATCCGATTTAAAATGAATTTTTGGTGATCATTTTTGTGTGTCTCATTTTCTTCGAGTCCAGTCTTTAAACATGGAATGTAAACATCAATCATAGTCCCTTTAATCAAATAATCACGCCTTCGTGAAATATGATTTGAAGGTGTCTGGAGTAATGTAGATACAGACCTTTACTCCAGGATAAGGATATAACCATTCCGAATAGCAATTTTAGGATGCAAATATGAGTTGTCAATTTACCCTTTGCTACGATGAATTCTTTCGGGTTTGGAAATAAATGGAAGTAAGGTTAAACTGCGAGTTTTATCTTCACCTAGATTTAGTTTTGCGCAACCCTCATGGGGTAAAACAAGATTACACTTCTAAGCTTCCAAGAGTTGAAAAAGCTCAAATTATGTGAAAAGGACCAGGACCATAATGAGAATCGATTTTAGGGGACAACTAAGTTATGAGATCACCGGAAATCAAGTTCTCTCTACGTTATTCCGGTTCAGAAATTGTGAAAACTCGCACCCTTCACGTCGAGTGGACATCACAATGTATTGCAGACCCGTTCGCTCGAACGAACCCGAATCAAATCGTTTGATGGTGTTCTCGTATGAATAAACCTAAATAAAACATGATATGATGGTGGGAAAAGACGCCATGAATGCATCGTACGGCTTCTCTTTTTCAGCAAAAAGAAATCGCTGGTCAAACGCTCTATGGCATGTTTAGGAAGGAAAGATTTTCTACGCGTGGAACGGTCGGAAAGGTAGTTCATTTGCTCCTGGCCAAACATTAATGACACCAAACTGTTTTTAAGTGGCCATTAGGGTTTCAGTGCGACAACAAGGTAGCTGATGGCTGAAAAATGGTTATAGAGAGGATTAAATATAAATAAACCACGCGTAAAAGCTTTGTTGTCATACAAATTTCAACAAAGAGGCCCCCGGTGTAACAACAGTTTTATCGTCAGGCGCAAATTGGACGCGTGCTTTGATGCAGTGGCGATCCAGCTAAGGTGGATGAAAGTCACGTTAATGAAGTTTTTTAAAACCTGCTTTGATTAAAGTTTATGCCCTCGCCAAGTTTATCTTACGGTTCCTTCGACTCACCCTCCTTCTCTCCCTTTATGTTAGTTCATTCCTTGTGTTCAAAATTTTACGCAGCTATCTCTTGACTTTACGTATTAAAGGGTGGAACGGTCAAAACTTGGTCTACTCAAATATGTCGTAGTTTTTTTAATCGTGCATTTGGTAAAACGTTCGAAGCACATCTGAGGAAGCTGGAATCAGGAGGAAACCGAAACAAGGAAACCACAGCAACCGGAAGAATAGTGGCCAGCATTTTCAAACGCAATCCAAACTTTGCATCAGAGATAACGGAGACAATTAGAGAAAGTCCCACAAAACAATGCAAAGAGCAAATAAACGAGCCGGACTGTCAACATACAAGGTTACAGTGACACCAAACCGAGATGATAAGCGAAACACAACTTGTATACGAGTTTGTTGACCATGCAACATACGACAAGGCTGATTTCAAGCAGCTCTCAGGTCAAGAGTTATATACGCCTACCGGAAAAAGAAAGATTCAAGATAAGTTTAAACAGAAAAAAATGTCAAAATTACAGAAGAAATACTTGGTTTGGCAGGCCCCTGCCCCTGTGGGATAAAAGCCGAAAGTTTCGTGACAACTGTCAACCAAGATATATATGTAATGGAATTCTTGCAGAAACGCTTATTGCATTTCTTGTAAAAAACATAGTTGTTCTGTGCTGTTTTGGCCAGAACTCGCTTCTTGTCACTACGAAAAAAAAAGCTCAGGAATGGAATACTGCCAATAGTGAGCAAATCGTACCCAGGAAGAAAAACCCTCCAAACTCGCCGGAACTGCGTCCAATTGAAAAATATTTTTATTGTTATTTTTTGTATTCTCCCTAGCGCGGAAGTAACGATCTTTGATGAAGTTTGCAGAAGCAGATAATTTCTCGTCTCCATGCGAAGCGTTAGGAGTGGACAGTAATTTTATTGCTAGAACGAATAGACATGAAGAGAAAGTGTATTGATAGTGCCCTATACGGAACTATCAACACACTTTCTCTTCATGTCTATTCTTTCTAGCAATAAAATTACTGTCCACTCCTAGCGCTTCGCATGGAGATGAGAAATTATCTGCTTCTGCAAACTTCATGAAAAATATTGGACAATCTTAAAGAACAACCTCAAAAGGCAAACTGGTGTTCAGCATCTAATAAGATGGATATTACAACGCACATTGGTCCAGAATGCGACTTTAGCTAGAAAGATACATTTTCAGCCTAAGTGTGAAGTTTTAGAGCATAATTATCATCAACAAAGTTGTTTCTAATAACAAGGCGCTTCTTTTGGTGTTAAATAAAACTAGGGTGGTTCTTATTTTCAGAGAAATCTAAAATATAACTTTTTGATTTGCCGAAATAAAGACATACATTATTCAGAAAAAATGTAGAATAAATAATTTCAAGTAACTTTGATGGTATAATTTTTACTGTACCTTTTGATATGACCGAATTAAAGCATTTTTTCCTACGTAGCTTAGGGTGTCCCTATAAAAATCAGTTATTTTGCTGTAACTTTGTTATTTAAATTTTTTCTGCAAAGTTGTCTTCCCAGTGATTCTAGAACAATAAAAGTTACAACTTTAAATGTGCTGCAATTGTCTCTATCGTATGTCAAATAATAGTTATTATGGTTCTTGTAAACAAAACAGGTTTTTTTGAAGTTTTGGTTTTTCTAGATGAGGCAAACCAAAAAATTGTTTCTTAACAGTATTTGAAAGGATTTTTATTATTGCATATCATATCTGAAAACTGGAGATGGGTTATTTTTTTAAATTGAATAAAACACACTTGATAAGGGCGTGATTTTATAAGAAAACCATTAATTACTCGCTAACGGTAAGAGACATTGGCGATATTTATACGTCAAAACTTTTATCTCTTCAAGTTTAAAAGTCATCTGAAGACAATGTTGTGGGTAAATTTGAAATTAAAAAGTTAGTTCGAAAAACAGTTTTTTTCTGTAGGGACACCCTAAATTATATAAGAGAAACTATCCTGAAGAAAGTTTTTACTTCCAATATTAATGATGAGTAATTTCACTATAGGATTTTTTTGCTGTTTGACCATAGTAACTCAACCGTTTTCAGTTAGTTAAGCTAGTTAGGACTTGATGAGATCACAGTGGTCCAGGTATAATGGTCCAGAATGCGAATTTAGCTGGAAAGATACATTTTCAACCGAAGTTTGCAGTTTTGGATCAAAATTGTCTTCCATAAAGTTGTTTCTTATAACAAGGCGGTTCTTTTGGAGTGAATGAAAACTAGGGTGGTCCTTATTTTCAGAGAAATCGAAAATCTTACTTGTTTATTTGCAGAAATAAAGGCATACATTGTTTAAACAAGTTGTAGAATAAATAATTTGAAGCAACTTTGATGATATATTTTTTTCTGTACCTCTGATATGACCGAATTAGAGCATTTATAAGATAATAGCGTTGGAAGCATCGTGCATTGGGGAATTGTTGGAAAAAATGATCCTTCGAAGGCTCGATCACTGGGTCGAAACGAATAACTTGCTATAAAATAAACAGTTTGGGTTCCGTAAGAACAAATGATTGTCTAGTGTTGCTTTCCTCAGATATTTAACCGGCCTTTGCGCACAAGAAATAATTGGTTTCAGTATTCCTGGACATCAAGGGGGCTTTTGATTCAGTTTTCATTGAAATCCTGTCAGTTAATTGGCAGAGAAGTGGGATTTCCGGAATTTTAACTAATTTTCTGTACAATTTGTTGTCAGAACAGCAAATGCACTTTTCACTTGGACAACTAGCAACTTCCAGAATAAGTTACATGGGCCTGCCCCAAAGCTCATGCCTAAGTTCCCTTCTTTATAATTTTTACCTCAAAGATATTGATTATTGTTTGGCAGAACAATGCACGCTAAGACAACTTGCTGACGACAATGTGGTTTCCTTAAGAGGCTCACATGCCGTTAACTTTCAAGGACCATTGCAAAATTCCCTAGATAACCTTTTTTCCTCGGCTAGGAATCTAGGGATAGAATTCTCATCGCAGAAAACCGAACTGGTAGTGTTTACTCGAAAGCGGTACCCAGCCCAACTGCAGTTTAATCTTTTGGGCAAAAACATTACCCAATCGTTGTCTTTCAAATACCTTGCGGTCTGGTTTGATTCAAAGTGCATTTGTGTGCCACATTACGTATTTGAAGCAAAAATGTCAAAAAAGGATCAATTTTCTCCGTTCAATTTGTGGAACATGCTGGCCGGGTTGCTCATCCGGGAGACCCATCACTCTTTATAAAACTACTTTTTTCCCTGTTCTTGAGTATGGCTCTTTTTGCTCTCTCTAGGCAAAAAAAGCCACCTTATAAAATTGGAACGAGTTCAATATCGTTGGCTGCGTATTGCTCTTGGCTGCATTTACTCAACGCATAACATGCGTTTCGAGATTCCGGCAGGCGTAAAACCTCTTCAGAACTCTAAGAACTCTCGCTCAGAATATTAATCAAATGTGGAGTGAAAAACGCATTTGTGATAGACAATTTTGAAGAAATGTTAGGGCTGAACACACAATCTCGATATATGCGAATTTACCACCACTACATGTCGTCGGATATACACTAAGGTTTTTTTTTGCACGGTTTTTTTTACACGGGTTGTTTTCAGCTATAACTCCAGAACGAAACAGCATATCAACCTTATTCAAATCACATTTTACGTTTTGGGCCAAAAGTAGTCATATGGAGGTTTTTCAAAAAAATCACAATTATTGGTGTAAATACTCAAATTTTTAAAAACTGTATTTTGACCTTTGCGTGGAAAGGTAACGCATACAAAAAAAAATCTAAGCAATATAAAATGTTTAAGCATGCGAATTTATCAACTCTATTTAGTCTTTTTTTACACGGTTCCATACTAAAAGTGGACCGTATCCCCCGTGCAAAAAAAAATCTTAGTGTATATCTTCCGTGCTATACTCCAGACCGTGCTCACTTCACCTATAGCAGTTCCCCCATTTATTATGATCTTTCCTTGAAACAAGCATCTCACGGGATTCCGGATCAACTTCGTTCTATTATTATTCCGCGTATTTTTACTGAAAAGTACCAAAACGTCAATTCTGAAAAAAGGGTTTTCACTGATGGGTCTCGCCTCAATGGATCCACTGGCTTCGATGTCTTCAATGAAAACTCTACCGCCTTCCACAAACTTCAGTAACCTTGTTCTGTTTATGTTGCTGTGCTGGCAGCAATGATCTTCACATTGTGGATGATTTCCAACATGCCCGCAGACCATTTCTTCATCCTCTCGGACAGCCTCACTTCGATAGAGGCTCTTCGGTCGATGAATCCTAGTAAACACTCATTTTGTTTCCATCAGAGATCGAAATTCTCGCTCAGCTGGGTGAAAACCATGCTCTCTCTCAAACAGGTTTTCGATGAGTAGCGAACCGTTCACATTTTCATCTCTCATTTTTCGCCGATAATTCATTATCCTCTCCCTTGCATATGCGAAAATATCTCTCTCCACAATTCAACGAACATTTTTTCTCATGTCACATTTTTCACTGAACAGATGAGTGTGCTGGTCGAAAGATCATATTTGATTTCTTTTGTATGGGTCCCTTCACATTGCTCAATTCCAGGCAATGAGAAAGCGGACTCGCTCGCAACATGATGAATTTCAAAATTTAGTACATTTGAGTACCCTTTCGAGTTGGCAAACCGATTGGAACACCAGAAATCTAGGACGGCTGTTAAATTCCATCATTCCTATTGTTTCATCGAGGGCGTGGTTTAAGATCCTGTACGTTAACCAGGATTTCACTCGTGTGATTAGTAGACTGATGTCCAACCACAACCAGTTAGTGCACACCTCTATCGAATTATCCTCGTGGACAGCAATCTTTGCCGGTTTGGAAACGGTTATGATGACATCGATCACGCATTCTGGCAATGCACGGATAATTACGCCGCCGTCTTCTGAATACCCTAGATGCCCAAGGAAGACAACCTTATGTTCCTATAAGAGATGTGTTGTGATCTCGCGACCTGTGTTATATGCTATCAATTTGTGTGTTTCTCCAAATGTCTAGTATAAGAGTATAATCTGCTTGTGTTTATTTGTTTTCTTTATTTATTAGTTTGTTTTTGTTTTGTTTCGATATCTTGAGGAGTCTCAACGTCGACCAATGGTAACCACAACCGCCTGAACACAAAAAGGGAGCCCTGTCCATTCCGCACCAGGTTATTGTGCTCGCGACAACTACCTGATGAGACTACAGATTCCTATTTCCATGTTCCTCTTGCCAACCCATCTTTTGCCAGTCAAGGTGGTGGATTCGTTCCTGCCTTGACCTACTCCGCATGGGGATGCTTGGCAAAAGATTGTGTGCTTGTTTCGAAATACTACCTCACAATGCCCTCCGCTCAATTTCTAAAACTACTTCTATTCAATTTTTACAGCCTGCCGAGCGCTAACGGAACTATCAATACTTTCTCTTAACAATTTTGTTCTAGCAAAAAAAAAAGTGCTGTCTATTTCTAGAGTCTCATGGTGATGAGAAATTATTTCCTTCTCAAACCACATCATCAATATAATTAAGTTATTGCATTATAAAAATAAAATATGAATTATCGGCTCCGTAAAGCTAACGCAATTGAGCCTACCAAATAAATGAACTATTAAAAAAAACTTGTTTAAGCTCAATTGCTTATCGTTATGTTAACCTTCCTAAGAAATAGGGGTCAATTCTAACCCATGGCGCAACTTCAATGTACGCTATCTTTTTTATTCTAAATTTTTTACAGAATTATTCATTTTTCAAAATATAAATAGAAAATATATAAAATAATAAGAAAAAAAAATTAAGAATAAAACATCATACCTAAAGTGTGTATTTTATGTTTTATAGAATAACTATTTTTGTATAAAATTTACATGTCAGGTATCTTCAGCATTTTGATAGTTTACAACTTACACTTTATGAATCTATATTAGATTTGGTTTAAGGACATAATATCAAGATGTTAGGAATCTGGAAATGTTAGTTTGAGATTCTTCATACTAATTTCCATACAAACTTTGAATAGCGTGTGCAAAGCCAAATTAAAACCAAATGTGTTCAATTTTTTTGGGGACTATCAGGACCCAAATTGGCGTCGATTAAGCTTAGGGGAGCAAACAATTCGAAAGTTGCATCAGCCTAATGTATCATGCATCTATGATAAATGCTCGCTTGTATCTATTTTATTATACATATTACTGTAGCATATTTTGACCACCTTTAGTGCCATTGTGCAGCGAATAAGAAAGAAATGTAAGGAATATGAGACAGGCCTTCCCCATACATTATATCATGATACACATTGCGGCAGAACGATAGTGTGTCCTGTCCTAGTAGTACATCAAAAATCTCGAGTACGGGACGGTTGGAAAAATTCTCAATCGGTGATATTTCCGCAGCTTGTAGTACAATAATTTTAAAGTGAACAAATATTGGTTATTGGCAGAAAGTCACCTGACAAACATTTAGTCATTAACGAATAATGTACTGCAAGTTTAAGTACCTTCAGAATCGATAAATACGTTACAGTCCCATTATCATAGGGAATAGCGCAATTTTCTTAGTTTATGCTTTTGTTGGTAGTTAACGATACATTTCGATGATATATCTAATTATTTTAGAAGCGTAGAAGTTTATGCTGTTTTAATACGTATTCAGTTAAATCCTATATTAATTTTGAATCGACTTAAGTACATTAAATACAATTGTCGAAAAACCATTTGCATAAGAAAATCTTCAACAGTAATTCAGTAGAATTTATTAGTTACTTGTTTTATTTACTTTTACGTGGTTCAACTGACGGACTACTTTATTGTCTCAAAATATATAAATAAAAATCTATAACAACAATAGTCAGCCTGACATAAGAAAAGGCCCCAGCAACTTCTGTGAAGACGTTGCTAGGAAGGATTTTAATTAATAATATTGTTCTATACAGGTAAGTTCGCCTTTCTATTATGCTTAATTTTTGTAAAGTGGGAAACCAAAAACAGGTTCAATGGATCCTAGAGGGTTTGAGCTGTTTAGTGGAATAGTGGATAGTGGTATTCCACTAAAGGTTCAATGGGTCAAAATAATTTTAATTAATTCGTTGACTACCCAGCTCGAAAACGTTGTGAGTTTCTGTTCAGTTTCATGCACATCAATGAAGCGTCACAAAACTTACAGATTAACATTATGAATCGTGTAAACTTGTATGGAAATTCCATACATTGTCGATAATGTTGTATGCAAAAGCACGTCTTTGGTAGAACAATTGCATGCAAGTTGCTGCTTCGTGTTGAATAAAATACAATCTTATATGCTCTGACATTTACATCACAATGAAAATTAAGATTTTTTTTCTGTGTATAACATATCTGGTAACCATATGAAATTGTTGTTGCAACTTTTAGAATGCAAATTATTGTTTAAATTTTTACATACATTACATTTAAATAATCAATCAAATCTAATAACATCAATATCGTATAGATTTTACTTCTAATAGTCATTAAAATACGTTTAGGTAATTTTGAGTACTCTTCACTTAGAATACTCTTCAAATAATATCGAATACTTGGAGCACACACTTAATACGTCTGAGTACAGAACGTTCTTCTAAAATACTATTGAGTGCTATGAATAATCTCGAAATACTTTTGAATTATATGATTCCTCATGAATTATTTTTGAGTACTAGAAATATTTTACTAGTATTTGTTTTTCTTTATTATCGAGATTTTCAGCCCTTGGCTGGTTCATCTCCCGTCGTAGTCACTCAAATACCCTTTTGGGTACTTTCGTAACTTGTCCGGGGGTGAGATTCGAACTCGTGACTTTGGCGTGAGAGGTATGGATGTTAACCACTACGCCGGGGTCGCCCCCCATATTTTACTAGTACTTCTACGTCTTTGTTTAGTACCAAGAAGTCCAAAGAATACATCGCTCTACATACAGTGCTCTGCATGCTCCTCTCATTTCACCGTACCTTGAAAAAGTTTTCTTTCGAATTGAGGACTTCAATTTAAATATCCCACAAACATTGAACACGCGCAGCCTTGGTAAAAGCACCAGACCGTTCTGCACGAGAGCCGAACTGGACTGCAAACACACCACCAAGTGGCTGTAATCCACCACTTTAGTGTCGTGCTTATAGATGAACCCGCAACGCAAACGACACGACACGAGTGTACACGCTCGTGTATTGCTTCTTACACCGGGTCTGATTTCTGGAAAAACACACGAGCCGAGTGGCTACGATCACATGAAAGCTCTCAACATACACCCAGTATGACACTGGTTGCCACGGATAGAGCAATGCTCGTCGGATGATTCTAAAAATTTGATAATTGGCTTAAAGGGCGATACGGTCAAAATTTGGTCAACATCAACTTGACGTATTTCTTTTAATTTTGCATTTAATAAACCTGAACACCCCTCATTTTGAAGGTGTGTGTGTGTAGAATGTTGCTCTTATTTTGATTTTGGAATTCACTCTTCAGTTGTCAAAATGCCGTCCAAGCAAGAAGAGCAGCGTATCAAAATTTTGCTCGCGCATCGCGAAAATCCGAGCTACTCGCACGCAAAGTTGGCAAAATCGCTAAAAGTTGCCAAATCAACCGTTACAAATGTAATTAAAGTGTTTGGGGAACGTTTGTCGACAGCCAGGAAGTCTGGATCGGGGGGAAATCGGAAACCGGAAGCCGCTGAGACGACAAAGAGAGTTGCCGGTAGTTTCAAGCGAAACCCTAACCTATCTCTCCGAGATGCCGCAAATAAGCTGGGTGTATCGTCTACAACCGTGCATCGAGCCAAAAACGAGCCGGACTATCGACTTACAAGAAGGTAGTGACTCCAAATCGTGATGATAAACAAAATACGACGGCCAAAGCGCGATCCCGGAGGCTGTACACGACGATGCTGACGAAGTTTGACTGCGTGGTAATGGACGACGAAACCTACGTCAAAGCCGACTACAAGCAGCTTCCGGGACAGGAGTTTTATACGGCAAAAGGAAGGGAAAGGTAGCAGATATTTTCAAGCACACGAAACTGTCAAAGTTCGCAAAGAAATATCTGGTTTGGCAAGCCATCTGTACCTGTGGCTTGAAAAGCAGCATTTTCAAAGCTTCCGGGACTGTCAACCAAGAAATTTACGTGAAAGAGTGTTTGAATAAACGTCTGCTGCCTTTCCTGAAGAAACACGGTTGTTCCGTACTGTTTTGGCCGGATTTGGCATCTTGCCATTACGGTAAAAAGGCCATGGAGTGGTACGCCGCCAACAACGTGCAGGTGGTTCCCAAGGACAAGAACCCTCCCAACACGCCAGAGCTCCGCCCAATTGAGAAATACTGGGCTATTGTCAAGCGGAACCTAAAGAAGACCAAAAAAACTGCTAAGGACGAGCAGCAGTTCAAGGCAAACTGGCTTTCTGCGGCGAAGAAGGTGGACAAGGTGGCTGTACAAAATCTGATGGCACGGGTCAAGCGTAAGGGCCGGCAATTCGGATTTGGAAAAGCGGAAGCCTAACTGAATATTTTTCCTGAAGTTTATGCTAATTGAACTTGAAAAAGAAATTTAATTTGATTTTTTAAATAAACGATTTCACCGATTTACATGCGTTTTCCCTTGACCAAATTTTGACCGTATCACCCTTTATTGGTTTGTTTTCTTGGCTGTTGGGTGACGGGCGCATAAGTTGAATGAATTTAACAAGCACGGTTCGGTTAGAAAGAAAATAAATGAACCACGCGTGTATTCTGCAATCGGACACAATCGGAAACACTCGGCTGTGGCGTTTGCCGAAGCATCAGCCACGGTGTCCGAAGCCAAACCACGAGCACTGACATTGGGTTTTGTACCCACCGTGTTGGGTGTTAGTTTGGAAGCACAGAGTCAAAGAGGCGAATATAATGCACGCGCTAGCGTGGTGCAAAGTAGCTCGGCGTGCAGTGTAGTGTTTGGACATGGCTGAACACGCGATACTCTTATGACGACTACGGAAATTGTGAGAATCGTAAAATCTTACACATAAAATCTGTTCGGTAAAATTTCAAACAGCTGAAAAGTTCGGTAAACTTAAATATAATTATTAAAAATTAAAGAAAACATAAATTCTTCCAAAATGTACACTGAATGCTTGATTCCAACATTATCTATTAATAGAAAAATATAACATTTTTATGATCTACCTTACATTTCATGTGCTGATGATTCAAAGGTTTGTTGACTTTATCAGCTGCTAGAAAACGCAGTACAAATCTACCGACCTCAGTAAAAAAACTAAGTATGTACAACAGAACTGAATTCAATGATGCATTCAAGCTAAACCAACAAAAGTATCCCCCGCTACTGTATGAAGTCCTTCCATGGAATAAATGCCCGTGTTGCTGGATTGACCGAATTGCAAACAATCTGTCGGAAACATCGTCAGATGGGCCATAATAACGAAAAACAGGTCGTGTGCCATTACTTCCCTATCGGTGCAAAAACGGACAGTCTTGCCATCGTCGGTCGTTTAAGTCTGAATTACTACTGCGGTCCATCCCAATCTAGTGTCGACTCGGTTCGCCAACCAACTGTAGTACCAGAATCACTAGACTTCGACGACAGGAATGCTGTGAAAGCCGAATGTCTTGTTAATTAATTTGATGTTTGAGAGCCCACCTTGAATCCACGTAACCCAAACAAGACAAATCTTGAAATGTTAACCATATACTGCTGTTAAATAAGTAACCTTCCTAGCCCCTTCCAAACGATGATGTGTCCCATTAACCTCAAGCTAGCTACGAGTAATTGGCACCCCACTTAACTAAAATCGAAAAATAAAACATTGCTAATTACAATATTGAATATCGGCTCCGCAAAGTGTTACACACGCCTGAGCTAACAAATAAACGAACTGATTGAAAAAAACATTTACTGCTGTGCTGCGAAAAAATAAAATTATTTTACAGCGTACATATCCAATAATCAGCAATAAACTGTATTTTTTTTTATGAGTTATATTCGCCGGCTGGAACATCCGGTGAACCATCATATTCAGAATCAGCAACATACACAGTTTTTGTATACCAAATGAAACTAGTGGGCCCCGACTCATGCATAATCGTTTTGTCCGCTGAGCCGAACTTTTATCGTCTCCTTTTGTGTCGTGATTCGTATCGGTCGGTGAAGCGCATTTACCAGAGTAGGGTACGGAACGGTTTAAGCACCCCACGACCCTATTCCAAGCACGGCGTAAATGTTAACCTACAACGCCCATTTTTTGCAGTATGGCGCTTCACTACATGGAGCCCCATACTGCAAACAATGAGCGTTGTAGGTTAACGTTTACCCCGTGCTTGGAATAGGGTCTTGGGGTGCTTAAGCCGTTCCCTACCCTAGTAAATGACGCCTGTGATTTATTCATGCAAACGCAGCATGTGATGAGCACAATCGGAAAGCTCTGCTCAAATGCGAGAATCTGCTACAAAGTGCAGGAAGTTTTAGTTTGGCTGTGTTAACAGGAGTGCATATAAAACATTCCAGACTCATTGTAGAGAATTGGCGTCTTCAGCATTGTTCCTCGGTGCGAAACGAATCGTCTTCTTATAGTTCCAAATTGTGCTCCAGAGATGGAGCTGCAGTCTATGTGTGCTATGAAGCTCTAGATAGTTGCCGTCTTCGGCAAAGTTGTTTGAAATATAAAATCTAGTCATTTGACATTATCAGATTAGTTTCTGATTTTGCTGCAGAGATATCGCTGCTGTCTCTCCTACAAATTAAGCTTTAGAGAGTTGCTGTTTTCAGAAAAGTTGTTGCGCATGTAAAATGAAGACATTTGAAATATCACATTAGCTCCATATCGTACCGCAGAGATAGCGCTGCAGCCTATCTTTGCCAATCATCCATCTCTGCGGCAAGATCTGGAACTAATGTGATAATCTCACAAAACGACAAATGACATACTGAGAAACTTTGCCGAAGACGACAACTCTGTAGAGCTTCATTTGGCAAAGATAGACTGCAGCACCATCTCTGCGGCAATATCTGGAACTGATATGATAATGCCAAACGACGACAAATAACGTTCTAAAAAACTTTTCCGAAAACGGCAACTCTCTAGCGCATCATTTGAAAAAGCTAGACTGCAGAGCCATCTCTGCGGCATGATCTGGAACTAATCTAAGAAGGACAAAAGAAGAAAATATGCATAATGAGAAACTTTGCCAGAAACGGCAACTCTCTAGCGCATTATTTGGTAAAGATAGACTGTGTCGCCATCTCTGCGGCATGATCTAGAACTAATATGATTATGTCAAAAGACGAAAAATAACATGTTGGGAAACTTTACCGAAGACGGCAACTCTCTAAGTCTGGTATGTATTGTAGGTAATTCTGTTCACACATCGAAATCAAAACCTCCTTCCCTTTGTTGTAGATTCCCAGAGGCCAATGTTACAGGAACCAGGTTTTTCCACCACCTTGCATTTTTGAGACCAAAACCTTTCAAATGGGGCATACATATTGTGTCTACTAAGTTTGACGACAGATAAACACAAATACATCAGCGGGTGCCCTTGAAGCGAATTGTTTGGGGAGAGTGGGAGTATCACTCGTTGCTAACAATCATTTTAGTGCGCCATAGGATGAATCAAAACAATCAATCTGGATATGTTTCTATTTTCGTAGCGTGAGGGTGCATCCTACCTTTCTCTCGGGACCGGTTCGATATTTCGCACAGAATGACCGTGTAGGCCGCGCTGATAACCATTAGCGGCATGAAGTACATCGCCACCACGCAGAACAGATTGTAGGCCGTCTCCATTCCGGGGGTTCGAAAAAACCCAAACGTCACACACTGTGTGAAACCCGGCACCTGTGGATGCTGCTGCACGCGGAATATGATGCTCTGGAAATAGAGAGAAAAAAAAATTAGAATAATATGAAAAGATGAATAGTGCAAAATGAATGCCGGTTTGCATAATCCGACCACGTTGTGAGTGGAAAAATGATCCACAATTAATAATTGAGGGGCGTTGGCCAAAACTCCCAACAGGATTAAAACAGTGTCTGAAGATTGTCAGTGTCTGTCAAAAGTTATCTTAACAAAAAATGTCCGGGTCCTCAACATTTTTTTTCGCAAGGGTGTTTATTTCGCTCACCTTGTCGTTTTAATTAATTTAAATTTGTTTGCGTTTTCTTCCACCGGGGAAAAGATTATGAATAGCTTGCTCTCAAAGAGTCGACCACCGGAAGTTTGTGCACTTCGCTGGAACTGTCACTGTCTCGTCATGAAAGCATAGCAAGCTCGTAAGTGAGGTCTGTTATCGTAGATGGGACAGTTCTCTCGTTAATTTCATTAGTGACCCTTTTCCGCCTCTTGTAAATTAGCTGTTATATCGGATATGAATGTTAGCGCTTTACTACCGCTGGTAAATGTTTGAGTTTCTCACATCAAACTTCTCTGCGCTGTGGAGCACAAGGCACGCATCCCTTCATAAAAATAAGTTCACGCCAAGTCAACAAGGAATTCCATTAGCAGAGGGTAAAGATACCTACTACCTACCGTTCACTCCGAAGAAGCTAAGAATGATGTTAATACATCGAAACAAGCAAGTAGGGCAAATAATGAACTGCCTTGTTGTATCGTATTCAGTGCTCATCAACATCATCATCATCATCATCATCCATCAGCAACATCATTGGGTCGTTGTAGTTCAACCAGTTCAAAGTTCTTCTGGTTGTGCTGCTTGGGAAGTTATCGAATTATAGAATCATCGTTATTTCTAACCTGAGGGATTCCATCCAGAATGTGCCGGAAATCCCAAAAATCATACCCGATCATCATTGATTTGGATGAAACTTGGCACATGAGTTCGGCACGTTGGAAAAAAATTCCACTGGTGTTAAGATAATTTGGGTTCAAGAGTAACTTTTTGAGATGGGCGTATGTGTTTTTCCAACATTTTACTTGAAAAATCGTAGTTCAAAACCATTACATTTAGAGAAAACTTTATAAAAGGAAGTCTGAGGAACTGCAAAGCCTTTCTTAAAAAATATACACAGAAAAAAAATTTTTTTTCATCAAGAAAAATCAAAAATAATTACTAAAAATAAAATATCTAAAAAAACATATTTTTTATATTTTTTTTTTTTGTTGTATGGAAATTTGAGGAAAAAGACACGTTTTAAAAAACTCTAGGATGGACGCTCTTATAATAAAAAAGTTTTTCAAATAGCGAACTTTTGGTGTATATTTCAAATTTTGGTTATTCATTCTTATAAATAAATTTTGATGTTACAATATGGTTTTGGAGATCATTACAAACAATAATGATTATAATGATAAACCACGTAAACGAAACCGTTTTCAAGATATTTCTGATTTTCTTTCAATAAAATTTCAAAACCTCTAAAAATACGCCCTTTTCATAAATTACTCGTGATATTAAAACAACAATAGCTAACGATTGTTTCTCTTGTGTTTTTAGCCTTTTTAAAACACATGTATGTGCCTCTTACTTACTCTTAACAGCTCGTCGATTGAAAAAGCTTCACTTAAAGTTATAAGACAAAAATAATGAGATTATGGTTGGATTTATATTTATATATACCATTTATTAGTCTCGGTCATTGATAATATTACATAAACATTATATAAACTATTGATTGCTTTTATATATATTATGAATCCTGCCTTCTTCGTCATTCGAAAACAGTTTACAAAACTTCGTTTTCTGAGAGTGGAACGAATGAGTGTGGTACTTTTGTGTACCTGCAATCGTTTTAGTCTGTCGGTAAATTTCATTCCATTCTGCTACCCCCTGTTCATACTCTTCATGTGATACATAACAAAACGACATTTTTGTTAAACAATCATCACTTTTTGGTTCGCCCATTCGAATAACTCTAATGCACTTTTTTATAGGGTGTTCATGTTGTACAGCAAGGCTTGCATATCTTGCCATTCGTTTTAATGTACCACCAATTGCATCTGAGGTCCCTTACCGTGGGATGTTTGCGAAAAAATGCCATTCAGCATCAATATTGTATTTCTTTTTAAACTTACAAAGGCTTGCAAAAGTTCTTCCTATTTTTATATTGGGATGCTGCCCACGTCAGACATAAAC
This sequence comes from Aedes japonicus, assembly GCA_034211315.2. Lineage (NCBI taxonomy): Eukaryota > Metazoa > Arthropoda > Insecta > Diptera > Culicidae > Aedes > Aedes japonicus. The sequence goes on along the minus strand of JASCZW010000695.1, from coordinate 242,783 downwards.
GTAGCTTTCTTTACTTTAATTTTTGTTTGCAAAAAGCATTAGTTTTGAAATAAACACCTGCACCGCAATCGTATCATGTTTCAACACTTCTGAGATAACAATGAAACTGATATTTTTAAGTATTCCAGATTCCGTGTAATAAATGACAAAAGGGTGAATAGTGGCTTGCTCATTACTCCAATAACTACTTTGAACAGCATCTTGAAAAACAAATGAATAATTTTCAGAAAAATCACAAATTATTATTACTTCGCCGTCTTTAAGACAACTTTTATAATCTCTCAAGAAACTAGACTGCTGAGATTTGACAAAATCGTGGGATACTAATTGTTCCAACTTTTCACAAAAATAAGCAATAAATTCATCAATTGGTTTAACAAGTGTCTCTAAACTACATCTATCAGTTGAAATCCATTGCTCAAAAGATATTTCAACTAAACCACGTTTTTCTAATTTGTCTGTTAAACTACTCTCAAAATCTGAAAAGCCTGGACATCGTTCGCATTCACGGAGGTAACATTTTTTAGTTCTAGTTGATGAGCTACATAATATTTCTTCAAAACACAATTTATAATCATTCTCGAATGAATATTTTCTAAGACCATGAAGCATCAAGTTAATTTTCTCATGAATGGTGCAAACACAAATGTTATGAGAACCTGTGCTGCCAAGTAATTTGCAATGCTTTGGTCTTAGTGCTGTAAAAGCTAAACCAACAGCATTTTGATGCATCTCTTGAAATTTAATGAAGCTTCTCTTAATGAACAAACTAAAAGGCGCTTTTGAATATGAACCCTCTTACCTTCACTCCTCACTGAAACGTAGTCGTTCATACAGGGGTTACTCGTGTAATCTCATCACTGTCGTAAAATTGCAAAATTTGGTTTTTTATTTCCGGGTTCAGACCAGTGTCCCAGCTTTTCGTTAGGGGCAGCTAAAACACCTTCGTGCTTTGCAAGGAATTTAGCTTGTGATACGATGTACTTGTTTGTTATTTCAAATTCTGCCATTACTCTTTGATTTGTCCAAGATTGTGGTAAAACCGAAAGTATCCTTACTTGATCGTCCCTCGAAGTTTCTGGATCAGCATACCGGTCCTTTAGCTGCGCGATTATTTCGTCATATTCGGCTGCTTTCACTTTCAATTGTTCCAGGTCATCCTCCTCCGCTTGATCCCCAAATATGTGTGTCCGAATGCCGTTTGAAACATCTTTGAACTTTTTGCGGGCATAATTTACGTTCAGGAACTTTTTAGCCGATATTGGCGAAACGTTGATTCCAGCTACGCCCTTGTTAAATAAGCTCAATATTATGGCGCCTTGAATAATCTTGCACACTGCTATCAGATGGCACTGACATTAATGATATTGCCGATGGCGTTTCCTCGAGACCATACAAGTCTACTTGCCGTGATGTAGATGGTTGTGGATCCATAATGTTAGTAATTGATGGTTTCTCACTAGGCTCCGAAATTGCAGCATGGAATTGTTCCGTTCTATTTAAATGCAAACGACAATTATCACAAATCATCAAAAAGTGTCCAAATGTGTTTTGCCCATAAACTTGAGTTTTTGACATTTTGTTCGGTTAATTTACGAAGGTTTTTGAGCACCGTTTAGTGGGAAACGGCATACAACACTTCTTCATGTTAAACTCCATTTTCAGTTCACTCAGATAGATTTTACTGATGAATGCGACTATGTATGAGCATATATATTGGCTGTGGTACCTTTGGAAATGCAGGTATAAAACATCTCTGTGTAGTTTACAGGCAGCGTACATTAGCTGTTTTTTTATGAGAAGATATACCTGACATACGTTATAGCTGCTATTTGTCTACCTACCTTAAACAATATGTGTTACTTTCATCGCTACATCACCGAACTGTTCGGAGTGTGGTTTTCACACACTACACCCGACCTCTAACATCGTTGGAGCTTGGCAAAATAGTCAGCAGTTCGATTAATATGCTTCTTCTATATGACCCTCCGCATAATTTCATCATCTATCCATTTCACACTTGTCGCCCCTGCGACATCTATCTCGCTATTACTTTCATCGCTTTAGCAAATTCGCTCCCTTCATTCTCTGAGCGGCCCGACCGATACAGCCATAAAACAATTATAAATATATTGATTGCAATATTAAAACAATAGTGCTATTTATCTTGTTCTTTTCAAATGAGTCTTCTTATCATCCTGATATCAAAGAAAAAGAGGACATTAGAGTAATGTGAACGTTATAATATGAAGATCTTGGAAAATTTATCATTTCTGGTGGAAATCTCGATTAACTTAGAAAAGAGCGAATTTTCTTATGTTTTTCATTCTATTGAAATAAAATCCGAAAAATCTCGAAAACAGTTTGCGTTCAGGTGATTTATCATTATCATCATTATTGTTTTCAATGATCTCCAAAATCATATTGTATAATTAATTTTCATTTATAATAATGAATAACCAAAATTTGAAATATGCACCAAAGTTCGCTCTTCGGAAAACTTTTTTATTATAAGAGCGTCCATCCTAGAGTTTTTTTCAAAACGTGTCTTTTTTCTCAAATTTCCACAAAACAAATTTGAAAAATATTAAAAATATGTTTTTTATATTTGATTTTTAGTATTTATTTTCGATTTTTCTTTATGAAAAAAATTTTTTTTCAGTGTACATTTTTTACAAAGCCTTTTTAGTTCTCTACAACTCCCCATATAAAGTTTTCTCTAAATGTAATGGTTTTTGAACTACGATTTTTCAAGTAAAATGTTGGAAAAAAACATACACCCATCTCAAAAGTTACTCTTGAATCCAAATAATCTTAACACCAGTGGATTTTTTTCAACATACCGAAGACGTGTACCAAGTTTCATCAAAATCGAAGATAGTTGAGTTTGGTGACCGACCGATTTGGCGTGGAATCATTCACCTACAACATGATTTGGCTGCTTGCCTGAATTTGTTTTACTACTCATACTCGTATTTTCATAATTGGAGGAATTTCGGACAAAGAAAAGTTTTGATTACTTTAACACTACCAATTCAGTACGGAAGAAAGCCGAAAAATGTTCCTCCCTGGCCATCTCGCCGCCTGCTTTGTTTTCTGTTTTCGACCGAACCCCAAGCCAGAAAAGAAAGCAGGCGGCGAGATATGAAAGATCGCTGAATGATGATGTAAACGAAAAACGATAACCTACAAAAATGATGAGTCGACGTTTTGCAAACTACGCGTTGTATTTCATCATGTGAATTCCCCTTTGGACTTGTCACCGCACGCACAGTATGCAGAAGCTGTGACCCTTGAATTATTAATATGACTTCAAAACACTCTCACAATATTACCTTGCTAGCCGCATTCTACAATCACTCAAAAAATCATTCGTCAACATAAATTTAGTCGATGAAAATAACGATTTTTTGACTGTCATCGTTTTGGCTGTACATTGCACATTGTATCGTTTTATCTTTCCAGGACAGGAGGCACTTCACTTCGGCAAAATGATGCGTCGTTCTCCCGGGAGCATGGTTTACATTTTATTTGCCCCAAAAGGAAAACGGAAAACCGCAGATGATACACCACACAGAGTGGTGGTACGAAAGCCGTCTTATCCTGAAACAGTTTTTAGGGTCCTCATAGCAATGAACTTTATGTGAACCCAAAGGGAAATTCTGGTTCCGTCCCACATTATCAAAGTTTGCGCAAAAGGGCGCAACATACATAAAATATTTACGACCTTTGTTACGAATACGATTCTCTTCAAATGAAAGCAGAATGTAACTCATTTTGCATGATTTGAAAGTGGGGATTTGCGAAACGAATGTTGTTTGTGGTAAGAACATTTGGTTGGAATTGGTAGCCATCGGAGAATGCTTTGAACGTGCTGCGTTGAATTTGATTTGAGTCCCACCTTAATTTCGACTCGATCAATCAATCTTGTCATTTTTAACTTTATTTATCTCCACGCTGATGACAAGAGAACAGCTAACGAAAATTTGTTTTTGGCAACACTTGCCAATAACCTCGCTTTTGACAGCTCAGCTCAAACTTTTTGTTGACTTTCTCTCGCTCTCCGGTAATGAAAAACGTTGTTTTGAAGCCATGTCGTAAGAAAATTGCAGGTCTATTGCAGGAAGAAAACGCGAAAATTGTGGCTCGGTAGGAAGTAAACCAGACCATCACTGAGATTTCCAAAAAGGTTGCAAGATCACGATGTGTAGTTCGATTTTTTTGGACTACATCTCTGTTTTCTATACTGGGAAAAAATTAAAAAAAAAAACCTATTGCGACCGGCACAAAAAGCGGTCAGGTCATTTGATCGTTAAAAACTCAGTCGTTTCTCCAAACATTTTCAAAATGGTTTTCAACATTAAGCTATTTCAATTAAATGTCTTATAAATTCGTTTTGCGGAGTAAATTTACTAAATGCCAAGAACTTTCCTATCACAGACTTCAAATGTAAGTAACTTTGATATATTTTATATAACTCTCAAATAACTGTCTCAGTTTAAATGTAAATGCTCTAGAAGCATTTTTATGAAATTTTTCAGACATAGTAAAACAACTTTACAGAAAAAATTGTATCGATCCGACTTCACCAGAAAAAGTTATGAACGTTGAAAGGCAGCATATTTTAGTAAAAAATAGCGAAGTACAGTAAGCCCTCTGATATGCGCGGATTCCCTCGATGATGGTCTCAAATGATATACAAGCATTGACCTTTGTTGTTTCATGTGAAAATAAAAATCGACTCAACGGTTCAGAATTAACTCACTTTGTGGCGCTGGTGTGCTTGTAAACTTACTGTATATTCTGGATCTAGAGATCATTGAAATACACCTAGATGTTATCTTCAAAAAACATGTTTGCTGTATAGTGGAATGTACACTGAGAACATTTTTGTTAAAAGTAGTTTCGTTTGCAACATCAAAAAATGCTTTTGAATGAATCCTAGAGGGTTTAGTGCTGTTTAGTGGAATACCTTTAACTAGGTATTAGAAGAAAAATTAGTATTATCCATTAAATTACAACTATCTTTGCTTATCTTCGACAGATACGCGTATTTTGTCTACAATGTGCAGACTTCTTCAGTGTCTCGTACTAAGTCGAGTTATTAGTACGAGACACTGAAGAAGTCTGCACATTTAGACGAAATACGCGTATCTGTCAAGATAAGCAAAGGTAGTTGGAATTAAATGGAAAATACAACTTTTTGTTCCAATTTCTAGCGTTTGAATGGTTGAAAATTGATAACGGAACTATTAAAAAAATCTCCAACTGCTAATTAGAAAAAAAAACTCAGGCTATTGAATTAAAAACTATCTGATCTGATTTAAGGTTGATATAATGCAGAAAAATGAATGCTGCAATTTTCATCGCCAAGAACTTGGTCGAAACCACACAATCCCGAGGTTAAGTGTTTTTTGTGTGCAGGGCAAGTAGGATGTGGTAAAGCGTTAACTGAATAGCCAGACTTGCCTTCATCAGCAGCACCGGAACATCGTGAAGCTGACACAGAAAAGACCATTCGAAAGCATTCGGAAGAAACTCCGAGCAGTTCCACATAACAAACTGAAAGTGTGCCAAATGTTACCTTTTGTGATTACCGTACCATGGGAGTAAGGTCTCTATATGCTAAAATAAACAAGAATCTGTTTCATGTACCTCAATTTGGAAACATAAGCCTAATCAATGTGCACTCGGCACTAAAGAAGTCTGTAAGTCGCAGACGAAATAGGTCTATCTGTCAAAAGATAAGCTCTCTGTAGTGGATTTTAACGTGCGAATTCGCTCTGCGTTTACCAGTTTTTTAAGGTGATCAAGTGAAGAGTTAATTTAAATTTTCCTAGTTTTCAAATTACAATCATTGTACTAATATGCTGGGCTTTTTTTTATCAAAAGTGATGATTATTTTTTTATCGCTTATACAGTGGCGTCTCGTGAGAAAATTAACCGGTTGTGCACTTTCTTTCGAACCCGGACGTCAATTTGACAACAATATCTTGCTCCATAGTTCCTCCTTTGCTGAGTCTCTTGTGATATGTAAAAGTACCTTGTCAATGTCCCGAAACAACAGAATAAAATTGCAACTAGCCAGTGAGTAAAACTACTCTGTGCAGATCACAAAGTGCACAAAACAGACACTAACTCATCGGCAATCAAGTTATAGGAAAAAAAAACATCTACAAACGATCCACGTGTGGTATATACAGGATCTGGTGCACCATTTGAAATGCCCAGTCTGCGAGTATTAACGGAGTATTAAATCGATGAATTTGATAATACATGAAATATACAATTTTAGACTGTGCAGTGCACGAGGTGCACATATGGACGAGACGCCACTGCGCTTATATGAAAAACAAATAGGTGCTGCATTGAAACATGCAAAACTGCAGAACAGAAATGAAGAATTTTCCTAAAGTTCTCTGCAAAACTTTTCTGAAGTTATCTGCAAAGCTTTCCTGAAGTTCTCTGCAGAAGCTATCTAAAGAACTTCCGTGAAGCTCTTTGCAGAAGTTTCCTGAAGTTCTCTGCAAAACTTTCATTAAATTTTCTACAGAATTTCCCTGATGGTTCCCGAAGTATTTACCTGAATATCTATGAAGTTCTCTGCAGAATTTGCCTGACTTTCTCATCAGAAATTCGATGTTCTGCAAAACATCCCTGAAGTTCTCTGAAAGACTTCCTTGAAGTTCTCTGAAAGACTTCCCTAAAATTCGCTGAAAGACTTCCCTAAAGTTTGCTGCAGAATTTCTCTGATGTACTCTGAAGAACTTCTCTAAAATTCTCTGAAGAACTTCCCTGAAGTTTTCTGAAGAACTTCCCCAAAGTTCTACGAAGAACTTTCCTGAAATTCTCCGAAAAACTGCCCCAAAGTTCTCAAAAGAATTTCCTTGAAGTCCTTTGAAGAATTTCCTTGAAGTTGTCTGCAGTACTTTCCTAAAGTTTTCCGAAAGGCTTCCCTGAAGTTCGCTTCGGAACATCCCTGAAGTTCTTTGAAGAACTGCCTTGAAGATCTCTACAGAGCTTCCCTGAAGTTCTCTGAGGAGCTTCGCTGAAATCATCTGCAGAACTTTCCTAAATCTCCCTGAAGTTCGATGCAGCACTTCAGTTAAGTTCTCAGAAATATTTCCCTGTAGGTATCTCAAGAACTTCCATGAAGTTCTCTGAAGCACTTCCCTGAAGTTCTCTGCAGAACTTCTATAAAATTCTCTGCAGAATTTCCCCGATTTTCTTAAGTTAGCTAAAGTTAGTGAAATTTAAACATTTATCACGCCAACTACTGTAGGTGGAATTAAATGTAAACATATGAAATTGAAAACTAACTATCAAACTATGAGTTACAGTTAATTTAAAATTACGTGGGTCGAAGATAGGAGTCTTCTGCCTTTTCGAACTTTCAACACTAACATTGTGATTAAACCTAAAAATATAGCTTCGACTAATTGTGTGATTATAATATATGCTTCCAATTTGTAGCTTGAAGCCTACATTACGCAAAATTGGGATTGATGTCCAGATTAGTCAAGAAAAATACCCCTCCCCCCAAAAACGTTTAAAAAAGTATAACATCATTTATTTATAAAGGGCGAACACGAAATTATTGCGACACCGAAAATGTCATGCCAATTTTCTTATAATGTTTAGAATGAAACCAAAATTTTAGGGTAGTTTTATACATATATTTACTTCAAAAATCAAAAGAAAAGTTAATCGATGGAGCCTTGAGTGTAAAATTGAACGCATTTTTGCTTGATGCCCTCCATCAAAGTCTTTACAGTGTCATCCGGTACCAGTTTCTCAGTTTTTTTTTTCCATTTTCTTAACATGTCCTTCTCGTCTTTGACTGTCTTCTTGCTCATCCGAAGTTCCCACTTCATCATTGCCCAGTATTGCTCCACCGGGCGCAGCTCTGGACAGTTTGGCGGATTCATGTCATTTGGAACAAAATGGACAGAACTGGCCTCATACCACTCCAGGACACTTTTAGAATAGTGGCATGATGCCAAAACTGGCCAAAATAGCGGAGCTTCGTCGTGCTGCTGCAAGAACGGCAAAAGGCGCTTCTCGATGCACTCAGATTTGTAGATCTCGCCATTTACTGTGCCCTTTGTCACGAAAGGCTCACTCCTCAGTCCGCAAGAGCAGATGGCCTGCCAAATGAGATATTTGGAGGCGAACTACGACATTTTCTTCTTCTTAAATTTGTCGTCCACATATAACTTGCTCTTGCCGGTGAAAAACTCCAACCCCGGAATTTGCTTAAAATCGGCTTTTATATACGTTTCGTCGTCCATCCGCAGCCATATTTTGTCAGCATCTTCTCGTAGAGCTTCCGTTCCCGAGTTTTAGCCGTCGATTGTTGCCGCTCATCGCGGTTTGGGAAGTTCTGTACCTTGTATGTATGTAGTCCAGCTCTCTTCTTTGCATTCTGGACGTAGCTCTGCGACATGCCGATCTTTTTAGCCAAATCACGGTTTGAGACGTTGGCATTTGCTTTAATCATCCACTTCACCTTTCCCTCCGTCTTTTTGTTCTCCGGTCCCGGTTTTCTTCCAGCTCCTTTGCCGTGGTCCAACTTCAACCACTCCTGGAACCGCTTCAACACTCTGGAGACGGTTGAATGGTGCATGTTCAACATTTTTCCCAACTGCCGGTGCGACAGGTCAGGAAATTCCAGGTGTTTGGAAAGAATTTGTGCTCTCGACTCGTGTTGGTTCACCTCCATTTTCGTTGAATCGAAAAACACGACTTCGAATTTGACAGCATGTAAACAATACACATCAATGAGAAATTGTGCAAAATTTGGTTGATTTTTACCCAATGGTAAAAAAGTTATGCCCTGTTGAATGTGTCGCAATAATTTCGTGTTCGCCCTTTAGATGCTTTCATGAAAACAATACAGCGTTTTCAATAATGGCACATGAAAATCAATGTAAATGCCACTGCCATTTTCATTTGAACCTTCATGCAGGTTTATCATTTTCATATACCTATAAATATAAAATTGGATTTCTGTCTGTCTGGACCTTATTGACTCGAAAACTACAGAACCGATCGGCGTGAAAATGTGTATGCAGGGGTTTTGGGGCCGGGAAAGGTTCTTATGATAGTTAGAGCCCCTCTCATCTCTGTGAAGGGGGGCTCCCGTATAAATGAAACACAGATTTCTGCATAACTCGATAACCAATCAAGCAAATAGAACAAAATTGGGCATGTGAGGGTTTTTGAACGCAAGAAAGGTTTCAATGGTAGTTTGAGCCTCCTACCCATTCTGGAAGGGGAGGTTCTCATACAAATAAAACACAAGTTTCTGCATTACTCGAGAAGTAATCAAGCGAATGGAACCAAATTTGGCAGGTGGAGGTTTTTGAAGGCAAGACATGTTTCGTAGGTGACTCGAGACACCTCGCCTTTCTGAAAGGTTGGGGGGTGGAGGAACCAGCAAATGAGAGCAAAAAATGATTCAATGGTGGTTTAAAACCCCTATACTCCTGAAAGGAGGGGGGAGGAACTTCCATACAAATGAAACACAAATTTCTGCTTAACTCGAGAATTTATTAAGCAAATAGAATCAAATTTGGCATGTGGAGGTTTTCAAAAGAGAGAAATGTTTTGAAGGTGGTTTGAAACTTCTTTGCCCTCTGGAAGGGAGGAGGGCTCCCATACAAATGAAACACAAATGTCTGCATAAGTCAAGTGCTAATTTAGCAAATGGAATCAAATTAGTTATGTGGGCCTTTTTGAAGGCGAAAAATGTTTTCATGCTGGTTCGAGACCCCTCCCGTCCCTACAAAGGCTCCCATACAAATGAAAAACCAATTTCTGCATAACGCGATAACTAACCAAGCAAATGGAAACAAATTTGGCATGGGCGAGTTTTTGAAGGCCAGAAATGTTTTTATGGTGGCTTGAGTTCTTTCTGGAAAGGGGGACTCTCATACAAATGAAACACAAATTCCAACCAAATCTGAGAACTATCCCTACAGCTATTCAAATTTTTATGCAGGGGTTTTTGGAGCCGGGAAAGGATCTTATGATAGTCCGAAATGAAACACATATTTCAGCATAACTCGAGAAATTATGAAACAAATGGAACCATGTTTTGCATGTGGAGGTTTATGAAGGCAAAAAATGTTTCTACGGTGGTATAACACCATTTCTATCTTTCTAATACGGGGGCTCCCCCGCCGCCGTAGATTTGTCCCATGACCAGCGTTCCTGTATCCCAGACCTTAACGCTGTCATAGTGACGGAAGGGTGGACGGCTCCGCCGAACACCCGCGACCACGTGGGCATTGATAACGGCACAACGGGGGCCTGCGACGAGGCGACGGTGACGAATGATGAACTCATTGCGATAGCAAAGTCGCTAAAGGTGAAAAAAGCGCCGGGACCTGATGGTATCCCGAACCTGGCCATCAAGACGGCTATCTTGCTGGATCCCGAAATGTTCAGGGTGGTGATGCAAAAGTGTCTGGACGAAGGCGTCTTCCCGGACGCCTGGAAAATTCAGAACCTTGTGTTGCTACCAAAGACAGGGAAGCTACCAGGAGATCCATCGGCATATAGACCTATATGTCTGTTGGATACAGCGGGTAAGGTGCTCGAGAGGGTAATCCTCATCAGACTGACAACGTACACGGAGGGTACAGGCGGTCTGTCTAATAATCAGTTTGGCTTCCGCAAAAGGAAGTCGACGGTGGATGCCATCCTGTCCGTCACCAAGACGGCTGAGGTGGCAATCCAGCGCAAGAGGCGAGGAGTACGCTACTGTGCAGTGGTCACCCTTGACGTGAGAAACGCATTCAATAGCGCCAGTTGGGTGGCTATCGCCGACTCGCTCCACCGCCTACAGGTTCTTGGGTACCTGTACAAGATTCTCGGAAGCTACTTCCAGAATCGCGTACTGGTATACAATACAGAGGCAGGCCAGAAACGTGTACAGATCACCGCAGGCGTCCCACAACGTTCAATCCTGGATCCGGTGCTATGGACATGATGTACGACGAGGTACTGCGGCTTGAGTTCCCGAGCGGTGTAAAGATTGTCGGGTTCGCAGACGACATCACCATATATTTTAGATATGTGGTGAATCCATCGAAGAGGTCAAGTTAACGGCCTCACACTCCATTGGCATTGTGGAGAGATGGATGAGCTCCAGGCAATAGGAGCTAGCCCACCATAAGACTGAGGTCACGGTGGTGAATAATAGGAAATCGGAGCAACATGCGACGATCAGTGCAGGTAACTGCACAGTACAATCGAAGAGGTTCTTGAGGTATTTTGGGGTCATGATCTACGATAAGCTGTCCTTTGTCAGTCACGTCGATTACGCTTGCAAGAAAGCCTCAATGGCTATATCGCCATTATCCCGCATGATGTCGAATAGCTCAGTGGTGCAAGGGAGGAAGCGTAAACTCCTGGCCAGCGTCGCCCTGTCCATACTAAGGTACGGCGGGCCGGCATGGATCACCGCCTTGAGTACCAAGAGCTACGCAAGTAAGCTAGAGAGTACGCACAGGCTTATGTGCCTAAGAGTGGTTAGTGCTTACCAAACGGTATCACGCGACGCGGTCTGCGTCCTAGCGGGGATGATGCCAATAGGCATGGTCATAAAAGAGGACGTAGAGTGCTTCGAACAACGTGGAACAAGAGGTATTCGGAAGACTACTAGAGCCATATCCATGGTTAAGTGGCAAAGGGAATGGAATAACTCCACCAAAGGTCGGTGGACCCACCGACTAATCCCGGAATTAACCGGGTGGGTCGGTAGGCGACACGGGGAGGTGAACTTCCACTTAACGCAGATATTGTCTGGCCACGGCTGTTTTAATACCGAAAGGTGGTTCCGGGGAGGGCCGGGGCTTAAGGCACGGGTGGGTTTTTAGCTGGTCGAGGAGTTGGCACCCTCATCCCCACACCCTGAGCTCTTCAGGTGTCTGTTTGCAGATTTTCCATCCCGTCTAAAAAAAAGGCGGGGGCTCTCATACAAAAGAAACACAAATTTAAACCAAACATAAAAATTAACACTACTGTTACAGAAATGTGCATGCAGAGGTTTTTGGCGCCGGACAATATTCTCATGATGGATCGAGACTACTCCCTCTTATAAAAGAGGGGTTTTAATAAAAATAAAACATAAATTTAAGCATAACTGCAATTTGAACCAAACATGAGAACAATCCAAGCAACTAAAACACAAAATATGTATATCTCGGGTAGGCAGCATGTTCTGATAGAAGTTTGAACCCCTTCTTAGTCACGAATGGGGGGTGCTCTGTGTTACATAATGCACAAGAAGTTAATCTAAGGTAATGCAAAAGAATTTTGTTCAAACTGACAGGATACGGGTAGTTTGAAGATAAATGTTTTTCATATGAAATACTTCTACACAGAAAGGAAAACCAGTAGAAACTACCGGTCCAAGGGTTAAATTAAAATAAATCTCCGTTTTCTAAAGCAGAAATTACACACATTAGCAAACAAAAATATGTTAGCCTAATTTATACCGAAAAAAAATATAAACGCGCCAGTTCTATAAATTTTTTATTCATTGCAACCATAGATGGCATTTCGCACTAATGTAACGGGCGCGCCGGTGCGTGAGATTTGTACCTTCACAGAGGATAAAACCATAACTCACCTCAGATAAAGCAACGTGATCTTTTATTCGGTGACAAATAGACAGAGAGAAAGTGTGCGCCTGTGATGGAGTGAGTGAACCACACTCTCTTTTAAAGGGTGTCCACGATGAAATTGCCACACTATGAAATTGCTCTAACTTTTTAACCGTTGGGTAGAATTTAATGAAAATTTGGGTGGATTTAGTTCATAGTGCATTATTTACATCCTGCAAGTTTTAAAGTCCTGTGATCAAAACTCGCGGAAATGGAGTCGAAAGAACAGCTCGTGCGTGATAAAATCTTGCGCATTCATTACGAGAACAAAGATCTCTCACATCGTTCCATCGCTAAAACGTTGGGAATCGCGAATTCCACGGTGTCGCGAGTGATTAAGCGGTTCGAGGAACGGTTGACCACCGATCGGAAGCCCAGAAGTCAAGGAAAATGTATTCCGTACAACACCAAAAATCACAACCGCGTAGTTGGGGCCTTCAACCGAAATCCGAACGCCTCCGTTCGGGATGTGGCTAAAAAGCTGCACCTAAGCCGAAGTTTTGTCAAGAAGGCCAAAACTAAGGCTGGGCTTCGAACGTTCAAGGTACAAAAGGCCCCTAATCGCGACGAGAAGCAGAACAAGTCCGCCAAAACCCGTGCCAGGAAGTTGTACCTCAACATGCTGGCGAAAGTTGAATGCTGCATCATGGACGACGAAACATATGTGAAGGCCGACTTCAAACAGATCCCCGGCAACCTGTTTTTCACGGCCAAGGATAAGTTCAGCGTTCCGGAGCATGTCCGCACTCAGAAGATATCCAAATTTGCGAAGAAATTCCTGGTTTGGCAAGCCATCTGCACGTGCGGGAAGCGGAGTGCACCTTTCGTGACCCAGGACACGATGAACGGACAGGTGTACATAAAAGAGTGCCTCCAGAAGCGGTTGCTTCCTCTCCTGAAGGCCCACAACGTCCCAACAATCTTCTGGCCGGATTTGGCCTCATGCCACTACTCCAAGGACGTGCTGAAGTGGTATGCGGACAATAAGGTCAATTTCGTGCCGAAAATGTTCAACCCTCCCAACACTCCGGAGCTCCGCCCCATCGAGAAGTACTGGGCGATTATGAAGCAGCACCTTCTTAAACGACCTAAGGTAGTGAAGACAGTCGAGGAACTGAAGAAAGTATGGGTTTACATGCAAAAAACGGTTGATTCACAGGTTGTGCAGAATCTTATGGCCGGGGTTAAGGCCAAGGTGCGGGCATTTGCGTATGGACTGTAAATAAAATACGAGTAAAATGGTAAAATGAAGTTTAATAGTTATTTCTCAATCCGTGAAAATTTGACGGCAATCGGATGAAAACTCGAATTTTGCGAATCAATTTTGTGTGTGGCAATTTCATCGCGGACACCCTTTAAACGATCGCGCTCACGTGCTCTCACCTGTCTTCGTACACGTGCTCTCGCCTGCGATCACTGCCGCGTACACTGGGGCAAAGACGCACCAGTGCTCTTTCTTTGATTCGGTGGTGCAATTGAAAGTTATAACATCGTCGGAGTTGCAGAAAATGTCCGAAAAAAGGAAGCGGGAAGAAACATTATTTTTTCTCCCTTTCTTATTTAGCGCTAAAGTGAATTTGCAATCACTGCTGTATATTAGCAGAAGAGCCCACACCAGTGAGCTCACTGGGGTGCGCGCGTCAGAGAATTAAACTGCACTATTGTCTGTGAATTTGAGAGCTCCTCTTCTCGCTCTAGAGCGATCGAATGCACACGGCCAGCGACTCACTTTCGTCAAAAGTGAAGTCACTCAATTTTGAGAAGTCGACAAGTCGACAAATCAAAAACATCCATCTGATTTGAGTCGATGTTTTTCATTTGACGTTTTGTCAATGCCAGTAACATTTATTCAAATTTGAGTGACTCCAATTTTGACAAAAGTGATTCAAAACGATCAGCTTCGTTGGAGTTCATATCGGTGCATCTAAAAGACCTAATTTTTCTTGATATTTTCAAAGCACTTTTAGATTTTGATTGTTCATTTTTAGAGAGGGAGCGGGTAAACCAGGAAAGTTGATTTGATAGTTTTAGCAAACCAAGGCACAATAAAGCTTCTTTTGCAAGATCGATCAAGAACAGTAATGAATTTCAGAACGAAGATGAGCTAACTCTAAAGCAATATATCATTGCGAGTATAGGAAAAAGTATGAAGGATTTTCCGGACATTTACAGTTTTTGAAAAGAATACATGAGTAGGTTGATTAGTAGTATTGCAAATCCAAATTGTTAATCCCTGACGATGAATCAAATGATGTCCTGAGTGCGGTCGTTTCTAGGACACCACTTTCCTACTTTGTTTTATCAATATGTTTTAAGTGTCCACCTTAGCATTTTGATTACTGCCTACCCTCTCCACGTAACGAAGCATAAACATTTACCTTACCCCCTAAGTTGGGCACGTGGTATATGGATGCCCCATAAAACAAAAACACCCACAAAGCGTATCTCACTCCATTTCCTAAGTCGTTAAGAAGTTTATGTTTTCAATGAAGAGATTATCGAAAGATTAGACGCTCTACAAACCAAACCAAAGACAAGTCCACCCTTGTTTGAAACGTAAGACGAAGATCAAAGAAGAAATTGATTTTTTTTCTTGAGCTAAATTTCCATCGTTTCCGGTAGTAAAAGCTGTAAATTCTTTCTGTCAGTTGAAAAATATAACAATAACCATTTATCGTATGCTTCTTCTTCTACTATTCTTGCATCGAATGGAACATTTAACTGTAACCTTTTCGCTAAGAACGCAATTTAATTTTATAGCTTTATTAGGGTGGCCTTTAGCCTCTTGGGCTGCTTCGTCACCGTTGAGAAAGTCCCTGAGTCCACCATACTTGCAGTTACAGTTTTCCTCGACAAGCAACAACACCGCGTTGATTGACAATTTGTTTGCAAAACAAAAGTCTTCCAAACATTTTCGTTTCCCATCTCGCTGTGCGCAATTTTGAAACTAACATCAAGCCTATTGAAGCTTGAAAGGTGGTACGAGCGCAACACCCTGAAATGATTTGAATTTAAATGGAAACTCAATTTTCCTCGTCTTCTTTTCCACGTTGCTGCAAGATGATGCGGCAGGATTTCGGCGACCATCGACGATAATGATAAACGAGAAAAGTTACTTCATACGCAGGCGAAAATAACAAACTTACACTCAAAAAATCGAAACGTCGTTTCCACCTGAAATTTCACGTCACTTTTACCTGATCACGTAGCCAAATCTTCTTCAGTAAAATCAGGTGAACATTACGTGTCAGTGAATTCTACGTAAAAAAACCACGTAACATTTAAGTGATTTTTACGTAGAATATAGATTTACGTGGAAATCACGTAGCTCTTACGTGAATTCCACGTGTTTATTACTGGTTTTGGCAGTGGCTGAAAATTACGTGCGTTTCACGTGGAAACAACGTGTCGATTTTTTTGAGTGTAGATACTGTTGCTGTTTTATGCGTACACGGCGAGAAAAAGAAACGTTCCCGTTTGCCATGGAGAAAATGCGCCTGCAGACTCGTCTGAAGTAGAAGCAGCCAAAACGAAGCACCAAACAGGCGCTGTGAAACCGAGGGCTTGAAAGCTGTACGCCAAACTGGTGGCCGAAAAATCGGACGGTTGTCCATGCTAAAGACAATGAAACCTACATAAAACTCGATTATAAAACTCTGCCTGGACCACAGTTTTACACCTCGTCGAAGGGAAAGGATGTTCGGTGGAAGCCATTTACACCGAAAGATTCTGCAAGAAGGTAATGGTGTGGCAGGCTATATGCGGATGTGGAAAAATCTCTGGTCCATTCATTACAATAAACACAATGTATGGTCAAATCTACGTGAAGAAGTGTCTGCAAAAAAGGTTGCTGCCCTTGACCAAACAGCATAACAAGGCTACAATCTTTTGGCCTGATTTTGCTTCTTGCCATTACTTTAAATATGCACTAGAGTGGTACAAAGGGAACAATGTCGCATTTGTACCAAAGGAGATGAATTCACCAAACTGCCCCGAGATTCGCCCTGTCAAAACATTCTGGGCTTTGACAAAGACGAAGCTGAAAAAACACATGAAACCAGTGGTTAGTGAAAAATTTAAGTAAGATTGGCCAAAAGTGGTGAAAATGGCTAGAGAAAGCACTGTGTAGAGGTTTATGAGTAAAGGGTGTTCCGATCAAAATTTGGTCAAACAGTAATGTGTGTGAGTTGATCAAAGTGTAAACGTTGCTCTTCAAGTCACAGGTACAGATGGCCTGCCGCACCAGATATTTCTTCGCGAACTTTGACAGTTTAATGTGCTTCAAAATATCTGTGCCCTTTCCCCGCCCGGTTGCGGTATAAAATTCCTGTCTAGGAAGCTGTTTAAATTCTGTCTTGACGTAATTTTCACCGTCCTGTACCACGCAATCAATGTGCGTCAGCATCGTCGTTTATAACTTTCGCGATCGTGCTTTGGCCGACGTGTTTAGTTTGTCGTCGCGATTTGGAGTCCCCACTTTCTTGTAAATCGATAGTCCAGCTCGTTTTTTAGCTCCATCCACGGTTGAAGGCGCCACTTCCAGCTTCTTTGCGACATCTCTGACGGAGATGTTGGTGTTACGCTCGAAACAGCGAGCAATTCTTTTTGTCGTCGCTGTGGAGTCCGGCTTTTGATTTCCCCCCAATCCAGCTGTCGACTCACCGAACACTTTTTATATGTAATAGTTGATTTAGCCACATTCAACAATTTCGCCAACCTGGTGTGAGAATAGTTTGGATTTTCGCCATGCATTTTGATGCATTGCTTCTCGTCCTTCGACCGACGACATTTTGATAACTGAAATGCTAATCTAAAGATCAGAATAGAGGCATGATGCTACACGCACATGCCTTCAAAACGAGGGGCGTGCAATTTTTTTTAATGCACGTTGAAAGGAAATGCGTCAAGTTTAAGTCGACCAAATTTTGATCGAAACACTCTTAGTGTTAAGGCAAAAGTTAGAGAACTCGCCTACTCTATGAAAAATAAAGCAAATTGAAATGAAGATGGAAAGAAAACATTGTCGTTTACTATGTTGAGAATAAAATACTCGAAAAACACAGTATGGTCTTTTTTGTTTGAGAAAGAAAGTGTATTTATATTTTTCGGAACAGTGTTTATGTCATGTAAATAAAATGAGCGAATGGTTTCACTTTACTTAAATCCATGTGTCAAACCTCTTATTTGAGCATTTACTCAAATTGATATGATGAAATAAAGAAAATAAGCATTTACTTTTTTA
Source organism: Aedes japonicus (assembly GCA_034211315.2). Classification (NCBI taxonomy): domain Eukaryota; kingdom Metazoa; phylum Arthropoda; class Insecta; order Diptera; family Culicidae; genus Aedes; species Aedes japonicus. The sequence goes on along the minus strand of JASCZW010000695.1, from coordinate 224,867 downwards.
GCATCGCAACTCGTATTATTAAGTCTGTGAATGCTGAGTAAATTCTCATGAAATCTTGAGTCACCTATCGTGAAATTGCTGGCTCTAACACTCATTGGCTGGCAATGGTATTGTGGATAAAAACCCAATGTTACATTGCCAAATACATCCAGCTTTATTGCTTTTTTAATTTTTTTTTATGAAAACCACTAGAAGGTAATTTGGTTTCATCATGGCATCAAGAGATGCCAATAGATTTCATACTTTAGTCAGGTTTATGAGAATCTACACAGCTTGTTTAAACCTTTAAACCTTGTTTTCTCACATTCCTTTTACTCCTATCAAAGGTTTCATTTCGATTTTATGAACTCGTAAAATGCTGTTCTGAAATGCCAATTTAGGATTCATTCATATTATCTATTTAATTGTGGTCAGTTAAAAAAAGCCTTTTCAAACCATTTTGCCTGCAGTAAATGCATTAAAAGGAATATTGGCATTGAGGGAAGTCACCGAATAACCAAATAGTTTTATAGTAGTCATTGCGAAGATAAATTGGCTAATTAGCAAAACTGTGAATATTTCCAATCACCATATAAGAGATAATTGAAATTAGCAAAAACAAATGCACCAAATTTTAAATGTAACGTAAATGAATTGTAGATCGGAGACCAATTTTGGCATTCGTTCAGATCAGAGCGTAAAAATATCATATTGAATTCTCAAATTGCACCCTGCCTGAGTCAAAATATTAGTCATCACGCACTGTTCCTAGTGAACATGAAGTAAACACAAATTTGCCTTCATGAATCTCTTGTGCAAGATGAGTCAACTTGTTTTGTGTTGCTTTACTTTGATCATCCATTCGTTCCAGAAAGCAGTGAATGTACGTAAGTGCAAACAACTCATTCAATTTCAACGTTCTACCGTGAAGACGAAAAAACTGTCATTCATTTGGAGAATCAATGAAGTGGAAAAAAACAAAACTTCTCGAATCGATCCTGCAAATGCCCCACAAACTCTTTAGCGATTTCGGCCATTTGGCCTTTTGGCTTCCTATGCCTTCAGCCATGCTCGGGAATACTTGAAATCCTGTGGCAACAAAAAAATCACTCACGAACGCGAAAATGAATGACTGGTTACAAGAACATTCAGTCAAGCAACCAAAATCTCTTGAGGATTGAATAGCCGTGTGCTTTGCTGTGGTTTGAATGAGTTGTGTGGAACACGAGGACAACGGAATGACTGAGCATAGCAAAATAGTAAACACGAATATATTGCGTGACTGATAGAACGAAATGAAGAGGGCGAAAATTGTACCTACTAATTATTTTTTTTTACTCATCGTTCACGACGGGTGTCAATTTTTTCGAGCTCTGGTTTAGATAATCTTATTGAATTCCGTCAATTTTCAGGAAATTCATGATGTAGAAGGAGATGTTTGCTCATCGCCATGAGGCACCAAGAGTGGACAGTAATGTTTGCTAGAATGAAAGATATGATGGTAAAGTGTTGAAAGTTCCCTCAGTGTACGGAAGGTTGGAAATAGAATAAAAGTAATGAAAATTGAGCGAAAGGGCATGGGTAAAGTAGTACCAAGGACGTTACCTTTGCCTAACATCCCACTGCGGGGTAGATCGGAGCACGGACGAATACGCCACCTCAACAGGCAAAAGTAACGTGTTGGTACGCGCTCATGTCACTGATAGCTGTGTGATAGTTTCTAGCGGTAGTTTGTATGCCCTCTGTTTTGATGCGCACATGGGAGAGGAACTCTCTCCTTTTTGGGTTCGTTTTGATTCGCAACGTCTGAGATCACTCAGGTTTTTTCTCGTCATCTCTAACGCAGAGACCTCGGAGAGAAATACCGTGAAGCGTTGCGAACCGTTGGGTGCCTCATGGTGATGAGCGAACATCTCATTTTACATCATAATTGTACTCCACACACGGAAAATACTCTTCCAGATTTGAAAATGTAAAATTTTCACACAAGGCCTGTAATAAAAATATGTATTTATAATCAGATAGATATCACCAAAGGCCGCCTTCAAAGTAACACTAGCTTGTTCAACCGTAAACATGAAAATTTCGACGTTTATTTTAATTAAATGCAAAAAATAACGTAGCTAAACCTGCTCACCAAGTGATGATTGTGCACCTGAAATTATGTGCCAGCTATACATGAATGCGTGCGCCTGTCGGCCTTCAGAAAGCTGATAATTTCGTATACTGCTGGTCCGGATGGGATTCCGTCGTCCATTCTAAAAAAACAGCTCTAATTTGCTTGCTATACCATTGGCTAAACTGCTCTCCCGGTCACTGCACGAAAGTAAGTTATTCGGTGAGTGGAAACTTTCGCACATGTTTCTCCAGTCTACAAAAAGGGTGATAAACGGTGTGTAGAAAACTACAGAGGGATCACATCTCTATGTTCGTGCTCTAAGGTGTTTGAACTCATCACTGACGATGATTGATTCAATTCTAGCAAAACATACATTTCAACGGCTCAGCACTGTTTCTACAGGGTGCGGCAGAAAATAATGCGAAAATGTTCAAACTTGAGTATTGGGTTAATTCGTGTAGCTAGTAACTAATTTCTGTCAAAAGTGTATTTGTTTATGTTTACTTTCAAGTGCTGCAACCAAACATTCTATTTGTTTTATTGTAAATTCGTCAAAATATTCGTGAAAGAAGTGATCACCAGTTTGTTGCTCGCCCAGAAGCAGCCGAAAGAGATTGCCAAGGTGGTAGGGTTGGCAACAGTTAACCGCATAAAAAAGCTGCAGATGCCGGGATGCGGACGTCCGCGCTTTGCACGCACGCCGAACGTGATCAAATCGGTCGGTGCAAAAATTGCTCGCAACCCGGTGCGTTCCACAAGAAAACTTGCAAAGGAAGCCAATATTTCGGAGAAGTCCATGCGGAGAATCATCAAAGAAGACCTGCATGCATCTTCCTGAGCCAGAGTGAAACGCAACTTGATTACGGACCGGGTGACGGATTTACGAGTGACTCGTTCGAAGAGATTGCTTTCCTTGTTGAAGGAGGAAAAAATGATAATCCTTTTTACCAACGAAAAGCTTTTCAGCATCGATGCTATGGCCAACAGCCGCACGGATCGATCCATCTCACCGCAGAAAATGGAGAACGTTTCGGAAAAAGTGAAATTCAAATTTCAAACCAAACATCCGGCTGGTGTCATGAGGTTTGGCATGGTGGCGTCAAACGGTTTGAAAATGCCGCCTGTTTTCATTGATGCTAGCCTTCTCCGAGAACCAAAACGTTATCCTACATGAACATGAAATTTTGGCCGAAGAATTTGTGGCTCCCTAGCAGTCCAGATCTTTATCCGTTGGATTATTCGATTTGGGCATATGTTGAAGCACGAGCCTGCAAAACATCACACCCTAGTGTGAAAACCCTGTAGCCAACCATAACACGCACATGGCAGTCAATGTCGGAGGACTACGTCCGAAAGGCATGCTCTGGCTTCCGGCGTCGGCTCGCGGATTTTATTAATAAAAATGGAGGACACATTGGATATATTTTTTTAAAAGGACTTTATAAAGATAACTGCACTCGAAAATGTTGATATTATTGCTTGAATTTGTTGAAAATGGGATTTGAAAGAAATAGAACAAATTTTCGCATTATTTTCTGCCACACCCTGTATTTTCAAATTGTATCAAGTACAGCACTGACTAAAAGTTAACAACAGTTTGTCGTTTGCTCAAGATCTACAAGTAAATCCTGTGTGTGGAAAGGAATCAGCGGACCTATGAGAAAACTGGAACCAGGGATCGTCAGCTGCGCAGCAAGGTGTTGAGGTGCGTCAAAGCCAACCCCGGTCTTTCGATCCGAGATGTGGTCAGAAGGTACAATGCTAACTTTCAAACCGTGCGGAACCTCCTTGCCAGGGTAGGATATAAGTCGTACAAAGATCTTTTTGTGCGTACAAATATACTTTTAGTCAGTCTTTACGTCCATCAATGCTTGAAAAAACACCTGTTGCCACTGAATTATCAATCCTGTATTATTCTGGACCGACCTTGCTTTGTTTCATTACGCTAAGTTGAACATGGACTGGTACAAATCACAAGAGGTTGGACAAGAGCGTCTAAAATCGTTGCTAATCAATCTGTGCAGAGCCTTATCCAGAACGTTAGAGGGAAAGCTCGAAAGCTTGCATATACATGAAAAAGTCATCCAAAATCTTTCATGAACTGTTGATAAACAATGTTGAGAAACCATTTGTAAGAATTAAAGTTGACATAAATAAAAATACACATATTTTTAACGAACTGAAGGTGTGCCCTTTCTTTTTGGGACGGTCTATATTGCTAAGGTAAAATTATTTTCGTTAAAAACGACGCAGCAATTTAAAAAGTTTTACTAGAAGTATGCCAAACTAGTCTTCTTTTCGGGTTGTTACGTTTCCGTAGCGACGCTTCCGCTGGCTCTCAACTAAGGCTCTTGTTGCATTTTCACAGTTTGTTATTGGAAACCTGTTGTTGCCAACCGTATAATGACAGCCTCTGCCCAAGGATATTAGCAAAAATTTCATCATCCAGACTATGGTAGACCTGCAGCCTGAGCCTGCGGAAGGAAAAGGCGAAAATAGCTATCGAGTTGCTTTTTAATTAGTTTGGAAACCAAAAGAAACCACATTTCCAACCGCTGCAGCGTGATGTTATTGACGAAGGGAGTGCTTATTTCAAAATGTATCATACACGGTATTTAATATCTTGTTATTGCTTTTTTTTACTGAAGCTATGTGAATGTCACAACACCATCGCACATACCTCAAGGATATGCCAAGAAACTCCCATTATGATAGATTGAAATTCCAATACTCTCCTGCTTCCGATAGCTGACAACCCGCATCTTTCTCTCCATTAATTTCCGCAAACCAACAACCTTCAACCCAATGGGCGGCAAAATGTTTTTCCCAAAACGTTAACCAATCATATAATACAAAAGCGAAGTACAAATATTAGCAAAGCGCTACTCACCTGTGGAATTGCGTTGGCGAATGCGACGAACCACGCCCCACCGAGCATTATTTTGCCCCGTTTCCGGGCGGCCGAAACCCGTAGCGGATATATCACAGCAAAGCACCGGTCCAGGGATACGCACACCAGCACGTTGGAGCTCAGGTATAGACAGAATGCCCGCATGAATAGGAATACCTTGCAGGCGATATTGCCCGCGTGCCACTGGACCGTGATCCGCCATCCGACCTGTCAAAGATTGAAAGAAAAACATGAAGAGAGGTAGATAAAGATAGAATTGTTTTGATGGGCTTAAATGTAGGGTTACAAGTGCATGCGTTTCGTTTCCGGTATTTTCCGTTCCAAAACGTGTTAATTTCCTAGCAAATTATCTTGTTTCAAGAGCATTCTTCGGCTGACAGTTTTGAGAAGCAACATCATAATGATAACAGTAACAGTAGGCGTCTGTTTTCGGTCAACTTCTTAAAGGGTAAGGAATCGTGAGCAGAGAACTGCTAAAATATTTAAACTTTAATATTGGGTTAATTTGTGTACTACTTCTGTTTCTGAGTCCGAGCAAAGATTGCTCGCCACTTGACAAGGAAGCCATTCCTGAAAAATCCATACAAAGAACCATCAAAGAAGACTTCACGCATCTTCCAGAGCTAGAGTGAATCGCCATTTGATTGCGATTTGTTTGAAGAGATTGGTTTCCTTGTTGAAGAAGAAACAAACTGTTTTGTTGTTGTTGTTTCGTATTTACGTGGCTTACCACTACACCAGCGGCGTCGTCTACAGACTGGTTCATTTCACCGAAAAAACTTGAAAATGTTCCGGACAGCGTTTAGTTTAAGTTACAAACCAAACATCCGGCTGGTCCAACGGCTCGAAAATGGCGAAAATGATGCTGGTGTTAAAATTAGTACCGAAGTGTAAAGGGTGGAATGGTTGAAAATTGGTCTAAAATTATTAAGTGCACACTGGTAAATGACCAATCTTTATTTCATTTTGAAGTTCATCGCTTCCGATTTTCCAAATGGAACTGTCGGGCTTTACAATTCACACGTTTCCATCAAGTTTTGTAGGGCTCCCACACTTGTTCTAAACCAGGCGAAGATACTTCTATTTTACTGAATTTAGTGATATTCAAGTTTCTACAACTTATTTTGCTGAGAATGTACTACTCGGGCTGTTATATCCACCTTATTTGATGCTGAACGCCAATTTTCCATGAACTGATTTTCAAGTCCAACTGTTTTTCGAGCTCTCTTGAGGTTTCTCTTTACGATTGCCCAGTATTTTTCAATTGGGGTTTTTTCCTTGGATAAGATTTGCCCACCAAGTATTTTTGCTTGCCAAACCAAGTATTTTTTTTCGGGAACTTTGACATTATTTTCTGCTTAAACTTATTTTGAACCTTTCCTTTTTCGCTTGCCGTAAAAATTCTTGAAGTGAGAGCTCCCTGAAATCAGCCTTGACGTATGTTTCATCGTCCATTTCGACACAATCAAACTTGGTCAACAAACTCACGTATGGCTTACGCGCTCGTCCTTTGGGTGTTGTGGTTTGCTTATCATCTCGATTTAGTGTCACCGTTATTTTATATGTTGACAGTTCGACTCGTTTCTGTGCACTTTACTCTGTGTAGAACTTTCCCTATTTGTTTTTCATATCTCTGATGAAAAGGTTGGGATTGCGTTCGAAAATCCTGGCCACGATTCTTCCGGTCGCTGCGGCTTCCTGGTTTTAATTTCCTCCTGATCCTGGCTTTCTGGCAGTCGTCTGACGTACTCCGTACACTTTTATAATATTCGTCAGGGTTGATTTCGCAATATTGAGTGATTGTGCCAAGTCGGCGTGAGGAAAATTTGGATTTTACTTCGACACCATTTTGACAACTAAATATAAAATGGCAAAAACAAAATAGAGTCAACATTCCGTACGCATACACCCACAAAATGAGGAGTGTTCAAGTTTACACTGCGTTCAAATACACGATTGAAAAAACTACGTCACATTTGAGTCGACCAAGTTTTGGCCGTTCCATCCTTTATATCGATATTTTGAAGAACCAAATGCTTCCCTGGGAAAATACCAACTGCTCTGAGATTCAATTCACGTCAAATCCAACCAAACGATTGTTGTAGGAAAACGGGAAGTATCGGCCGAACTATTTGTGGCGTATGTAGAAGTACAAAAAAACATCTACAAAACATCTCACCCAAATGTGAAGACCCAGTTGTCCGTCATAATGCGCACATGGCAGTCGATGTCGGATGACTACGTTCGAATGGCCTGTCCTAGCTTTTGGCGTCGTCTTAAGCGTGATAAAAATTGAGGACACATCGAATATATATATTTGAAAAGATCAGTGCAGCCAAAGTTATGGGACGCACACAGACATGGGTAACTTTTGTGTTCTCTACACACATTTTTGTAATAATCTTTCGACGTTTTTCTGTTATCTGTTGCAATCAGTTATGATTCTAAAGGAAAACAAATGCTGTTTTTGTGCAAATGTAGAATTCATATTTTGCAGCTGTCAAAATATTATCGTTTTTTGACAGGCGGTATCGAGAAGTGGCAACTATGTTGAATAATAAAATTGAATTTTTGATTCTTTTTGTTAGTTAAAACAAAGACATAGGTATCTAGCCAACTGGTACAGAAGTCAAACGTTTATAATCGTGTTAGCGTAAATGGTTGAAAGTTTTTGCGAGTCTTGTTTATAGTGTAAAGTAAAAATGAAAAATATCGTTTCAAGTGCGAAAACATATTGTTAGAGATTGTGAAAGGGTCTCTCATACATGCAAGTCTCGAAAATGATCGGAATCAGGTTTTCTTCTGTCTATAATCGCTGGAAAAGATACCGGTAACGAGGAAGTTGAAGTAGTTGCCAAAGCTGGTCGTCTCTTATGCGAAGTTCGATCAAATCAAAAACAACAAGCCTTGCCATCAAAGAACGATTGTCCCTGGATATTATGCCCAGAAATATTCGTCTACGATTGGAACAAAAGGGTTTCAAGAACAAGGTTGCTGTACGCCGTCCTCACATCAGTAAGCGAATTTAGATCAAACGGTTGAAATTCGTAAAAAAAAAAAGTATTTGGATAAGACCATTTCCTTGGTCAGTCGAAAGCAAGTTTTTGGGACCAAGCAGCGACAGAGAGTAAAGGCCCAAAGGTAATGTGGACAGAAACGGAACGGAAACGGCAAGTTTGAGAGTTGTCGTAATTGGAATCAACTTGGATCTAATCAGTTTTCTATCCGACAAGCAGGTTTAGTCAGATTGGGCTATTCTGCTGCCGCCGCCGTTCCGCTTCCGTTATCACTGCGTTCGAGCCTTAAGGGTTTAACCACGCGAAGAACTTTTGGGGACGAATGTCAAGAAAACTGTAATGCATGGTGGAGATAGCGCCATTATTTGGGAGTGCTTTGCATTTTCAGGAATTGGAAAATTTGTGCCCATCGATGGAATTATGACTGGAGACAAATGCGTCGGCATTTCTCTGAAATTCTAGTTGTGGATAGTTTGTGGATGAATGTTGGGCTCGGAGTTGACTTCTGAATCACCGGATTTGAACTCGATCGAAAATTTGTGGTCGCAACTGGATTCGAAGATGGACAAAACCAACATAACCAATAAAAATCTGCTTTTTGAAGCTCTAAAGATAACATGGGAATGATTCGACGAGCGTTACTTGCAAAACCTCGTGGAAAGTATGACACGTCGTCTGGAAGTGGTAATGAGTGCCGAAGTACTGAGGTTGAATCAGTTATGATTTATTGCCTTCATAAGAGAATGAACGAATTTTAAGCTGTTCCGAAGTTATATGTCCTTCAATCTTTTTCAGTATCAGCAAAAAAATTCTGCTTATAAAGGGTGGTCCGATCAAAATTTGGTCAAACAGTTATGTGTATGAGTCGATCAAGTTTTTATTAATAAATCAAATTCTTTTTCATTTTCAAGTTCAGTTAATATAGAATACAAGAGAAATATTCAGCTAAGCTTCCTTTTTACCGAATGCGAATTGCCGGTTCTGTCGTTTAACATCTGCCATAAGATTTTGTACAGTCTTCTTGTCCACTTATTCGCCGCAGAACGCCAGTTTACCTTGAACTGTTTCTCGCTCACAACAGTTTTTTGAGTCTTTTTAAGGTTTCGCTTGACGATGGCCCAATATTGTTTGATTGGGCGGAGCTCTTGCGTGTTGGGAGGGTTCTTGTCCTTGGGCAATACTTGACGGGCCTGGTTGACGATTCCGGTCGCAATGCAAACGTTGCTTTTCAAGCCACAGGTACAGATGGCCTGCCACACCAGATATTTCTTAGCGAACTTTGACAGTTTAGCGTGCTTGAAAATATCTGCCACCTTTCCCCGACCAAGCTAAAAACAACACAATCTACACAAATTATTTTTAATTACATATCAATTTAATGGCTAGCGGGTGAGGATTATCACAACGTAGATACGGTAACCATTCACAATAGAACGTTCTTGTTTTGATTATGCAATTTCACTGTCAAAACCAAGCGTTACAAATGGTAGGAATGTTGAATAGCACAATATGAATCCAATGAAAAAGAGATGCTCATAATTGCTACAGAGTTTCAGATTGCTCAACGTCTTGCCCCTAGGTTCACATATAAACAGAACCCTCTGAGGAACACAAATGAAGTGTATGTGACAAATGAAAACTATATGTTGCCACACATACTGGTTATGTGTACAAATAGGAATTCTGTGTGGTTAAAAATAGCTTTCATTTGTCAAATACATAAATTATGTGTTGGATACATCGATATTCTTATTGTTTTTTTTTATTTTTCATGAAAAATTAAAATAAACTCAAAAATGATTGGAACAAAGTCTACCGAGATATTTACTTCAATTGGTTTCAAATTTAGTTTATTTTGATTCTGTTTTTAGTTCCTACTACCATGTGTGAGTGTGCACAAAAATACGTGCAACAAAAACTATGTTGCACATTCATGAATCATGTGTCACGGTTGAATGATACGATACAAAAACTGACAGCGCAACTCATTAAACTCACTCATCAAAGGCAATTGGTGAATTTAACAACACAGCTATGGTTATACTTTCTGGGAAACCCTATAACTGAAAAAGTTGAAGATCAATAATGACAACTGACAAATGGGATTTGAAAGAACATTAATTTTTTGCATTTTCATCTTCCGCACCCTGTACATACACCATGAATAACAATAATGAAAACATGAACGTTATTTAACAAAACAAAAAGTAATGTGTGCGTTACTAAGTGCAAGTCAATTCATCCTTCTTGAAATGGAAGGATTGAAGTGTGGGTATAACAGTTTGTAGTGTTTTATTCTGATATTAAACGTAAGCAAACATTATTTTGAAAAGAAACCACGAAAACAGTAACATGAGATTAATATAGAAAAAGTTACCCTATACATGGCACCCTAACTTGTAAGGGGGTGTCTTCCATGTTCTTCTGGCTACGCATATGTCAGCTGGCCTTGTATTTTTTTGGGCACGGAAGAGGTGTAAATATAGCCTCTTGCTACACGTGCAGCTAATGCCTGTCAAAGTTGGACATTACCCAAAACGTATTATGTCACTTTCCGGAGGGACCGACACTTCTCGCTGTGGTGGTGGTAAAAATATTAGCACAAGCTCCGTATCACGGGGATAAATGTTTCCTGTCTTCATCAAGCAGGAAATGTTTCCCCATTCCCTTTTGCCTCCGGACATATTTATTATCTTTGAGTGGGGTCATGCAATCAGTAAATGTTATGTTCTTAATCTTTTCTTTTTTCTTTAAAGAAATCCGTTCCATTTCGTAATCTTCGTTTGAAAGAAATGTTTGCCATTGGAAGAATTTCCAAATTAAATTGAGTGCCTCATGGTTTACGCTGAAAATCAAGCACCGATTAGCAAAAAAAAAAGCCAACCTAAGGACGGTTGGAATGCGTGGGAAATCGTGCTCGCCCATCCGGAACGAAGAACAACGTATTCTACTTTTCCACTAGAACGCCGAAATGCGACTGCGGGAAATGGTTGCTTGATGATCCTTCTCACGGTCATGATCCACTCACAGCCGGATGAAGGGGGCAGGGTTCGGCACCATTTCGGGAATCCACATTTCATTTCAGCACATAAATTTTCTACCCCGTGTGCAAAAACTGTGACTTTTTAACCTTCATTGTTTTTACCGCATATGATGGAAATAGGTCCCGTTGAACGAAATAGTATTCCACCCCTCTGGTTCTACATAATTTTCCGCCCATTACATTTTTCGGATTTTACTTTGAAAAGGGACACAACGAAGACGTTGCAACCCTCATCAGAGCAAACCAGTGTTCAACTAATGCGGCATGGTTTACTGCGATTTGCTTTTGAAACATAGCTCTATGTTCTCTAAATGAAAAATGAGCTAATCGGAAATATATTTGCATCCACTTCGAAAAATGTTTACAAAGAGCTGCATTGAGAAGATGATAAATAGTTGCTTTCCCATCCGTGAATTTAATTGCCAAAATTGAACAACAAAATCAAACACCTACGTTTTGGACTGTCTTTATTGCTTCTCAGAAGCTTGTTGAAAGCAAACTTGTCCTATGGATTAAGATTTCCCATTTCGATTTGACTTAGGTACTGACATGTGACCAAGCCCGGAATGTAGAATTCGCAATAATGAAGAAACTTTTGTAACTACCAAGGGTGCACACACGAACGAACTGAACACAAGATACCTCTGTTTTTTCATGCTGAGCGTTACAATATACAGCCCACATCCAAAGAGCACCCTTCTTACCTAGAATTTGAATAAGTTGCAAACAAGGAGCAGACGAGCAGAGCAGTTCTTTGATTACTTGTTTTATTTGACGATGCAGCCGCTCTGTCGAGTCGACTGTTGTCCACGGGAAGTTGCAATATACAATATTATTATTCTGGGAAAAGTACACACTTGATCATAATTTTCGTTTCACCGAAGGTTGGAAATATTATTTTACCGAGATATCGTCTGGTAAGTATGTTTATCGAAGTACAGCAAACTCATTAGACGGAAAAACCAGTGACTTCAGAAATTTGCGAACATGGCACTTTAGTATCGTTATGACGAGATACCGTCAAAAATATCTGTCAAATAACGCATAAATATACATCAAGTTCAAGTGACAAAAAAAGAAAGCGAAGAAAGGAAAGAAAAGAGTGACCTGATGTAAGGGATAGGAGGATTTTATTTATGACGTAGGACTACGTCATTGTTTTCTATACTGGGGTACAATTTTAGAAAAAATCGCATTACCACCATCACGAAAAGTAGTCAGGTTTTGAGCATTAATATCTCAGTCTCGAAGAAAAATTCAAATTTTTGCGCCTGTCTGGGTTTTGGGGCATCATGATTTCACTGGTTAAGCTGAACAGATGATCTATACGATCTTCAAGTAATCTTAATTTGGCTTAATTCAATCGATAAAGTGAGTAATGTAGTCTGGATGTACAGAAAATAGTTACACGTTACAAATTAACTATTTACATAGCTAAAATAACAATGATTTTACAAGAAAATCGCAGACCCAATGTTGGGGACATATTTTTTTGTATGTTCCAAACTATGGCCTGTTGTATCAATAACGTAGTAAAAACGTTGATATTGGTAAAATTTTAAGTGGAAATGCATGAATTTGCGGTTGTTTATATTCAAGTGGCTCATCTAAACACAAACCAAAGGAGCAACATCATTCTATAGTGAATTATAATGTTTTTATTATTGAGTGGCCGATGAATCATATATGAACATCACTTAAGTGTTTCCCGGCAGTTTTTCCTTAGTTTGTTTTGTGAAATTTTGTATAAATATAGTGAATACAGCTTACAATGCCGTAATTCATAAAACTAGAGAAAAAAAAACCGTACAAAGACTGCATTTAGTAATAAATCCATCGGATGGGACGAAGTTGCATCCCAGACCTAATTTGGTGCTTATAGACTGACATTAAATCCATATCCCTCGAATGTTTCTGAATTTATAAAAAGAGTTGTGTAACTTTTCGTCAAACATACTATCCAATATCTTATCAAACTTATCTTAGCAAGTGTCTAACTAGTTGAATCTCGCTTACAGCTTAAAAACTTTATGAGCTATAATAACAAATGTAATCGATCATTGCATAATAGGCTGAGCCAAGGGACACATACCCTATATATCTATATAAATAAAAATAAGTTCGAGTTTCCTTTGTCACGATTTAACTCGCGAGCGGAAGGACCGTTTGGCAAGATTTTTGTTTTGTTGGATTTGTCTTGGACACCGGAAGGTTCTTATGATGATTTGAAACCCCTCCCTTCTCTGGAAAGGGGGGCACCCATACAAGTGAAGCACAAATTTCTGCATAATTCGAGAACTGACCAAGCAAAGGAACCCAAATTTAGCATGCTGAAGTTTTTGAAGGCAAGCAATGTTTCTATGGTAGTCAAAGACCCCTCCCCTCTCTAGAAAGGGAGGCTCTCGTACAAATGAAACTGAAGTTTCTGCATATCTCAAGAACTAATCAAGCAAATGGAACCAAATTTGGCATGTGGGGTTTTTAGGAGGAGAAAAATGTTTTTATGGTGGTTTGAGACCCCTCCCCTCTCCTAGAACGGGTGCTGTCATATAATTAAGCTGTAATTTCTTCATAACTCTAGATCTAATAAAGCAAATGGAAACAAATTTGGCATGCGGGGATTTTAAAAGCAATAAATGTTTCTACGATAGTTCGAGACCCCTCCTCGCTCTCTGTTAGGTTGGGGGCGGTGCTCCCATACAAATGAAACAAAAGCTTCTACATAACTCGAAAGCTAATCTAGTAAATGGAGCCAAATTTGGCAGGTAGAGGTTTTTGAAGGCAAGAAATGTTTCTAAGGTAAATCGAGACCCCTCCGCCTTCTGTAAGAGGGGGGCTCTCATACAAATGAAACACAAATTTCTGAATAACTCGAGAACTTATTAAGTTAATGGAACCAAATTTGGCATGTGGAGGTTTTTGAAGGCAAGAAATGTTTCTATTGTGGTTTGAAACTCCTCCACTCACTGAAAGAGGGGTCTCTTATACAAATAAAATGCGAATTTCAGCATAACTCGAGAACAAATCAAGCAAATGGAACTAAATTTGGCATGTGGAGGTTTTTGGAGGGTAGATTTCTATATACATAAAAATGAATTTCTGTCTGTCTGTCTGCCTGGCAGACCCTTATAGACTCGGAAATTTCTGAACCGACCAACGTGAAAATTTATATGAAGGAGTATTTGGGGCTGGAGAAGGTTCTTTTGATTGTTTGAGACCCCTACTCTCTCAGAAAGGGGGGCTCTGATACACATGAGACATAAATTTCTTCATAACTCGAGAACTTATCAAGCAAATCGAATCAAATTTGGCATGTGGGGGGTTTTGAAGGCAAGAATGTTTCTATGGTGGTTCAAGATCCCTCCCCTTTTTGAAAGGGCGGGGGGTTCAAACAAATGAAACTCAAATTTTTATTATAATCGAAGAGCTCTGTGTGATGGTTCGAGAACTAATCAAGCAAACGGAACCAAATTTGGCATGTGGGGGCATCATTGATGGTGGTTTGAGCAATCACTTGTATAGGTGGGCTCCCATACAAATAATCAACAAATTTCTACCAAAAATGAGAATTATCCAGATACTTAAACACAAAACGTGTATTTCTCGGGTAAGAAGTATGTTTTGATAGAAGTTTGAACCCCTGCTTTTTCAAGAAAAAAAACTCATTCCGAAAAAAATCCATAAAAGTGCCAGTTACATTAAATTTTCCTTCATTTAGTTGCAAGCGTAGCAGCGCACGCACCGGCTTCGACTAGTAAATATATAAATGGATTTCTGTCTGTCTGTCTGAACCTAATAGACTCGAAAACTACCGAACCGATCGGCGTTAAATTTTATATGCAGGGATTTTTAAGGCCGGGCAAGGTTCTTATGATAGTTATAGACCCCTCCCTTCTCTGGAAAGGAGCGCTCCCATACAAATGAAACACTCATTTCTACATAACTCGAGAACTAATCATGAAAAAGAAACCTTATTTGGCATGAGTGAGGTTTTAAAAGCAAGAATGGTTTCTATGATTGTTTCAGATCCCTCCCTCCTAAAGGGGGAGCTCTCATACAAAGGAAATACAATCTTCTGTATAACTCGAGAACTAATCAAGCAAATGGAACCAAATTTGGCATGTGGAGGTTTTTGAAGATAAATACTGTTTCAATGCTGATTTGAGACCCTTTCTCCTTCGTGAAGGGGAGAGGACGGGGCTCCCATACAAATGAAACACAAATTTATGCATAACTCAAGAACTAATCCAGCAAATGGAACCAAGTTTGGCAATAACTCGAGAACTAATTAAGTAAATAGAACCAAATTTGACAGTTTTTGAAGAAGAGAGAGATGTTTTTATGGTGGTTTAAGACCTCTCTGCCTTCTGAATGAGGGGGATGGGGGAGCTCCCATACAAATGAAACGCAAATTTCTGCATAACTCGAGAACTATTGAAGTATATGAAACCACATTTAAACGCAGGATTTTTATATATATTAAAATGAATTTCTATCTGACTGTCTGTCTGACCGATCGGAGTGAAAATATGTATGCAGGGATTTTTAGGGGTGGGGAAGGTTCTTATGATTGTTTGAGACCACTTTCCCCTTCTGAAAAGGGGGAGAGCTCCCATACAAGTTAAACACAAATTTCTGTATCACTTGAGAACTAATCAAGCAAATGGAACCAAAATTGGGATGCGGGGTTTTTTGAATGCAAGAAATGTTTCTATGGTGATTTAAAACACAAATTTCAACCAAACCTGAGAATAATCCAGGTAACTAAGCCACAAATGAATTGTCTGGGTAAGAAGAATGTTCTGATAGAAGTATTGAATCCTTCTTTGTCAAAAAAAAACTCCTTAAAATAAAAATTATTTGTAATGTTCATTCATTAAGTTGCAGGCGTAGCAACGCTCGCTCCGGGATCAGCTAGTATGTATATCAAAATCGATTTCTGTCTGTCTGAACCTGAGAGACTCGAAAACTACTGAACCGATCGGCGTGAAATTAGGTAGAGAGGGATTTTTGGGGCTGGAGAAGGTTCTTTTGATAGTTAAAGGACCCTTCCTTCTCTAGGAGCCCCATGCAAACGAAACACTAATTTCTGCATAACTCGAGAACTAATCAATCAAGTGGAGCCAAATTTGGTATGGACGAGTTTTTGAAAGAAAAACATGTTTTTATGGTGGTCCCGCCTCTAGAAAGGAGGGCTCCCATGCAAATGAAAAACAAATTTCTGTGCAACTCGAGAACAAATCAAGCAAATGGAACCAAATATGGTATGTGGGGGTTTTTGGGCAAGATTTATTTCTTATGTGGTTCAAGACGCCTTCTCTCTGGAGGGGACGGGGGGGGGGGGGTCTCTCAAACAAATGAAACAGAAATTTGTATGAAACGAGTAAATTATCCATGCAACTAAAACACAAAATGTGTATTTCTCGGGAAAGCAGCATGTTCTGATAGAAGTTTCAACCCTTTTTAGTCAACAATGGGTTGAGTTACTCTCAGTGCTACATTATGCACAAGAAGTTAATCTAAGGTTAAGTAAGAGAAAATAACGTTCAAACTGACAGGCTACGGCTTAGTTTTAAGATAAATGTTTTGCCTACGCAGAGACAAATTTGATAGTCAATTTTACCATTATTGGGAGTTAGGATGACTATTGCAGTATAGTGCGACTATTAAAAATAGTTGATCCAACATTTGCCATAATGTCGGAATAGTCCTTGCTACCATGACCATGTATTGTATGTGGTTATTGTAACCATTATGTGCGGTAGTCATCTTGACCATGATTTATTGTCGGTATAACGATAGATTTTTTTCAGAGTATGAAATGCTTCTACACAGAAAGAAAAACCATGATCCGGGGGTTGAATAAAAAACACACACACCTACCTTTTATTTTGCAGAAATTGCACACATTAGCAAACGAAAATATTTTAACCAGATTCATTCAGAAAAAAAAACATAATGGTGCCAGTTCTATTAAATTTTCTTTCATTTAGTTGCATACGTAGCAAGGCTCGCATCGGGTTCAGTTAGTGCCTTATAAAGCGATGTTTTAGAATATGGTACGTATGCATACGTATTATTAAATTGTTGGTGATAAACGTAAAATATGTTTGTATCTTTCTGGGATGTTCTAGGTTACCCAAAATGCACTTGAGTTCAGAACTTCAGATCTACAGTTGTAACAGTAGCTTTTAGGGATATATAAGATTATGATATGTATTAAAACATACTGAATGAACCTTTTGGAAGGTCAACAGTCACTATTTGTCAATTTTGTGATGTTCTAGGTCATCAAAACTGTCCTTAAGTTAAAAATTCAAGATCTACAGTAGTAACCATCGATTTTTGGGCTATACAAAGTAACGCTACATCTTTAACCACATTCAGTGAATATTTTCGAACGTAAAAATCACATTACGAGATGAACTGGTATGATAGGGGTCATCCAAACTGTTCTGAAGCTCAAAACAGCAGATCTATAGTTGTAACAGTAGCTTTTTGGGTTATGTAAGGTGACTATATGTATTCAAACATGTTCAATGAATCTTTTGGAAGGTCAACAGTCAATATTGTATAACTTTCTGATCCTCTAGGTAATCCAAACTCTCCTGGCGTACAAATTTTAAAATTTAAAGTAGTAACAGTAAATTTTAGACAATACTTAGTTACAATAAATATTCAAACAAATTCAATCAATATTCTTAAAGATCAACAAACTCTATGAAATAATATGACATGTTCTGGATCATCCAGACGATCTTTGTGATCAGAACATAGGATCTACAGTATTAGCATAGACTAACTAACAAATGCGATTTTTTTCTTGACTCAGTCAGTACTAGCACATCGGTCCCAAGCTCGGTCCCAAGCTTAATAATGCGCCCCTAATAATGAACTCACACGAACACACTCTCAAATATTCTGTCAAAATAACACAGCAAATAAAAATAAAGGCGCAAATATGTAAAGCAAGATGCTGGCTTCAAGGTGTACTTCTGACCAAGGGCTTCTACAACAGTGAACCAATTTCAAATCGCAAGTTGTATATTTATTGTTGGTATTAGCTCTGCGTATTCTGGTGCTCTTGATTTCTTATGGAAGACTATTCCTATCTGCTTCATTGTCTTGCAGATGTAAGGTTGCGTCTTGAACTTTTGCTGCATCAGATTGACATATCGAATCCTCATTGTTAAAAGTACTGTGGGGCACTCTAAGTTCTTTCTTGTCCATTATTTAAGTCTCCCACTACCACTCCTACAAGCTGTTCCTGAGAATGCCAGAATACGATAGATGGTTAAAACTGGAACATTATCGGTTTTAAAATGGTTCACTGTGAATTTTTTTCCCGTGATTTATGTTTGTATGATAGAACCGCAGACAGACACCCAAGCTCTACTCGCCAACATGTGTAAAAAACATGGCGTCCATCGTTTTAGCAAGTGGCAATAAGCAATCAGATGGCACCACTGAGCTAATAGAGCAGATGTCCACATGTTGTTTTTGTTTTGGTTTTGTTTGATTATACATTTCGAAACTAACGAAACTTGAGCTTCTCTGAAGTAGATAGCTGAACATTTCAATGATAATTGATACGCCATCACAGCAATTTCAATTAACAATTAACGAATAACTCCAGTGAGGGCGATTTACGTCGTTTGTTATTATTTTGTTTGCATGTTCACATTTTTTCGCCTCAGCAAAACCACCGACGTCAACTGCGATTGAACCCAGACCCACTGAGGTGCCAAGAAACTATCACGCTTCCCACCGACGCCGGCTTGTGCAAACACTTAACACTGTGCTTTTCTGGTAGTTTTAGTTTCTCGGCAAGACCGCGTACCGACAATGTCAAAAGGCCATTCGTACAAAATGCGTTTGCGCACTTCCACATGATTCGATTTTATTTTACCAAATGCAACAAGAACGTTAACATGTAGTAGACCTGAACATGTCGTCATGAACATGTCGTACCACGAAATAAAGTGGAGAGTTTCAATTATCATATAATTGAAACGTTTCAGAAATTCGTGTAATAATTAAAAACTACACTGACAGAAGGTTGTCCGAAATATAACGTGAACAGGCTTTAGTTATAATTGAGGTTATAAAACACTTAAGATGAGACTATCCAGCAGATTATTCATTGGATTTTGTCATTTTAAAATCATTTGTTCCACCATAATTTTAATGTTTCGATTACACAGTTTCCGCGAGGGTATATAAACATTTTAGTTTTCTTAAAAGCTCGTTTGCAAACGAAATCTTTGCGGATTCTCGACAATTTATTTTCAATGTTTGGATGCTGATAAACCTGCATTAAGCTTCATAAGGCCTAATGTTTTAATTGTGTAAGAGCAGAGACCGAAATTTTCACCTGCTTGAGAAGAGAAACGTCCTTTTTCACCTGCTTTGAGAAACAGATGAGAATGTGAGAACCGAGAGACTTTTATACGCTCACAGCAGTTTTCGCGAGAAAAGCAACGGTGATTTATTACTTTCGGAGAGCATGAGTAGCTGATAAATCGTTTCTTTTCCAGTTGATCCAAGATGCCGATAATTATTTTTCACTTACTTTTTGACACCTGAAAATGCACCAATCTTCATGTTCGTTTTATTCAGACATTATAATTCGATAAAAAGCTAATTTTTCTTCATGTTGTGACCCCTCGGTTTATGCTCCTCGGTTTATGCTCCTCGTTTACGATCTAGGTAGCATGTTTTCGGTGAAAAATGTGAACAGAAAAAATATTTTCGTTGAATTTTGGAGAGAGATATGTTCACATATGCAAGAGCGAGGATAATGAATTATCGACGAAAAAGGAGAGGTGAAAATGTGAACGGTTCGCTACTCACCGACAACCTGCTTGAGAGAGAGTATGGTTTTCACCCAGCTGAGTGAGAATTTCGATCTCTGTGTAAGAGTCATGACAACTAGCCAATCAATATCAGCTTAGACCTAATTTTTATTTGCATTTATCTACAGACTAATTTCTTAGAGTGATCATATTCCTAGAGTAATCATGTTCCTAACTATGGCCTGTTGTCTGGAAAACTTAGTAAAAATGTTGTAATTGTTGAAATTTTCAATGTAAATGAATAAGTATTCCAAATGGCCCATCTAAACACAAATCAAAGAAACCAACACAGAATTGAAGAAGAAAAGAATTATTATGTTTTCATTATCGATCGGCCTATAAATCACATGTGACAATCTCTTAAGCATTTCAAAGCAATTTTAGTTTGTGGCAAATAACCTTAAGGCTCATAGTGGCTGTAGGGTGGTGTGCGTTTAAAAGAATTTCATCCTGAATGACATCAAATTCAAATCATGTTATTAAAAACGAAACATTTGATCACACATAAATACAAAAAATACAAAAGGCCTTCTCTAGTAAATGCTGCTGTTCGAAACAGTATGATCAATACTTCGTATAAAGCTCAACAATGCGGAATTGTGCAAGTGCACTTCTAGGATGCCAGATAAAAACAATCAAATTATATGCTTCTCGGTACACTTTCAATGTAGCTGCCTCTACTCACGTTTTCCACGAAACGAATCAAACGCAAGTTTTTGTAATTGCACACCATAGGACTCACCTCCAGGGGAATCATGATGAAGGCCACCATCAGGTCTCGCACAGCCAGATGGCAAATCATGCAGACTGACGCGAGAGGCGCGGTGGCGGCGAGATCGGAACAGAGTTATCACGACGGACAGATTGCCACCGGCAGCGATGATGAACAGCACGCGAGTACACAACGATGACGGCCACGGTTGAATCGGTGTATCCTACAATAAAAAGAAGAGGAAGAAAAAACAGAAACATTCTGTCATACCAACATCATCAATGGAGAGCTCCAGCCTACGCACAAAGGACACATAATTTATCGACATCAATGTCGAAAAACAAACACACAGTCAGGTTTCCTCCTGCACCCTGCCCGATTTAGCTGCTGTTCTGAATCAAATGGAATGATATTTTGAGCTTACAATGTATTGGAAAATATTAGCTAGAAGACAGGTGAGGAACTGGATTAGATAGTATGACGCACCACGCCGCGAAAGACCGTACTGTACGATGAATAATGGTATTGATCTTTTGATTCTCTTGGATTGCGATTTACCATAAGCAAACAGTAATTAACAAGCTCTTATGAAATTCAAACATTCCAGCAGTCAAACAAGAAAATCGTAGAGCTTCGGGGTGAATGAAAATTAAATATACATCGCTTATTCTGTGACAGAGGTGATGCCCTATGTGCAACTTAAGGCCCAAACGTAATGTGAACGGAAACGGCCAGTTTGACAGTTGTCACAAATCACGTCGATATGTTCAATTGGAATCAACTTGGATCTAATCAGTTGTCTATCCGATAAGCAGGTTTAGTCAGATTGGGCTCTTACGTTGCCATTGCCGTTCCGCTTCCGTTATCACTGCGTTCGAGCCTTTACAGGCTTCTTCGGTGTCGAGAGCTCGACTTGAAAAGCACATCGCAGTAGGTTTAGTGTTTATAAACCATGATCAAAAAGTACCGGAAATTTTCTCAAATTTCTTGCAAATGAATGTGATGCTACGCACACGTGCCAAAGCTTCACCCAGTTATCCATGCCCTTGTCATAGGCCGTCGAAGGGATGGCCTTCAGCCTCTTCCTCGCACTCTTCTTTATAGCCTTAATGAACTCGAATCTCTTTCACCAACGTGGAAATTTAAGTTTGGACAGAAAGAAAAAGGTGCACGAAGTCATTACGATGCGTTTTATGAAGGTTGGATTCTTTGAAGCCACGGCAATCATGTCTTCATCAACCTTCTTTTGACTGTCTTTTTGCAGGAAATTCAACTCTTTTGGAACAAGCCGCGTGCGGTAACGCATTGCATACCCGAAATATCAACAACAATGTGCTGAACGGTTCCTTTTGAGATTTTGAGATTACTAGCCATCTTTCCAAGGCTCATTTAACGATTTTCAAGTTCAGTTTTTTTTAATTGCAACGTTTTCGTCGGTATTCGATGTTGAAGGGCGTCCGGAACAAGGCAAGTCTTCGAATACCTTACGACCACGTTTGAATTCTTTATTCAATTCGTTTGCTCCGGTTTTTCCGCAACAAACTCTCTGTTCAACAATCCTGTTCATGCTAAAATGCGACAACTCACAACAACTTGTTTGATGTAAACAGCCGCCGATCATGCTCAAATTCCTGAGAGATGTCAGTTTTAGATGTACCAACCTAAGAAAAAAATAACCGGTTTTATCGAGAGCCATTTAAATAACAAATTCTCGATACATTAAGTAGCAAATAATAGTCACTAGTATCCACTCCCTTCGAAAAGAATTTCAACACAAGCTTGAATATTGCATCACCCCTAAATAACTATCGATTCACCTAAAATGAGGTAAATTTATAATATTATATCTGTTGAGACACTGCAAGCTGGGAACACTGCGTCAAAATAACCAACACATGAGCAGGAACAAAACAAAGATACCTTGATCAAGCATATGTCTCAATCCGGATTATCATCGGTACGAACGGTGAAAATATCAAAACAAAAAACAAAATAACGTTTGCATTAAAAAAAATAGACATTTTTTGAATGGTGATAAAAAAAAAGCGAAGACAGATAATTGCTTTTGATAAATTTCCCATGGAAGGTAATTATTTAAGCTAACTTGCCTTACAAACCAATTAACCAGGAATTGAAAATCAGATTTGTATTGATATGCAATACAAACAATCCAGGAAAAGTGTTGTTGTTGTTTCGCCAGGAAGACGAGCTGGACTCTACATATCGAATTCATCAACACGTTGGCTGGGATTACCGGCTTTGCGAACGGTGATATTAAAAATAAAATTCATCTCATCTTCTATCTTCTTTCTTCCATTTGCTAAGAGACATTTGTCTAGAAGTTCGGTGGTATGTTTCCGAAATTTGTTGGGAAGGCTTCCCAAAAATTTAGGCTATGCTTAAAAAAATTAAGCTCTACTTCTAGAATTTCCAAGACTGTGGCTTAACTTGAAAACTTCATGAAAAGTTTCTAGGAAGCACGTTTGGAGTCCTCAGAAATTGAAAAACAAGATTGGTAACACCATGCGTTAAACTTAGGACTTGCGGCAATCGCCCAGAACGTGAAGTTACGTGCCTTCCAGGTCATGGCTCCCGGACTTGAGAGACAAGATTACTGGAATTGGAGAGTTGTCTGCTAGATTGTCTAGGCCATACGGCCAGAAGTTCAAAAGCAGATCTCCAGGAATTTGGAAACAAATTCCATTAATTTAGTGCAAAACTTCCAAGTCTATTGAGAAAAAAATATTCGGACTAGAATATAAACCATTAGCCTGTTTCCTGAAAACTTCAACTAAGGCTTAACTCAGGCTCAATGATACGTCTCCAAGAATTCCAGCGTAAAACTTAAAACATTTTTGACAAGTCGCTGGGAACCATATTCCGAGTGAGTCATCACACATTGATAAACGAGCTCATAAGATTGGACAACTTAAAATTTATGGAGCAAGTCTCCCACAGATGTAGTTATGAAATCTCCTGGTCAAATGTCCATAACTTGAGAAACACGATCCTTTGATTCGGAGGACATTTTCAAGCAATTTCTGAAACTTGCGTCCAGAAATCCAGGGAAATATTAGAACTCCTGAAAATATCCTTAGAAAATTTGGAGGTATATCCAGGAATGGTAAAACATGTATGCAAAACATGTGCACGTTCTCTAACACATGGAGTAGTATAATTTTATGTTGCACTAGAACAAGCCAAAATTCCGGCAGGATTGTGCGAGTTGATGCAAGTTATAGCTTTAGAAATTGAGGGACGAATTATTGAAGTTCTTGGAATACTTTTCCCGGAATGTGCATTGATGGAATTCACCGGATAATTTACAATGATTGTTTACTAGAACCTTTCATGTCTTGAAGTTAGAGCAAAAGTTGCAATGAGAATTATAGAATTCTTTTGAACCCTTTTTTACAACTCTCTCTGTTAGCTTTGAAATAAGTTCCCAAAATTTGTAAAACATTCCTTCCGGTATTGTAAAATAGGTAGCTTGAAAGTACTAAGAAGTAGATCATACTGATGCTTCCAGGATACGCCTGGATGAAAATCTCCTAGAATTTATAAACCATATATTAACATAAATTTATAAATAGCCATAAATTTAACAGAAAATTTAACAAGATTTTTTTAAAATGGCAGGCTGTCAAAAATCTCAAAACAAATCACCGGAAATTTTCCAAAAAGTGTGGAAAATAGTCGAAAGAATTCCAAACACCTAAAATCATAGACTTAGTCAGTATATTATTTCTTGGAATACGATTAGTATTTTATGGAAATTTGTTGGGTTTCGAAATAAGACTCAAGAGTTTTTGCACATCTCAACGATTCATTACCAACAATTAGCACGTTTCAAGAACTTGGAAGACAATCTCCCAGGAATTTTAGACATTGCGCTAGAAAGACGACCTGGACTCTAAATATCGAACCCAGTGGCTTTACGGCATTACCAACGGTGAGATTTATCATCTGAGAAAATCCCAACGGCAGCGTTGACTGGAATTAATACCAGACCCACTGGGGCGAGAGGCAATCAGGAATAGTGTAAAATGTCTCCAAAGAATTATTTGAGATTCCAGGATTTCAAGAATTCATTTCCTGAGGAATTCTACGAAAGTATTCCAGGAACTATGGAACATGTATACGAGGCATGCAATTGTGGAATGAGATTCAAGTAGCTGTTAAGCAGATATTCAAATTTTGGGGATACTTCCTAAAAGTTGTGGGATAATTTTCGATGACTTCAGGGAGAAATCTTCAAAATGGTGAAAGATTTCTCCAGAAATTGTATAAGGAAATTCCCCTTCACGTCATGCTTTAGAAAAAGAGGGGGATTTTTGGGGCTTGTAACAAGCTAGAAGGGGGCGACCCCGGCGTATTGGTTAGCATCCATACCTCTCACGCCTAAGTCACGAGTACCAATCTCACCCCCGGAGAAGTTACGAAAATGCCCAAAAGTGGTATTTGACTGACTACGACGGGAGATGAACCAGCCCGAGGCTGAAAATCTCGATAATCAAGACAAAACAAAAAGCTATACAAAATATGCAACTACTATGAACTAGGTGCCGTACTTAAAGGGCGATACCCAATATCTCTCAGGAATCTACTCTGAGAAAAATTCTATCGTTATATCGACAATTAAATCATGGTCAGGATGACTATCGCATATAATGGTTACAATAACCAATGCACACAATATTTTAAAAAGGATGTATGATTCATGGTACCATTGAACATCAAATTTTTCCAAATTCACCTGAGTATTTATATACAAAAGACACCTCTTACCTTTGTCATTCATATGCAATCGTATTTGCATCCCCGTTTTTCCCCCTTTAAAAAATAATGTAATTTGAAAAAATCGTAATTTTTGGACTAAAATCACGATATCTTTGAAACGAATGTATGAAATTACGTTTTTCATCAAAGTGTGTATTTAAATAAGTTCTAAAAGTTTGCTTAAAACACCAATGTCATAAAACTTGAAATGAAAAAGTTAGGCGAAAAATACTAATTTTTTCAGGGCCACCCTACTCTTAAGCGTAAAAATGATCATAACTAATGACACAAAAGACCTACGACTATAATTTTTACAGCAAAGTTGCTTCAAATTTAATAAGGAACAACTTTGTTGAACATTGTATTGCTTCATGTCAAGAAATGTGAAAGATAGAATTTTTATTTCAATATATTCAAGGGCCACCCTAACTTAAATTGATGTTAAATTAAAGCCCTAATGATAAGCTGCAACTTTGCCTAATACAGTTTTGTTCTAAGATTGCATCTTCATAGTGAAAATAATTTATTCCTGCTAATTTTTCATTCTGGCCCAGTGTGCAATGGTCGAATTGACCTCGTTCATGGCATTTTTTACTATGGTCATGGTAACAAGGACTATTCCGACATTATGGCAAATGTTACATCAACTATTTTTAATGGTAGTTTTGACCATGATCATAGTCGGTTCAAAATCACTATACTGCAATAGTCATCCTAAACCTCAATAATGGTAAAATTGACCATCAAATTTGTCTCTGTGTAGTGTCTCCCCTCTGCCTTTATTCTGGCAAACAGTTAGCTGAAAGGTAAGTTTCCAGGAATAGTACAGGATCCCGAGCAACACAGAGTCGCAATATATGGTTGCAGTTACTAAATTGTTACTGAAATTAGTCACACTGGAGTTACAACAACCGATTTGTAACAACCGGGCTGCTAGGGAAAATGTTCACTATGACTCGTGAACTTCGCCCTCGATCAAAAGCAACACAAACCCGCAAAATTTGGTTGTAGCGCCTTTGTTGTGACTTAATTGAGCATAGCATTGGAGTAACGTCAACAGTATTGCAACAAGAATGCTGCTAGGGATGAGCTTCATCAAATTTCCCATACTCTTCCAACTCAGCACAGAAAATTAGTCATAATTACCCAAAATTACCCTGGTGACGGTAACTGGATAGGGCTGTGGCACGGGAACGGCCACCGGTCGATCCACGAGAACTGGATATGGTCTCGGCAAAATCTATACCCTTGCGAGCGGCCTTCCGGCAGGTTGGAATGGTGATGAGCGAACATCTCCTTCTACATCAGAATTCAATGTTGAGTTTTTTTTACTTAAGTTCAGGTACTTTTTTCTTAACATATATGTATATAGCAGGTGTAAACAATACACGATGAATAGAATTTACTCAAATTTTCAGGTTTTCACTCATGCGGTTCAAAAGTTACAGTAGATTTTCGGTGTGCCACGCAATTGATCATATCAACAAAGATGTTTCATAAGGGCCTAACTGACAACCGTAAACAATGGCATTTTCCGTAAATTTTTCGTGTCTCAAAGGCTATCCCGAATAGAAAATTACCATTAGCTGTATGATCATTATTATTCATTTTCCATTCATGTTATAATCACCATTATACCATCATCCTTGTATAATGCTGGTGTAATGTAAGAAACCATTCAAACTTTAAACAACCATAAATAGCGTATTCTATGTATGATAATGATTTCATAAACAAGAAATTAACAGTGCCGTAAAGTATATCCCTTGTTCATTCGTTGTATGATATAACAAAGGAAAGATTTGAATTATGGTCGCGATAAACAAAAAAACAGGAAACTGTTGTACGTTTTAGTTTATTATCACAAAATTTATGACTCATGCTGTAATAAGTAGATTTTACTTTCGAACTGAATTTCAATCCACTTGTGAACAGTTTTGTTGGCTTTTTTAATATACCTTCGATTGTCGATTTGTACGGTTTTTGAGTCCGCTGATCACTTATTATAGTATTTCTAGTATATCCTTACTTGAAATACTATAATAAGACTTTACTTAAAGTTCAATAAATCAAGGTGTTTTTTTATTGGATTGCCTTTGATTTGGTTTGGATTTAATTTTGCCGGTATTTTTTAATTACCCCTCTATATCCCCTATATCCCCTCTATTTCCATTCATTTTTCACAACGAAAAGCTTTTATAAAAACAAATGTCAACATCAAAGGTGTATTTTTATTTACTTGGATTGAGAGAAGAAAAAAAACGGCAAAAGTATTATTCATTATTGTATCCTAGGGGTGCGACACTCATCCATTCATAGTGGATAAATTTGATTAATCCATGATTCTTTTCATTTTTCACAATAACTCTCATTAATATAAATATGGTAAAATAATTTCTGCTACTTTCGGTTGCCCTCGATTTCATCCGATTCAATCGGATTTCATCCGATGAGGTCGTTAGAGTCACGATTTTGATCAATTTTACTTGATCGTGTACGTTCATTATGGCAGCTACGAAAACAAACAGTGGTAAAATCAACCAACATTTGTTGGTTGATTTTACCAACGCTTATGGTTTGTTTCAAACAAATTTTGTATGACTGAAACTGAATTGCTGTTTGAAACAAATTAATGAAAACCGTTAAAACAACAAAAATTTCCGTTTACATTCACCTACATTTTTTCTGTAATTTGAAAAATTCTTGTTGCAGTTCAAAACCGGAAAAATCACTCATGCAACTCAATTTAACTGATTTTTCAACAAAGTGTCGCATCTAGAGGAGCTGTGGAGAAAATCAGATGCACTGTACAGCGCACTAGATGCGCCACAATGCAAACATAGGGAAATAGAGTAAAATCTAGTGGGTTATTCCGGTTTTCAATCTACAGATGCGATTTATAAAAATGTAATAGTACGTTCGCACTACTGCTTATATTACGTGATATACAGTATCTTGATATCAGCAACTACACATCTAGTTTTCAATGGAAATAATGTACATGTTATTTGATATCAAGATACTCTATATCACGTAATATAAGCTGTAGTGTGAACGTACTATAACAAACATTAAAAAGGCCAGGCGGCCACTGATGTGGTGGAGATGTGGTATCCGGTAGCATGTCAAAACACCTTGTCGAAGTACGCATCTTGCCACAGGACTTTGACCCTATAGTATGGCCTTGGCCTTGTATGTGATTACACCTCTACACATCGCTACACGCTAACACAAAAAAACGGAAAATTCGGTAAAAATACTGAAAATCGTACAAAAGTGCACATACTGAAATTATCGGTAAATATCTATTACCGAAATTTCGGTATTGCTGGAAAACCGGGAAAAACATTATTAATTACTTATTTTTGTACGGTATTTTTTACCGAAACTGCTAGCAGCTCAATGAGAGAATTTTTAACCAAATTTAGGTAAAATAGAACGATAAAATCTGTAAATCCACTTTACTGAAACATTAAGTAAAATCAAACGTTTTGTTTCGGTAAATTATACCGATATTTTAGGTTTTGCTACCAAAACCTAATTTTCGGTAAAATGAAAACCGTATTTTCGGTAATCTTATCTTAGCGTGTACGCTATTCCTTTTTTTCTGATTGGCCAAGCTGACAACCAATGTTGCCAATGGGCACTCTAAAAAAAATATACTTGAATAAGTTAAAGGTACAAGAATCGATGAAACTTTGCATAAATCGACTATATCGAAATATCGGATGAAATCGTGAAAAATCGTCGATTATCTTTCATAGCGTTGACCTAAAACTGGTCGATTTGAAAGAGATGTGAATTGTTTATTACGATTTCGGTCGATAAAATCCGATAATTTGGTTGAATCGGATTTGTTTAGAATTTTTCAAATTTCATCCGGTTTGGACTAAACATTTTGGTTAAACATCATTTCTATTCTAAATCTGCGATAATCCGGAAGAGTTGCGCCCCTAGATTGTATCATGATTGTAGCAGTTATCATCATGATTGAAATTCTCACATAATATTACTATACTGTAACGATATCTTTTTATATCGTATTTATTTTTAAATTATGTTAACGTATATCGTAAAGGTTGAAAAGAAATATTTTATTATATAACCAGAATTGAATGATACCACTTAAAGTAAAACTGCAGAAAAAAATATTATTCACAAATTATTTACTGTATAATACACCAGAAATTTTGTTCGAGAAAAAGTCATATTTTGTATGGTAACGATACTTAACAACCTATTAGTGATATGGTAAGATCTTGATTTACCATAACATATATCATCGATATGATACACTTTATCTTCAGTTTATAATCGTTGGAAGATAACTTGAATAATTAGAAAACAATAAAAGGTATAATACCTTTAAAATATTCGGGACCCATGTAAGCCTTTATCGGATCGGATAATTTTATCGGATAGTTTAATTCTTCTTGTTCGAAATGACCAGGGTGCAATGATTAGGCAAGTTATCAAAGACGAGGAATTCGTGGAAAAGACTATTGTTTACTTTTGTTAGTTAGGCCCTAATGAAAATTTTTTGTCAATATAAAATGTTAACTAATACCTTTCTGTATCGTAATGTTATTCGAAAACAACTGAAGATCCTTTCCTGTTTAGGTTGGATTTCGTATCTATACTAGACAGACTTTCAGCCAGAGCTGTGGGATACAAAGATACGGTAGGTGGAGAGAATAGGGTAGGGAAC
Source organism: Aedes japonicus (assembly GCA_034211315.2). NCBI lineage: Eukaryota > Metazoa > Arthropoda > Insecta > Diptera > Culicidae > Aedes > Aedes japonicus. The sequence goes on along the minus strand of JASCZW010000695.1, from coordinate 194,744 downwards.
GGCTTAATCAGGGATGGCTGTTTTTATCAGTTGTTATAAAATAGGTCAAAAACTACTAGATTCTCCAAATTATTTTACTTCTAATGATACGAACATAAACACTATCTATCCCCCAATTTATTATCTGTCATTTTGAAGATTTAAAATACATCATCTAGAAAAACCATCTGGTCGGAATGCTGAAAAATTTCGCTAAAATTTTGCCTTTGTGTATATTGCGTTTGCTCGCGTGTACCGGAGAAAACGACATCATCGGCTCCTTCATGCATCTAGGCTTGTTGTCAGAATATAATGTTGAATAATTGGTTAATTTTATTACACATTTAGATAATCTGAAATCACTATTTCTTTCATATTTCTTTCAGTCATTAGAGGTTGATCTATGTTTATGATTATATTGTCCATCATCTGGTACTATCATATGCAATACAAAAATATGTTTCGGAGCTGTCAATAGAGTGGCAGCTATAGCATCACTGTTGCTTTTGAGAGAGCCCACGTTTCCTCTCTTCTTTGCTAACCATGGATATAACACACCGGTATTGTAACGTGAAGCCTGCTGTCTTTTGCATTTGTTTGTTTTTAAAAGTAGCATACCGTTTGTCGTCACTGTCACTTTGGCTAACATTTGCGTGAGAGTAATTGACATAAGAAATACACATTGCCAATCTAAAGATCAATGACAACCTGCTAGTCGACGAGTTTGTGATCGTAGCAATGTTTTGGTTGATTGTTTTTGAGAGTGGATGGGTAAAACGAACGCGCGGGTTGAGGAAATTGACTTTTGCAGCAAATAGTGAACTGATTTATTTCAGTTTGCCTTCGCACACATGAACGGAATCGCACTCATACAAACATTGTCTTGATCGGAAAGCAATCCGCATGCTTTTATTAAGTCCCTGCAATTAGGAACTTTATTCCATGGCTATGACATTTTTTGAGTCTAATGCTCGTTTCTGAAGGCATGTTCCGATAGATCAGCAGTAACCAGAGGGATTATCGTCTAAATATTGGCAACTCTAATTATAGATTACAAACAGCTTCATCAAATATACCAGGTGCTGAATAAACCGCTTAAACCCCGTCCCGTATCATATGTCAATTGTTTTTAGGACCGAATGCAACGTTCATCTCGAATTGTGTTCCTACCACTTTCTCGATTTCAAATATGAAGTTAATTAAAAAAACGCAAAACACGTTAGGAAAAACTAGAGGTCGATAGTTTCCATTCTAAGCAGTGCTGTAAAAGTCATAAGATGTCAGTGAAAAATACATTATCAGTAAAAATTACCAACTTATGAATTGAAAATAACAGGGTCGATCAAAAGCCGTTCATTCAAATTATAAATTCCCGGTGCTTTTCAAAATGTAAGTTGCGAACCTATGACTTGAATGATAATTCAAAAAGACAAAAAAAAATTAATTATGGTATCATATCCATCATTTTCCAGAATGTTTTTAAGAACTGACAGTGATGGTGTTAGATAAGATAAGATTAGAGTTGAAAAAGGTAACACGTTATAGCAATATGAAATATCCTCAACAATTTGCTTCGCAACATTGATTTTTCTATGTCAACAGTAAACCTTGAAGTGGAATTAATCTATCCCGTCACGAACAGAGGACCGCCAGTCCCGCATTAATAGCGATCCAAAATCCAATACAATCATCTGTTCATACACACCCACAATGCAACATAGTTGCAACCAAAGGGAATTCAAAAAATATCCCAAAGAGAATAAAAAAATCGGATTAAAAAAAACTTTCAATATGGTGATAGCATTTCGTGCTCGCAGGTAGAGGTTCTCAAACATTTATTTGGAAAAAAAATCGTTAAAACATCACTTTTGTTAAAGTGATTTCAATGTAATATGATGATATGGAAATTCGTCTGACGGAATCGATGTCAATAAAGCTATATTATCCCCTTTAAAATTATTTAAGTTACATTTGTTGGATAGAGCACTACTTTCGGCACAACGAAATGAAACATAAACAAACGGTAAAAGCTTTTTGGTAAAACAAACACTCAACCCTACAAATTAGCTGTTTATGGACGAAGCACCAATTCATAATTCCTTTACGGATTTAGCTTCGGTCCCGGTTGTTCGACTGCGGTGGCAATAAACTCTTTTCCCACTGCCAAATGGGTCATGCAACCGTTGCACAGTGGTCCGGAATCGGAACTAAGGCGGTAAAAATACCTTTCCAGCCTAGGTTTGAAATTTTAGTACCAAGTTGGCTTGCTCAAACTTGTTTCTTATAGTGAGGTCCTTCTAATACTGAATAACACTCTGAATAATTTTCACGTCCGATTCACGTGAACTATCCTGTAAATGATCTGTTTTTAGAAAATCACGACAGTTACCTGACGTTAGTAACATTAAGCAGCATTACACGTCGCGTTCATCAAAAACTCAGGTAAAATCCACCGTATTTTTACGCAAGCAGTTTTAGTGTGTTTGTGCTACTTTGTTGGAACGTGGACATTTCTGCGATACGAGTGTTACGTGATTTCCACTCACGAAAACAAATTCATACATGTTTAGGGTTAAAAACAATTACAATGAAATTTGTCCAATAGAATGTTGAAGAAATACCTGAAGGCATATGTAAGTTTTGTTTAATGTCAGTTATAATAAAAATACATGCTTTATAACAATCGCGTTGTATTAATCAAACAGTTAATAATTTTCAATTTTATGAGTAGGTTCAAGTATTGTGATGCTCTCATTTTCATGATAAAATTGAAAATAATAAGTGCAACTATAACGTTTAATTATTTTCATTTAAAATTCACGTGCAAAAACTCCAAACTGAACGGAATATCATGTAAAATTTACCTGGCTTTTTGATAGCACGTCTTATTTACCTTACTCTCTGTGGTTCTGCTCCGAATTTCACCTAAGAATTACGTGATAATCATGCCATAATAACCTTACTTATCAGGTAGGTTCGTAGGTGGGCTTTGTTGGCCTACATGCAATGAAGGTAAAAGATACGGACGAAAACCACCTATGTTTTCAGGTAAATTTTGCGATATTTTTTTAAAAATAATGGTAATAATTAAAACAAAGTTATTAAAACAAAAGTTATTTTATTTTCATTTCTCTGTGATGAAGTCATCCCAGATAGAATGCGTTCACCTTCACGCTTTGAAAACCGATCAGCTGTCATTTGCTCAGTTGTCAGATGTTGTCTTTTTTATTTCAACCGGTTCAGCGTTTGACGCAACAACATCTAATTACGTATAACGAAGTGACGCCCAGCAGCCCAACTTGTCGCTACCTTACAATCTTGAAAATAATGAATATTACGAGTGGTGTAATCCTTGCTGAACGTAAATACGTAAAGACTCAAAGATAAAAATAACTCAAAATATATTGCTAAGTCCTAAATTGAATCCCAAAATAACAAATACTGCCCGACTCAAAATAGCGTTCCGGATCCCACATTTACAACAGCTTCTGGAATTGATTACATAACCTCAAATCTAAGGCCAAAATACGTTGAAAAATAACCACTAGACTACACTCAGTAGGAAAAAAAAGCCGAGCAAAATTTTCTTCCAAAAAACGCGTTGTTCAACCTTCTGTTACTTTGTCAATTATCAATATATTTGGCTGAAATTTTGACAACGTTATAACTAATGTTTCGACCTTATGTGATCAAAATGTTGTGTTGATAAAAATTATAAATTTGAAGTTATCATAACATATGTGAAAAAAGTCATTTTGGACATACCAATTTCAAAAAACCGTATATCTGTGAAAAATTTAGGTAGCTTAATAAAAAAATTTCCATGACCTACAAAAATACAGAAATTTATGTGGACAAAATTTGAACTGTTTCCATCAAGTGGTTTGGACTACAGCTGGCGTCAAAGTTGAGGCTCCAACATGAGTATTTTCCTTGTTCACCCAATTATGACCATGCTGAAATATCGGTGCAAAAAAAAAGCCGAGGCGTTGTCATCATACAGGTTTGGGCCGAATTAATAAGATGAATTCGCCTCGGCTTTGTATTTGCACCGATAGTTCCGATAGATGTTGGAGCCTCAACTTTGACGCCAGCTGTAGTCCAAACCACTTAATGGAAACAGTTAAAATTTTGTCCACATAAATATCTGTACTTTTTTGAGTCATGGAGAAATTTTCAATATGCTACCTAAATTTTTCACAGATATACGGTTTTTTGAAATTGGTACGTCAAAATTGACTTTTTTCACATATGTTATGATAACTTCAAATTTATAATTTTTATCAACATAAAATTTTGATCACATAAGGTCGAAACATTATTCATAACGTTGTCAAAATTTCAGCCAAATATATTGATAATTGACAAAGTTACAGAAGGTTGAACAACGCGTTTTTTGTAAAAAAATTTTGCTCGGCTTTTTTTTGCCACTGAGTGTATACTGAGATTTGAAGGCCTGAAATGTACATGATCATTGCACTATGGTCCAGAATACGAATTTACGAGGAAACATGCTCCCAGCGCCTAAACTTAAAACTTTACAGCAAAGTGATGTTCTACAACATGGTTTGTATTACTAAAACCCATTTTGTGATGTTAAATAAAATTAGGGTGGTCCGCATTTTCACGGAATTTCATAAACTAACTTTTTTATTTGCAGAAATAGACGTTTACACTCCTACGCGAAATTGTAGCGCAAAAAATTTCATTGAATTTTCATATATAACATTTTTTTTAGCTTGAAAATTTACCGATTTAGAGCAATTTTCCCTCATCAACTTAGGGTGTACCAGAAAAAAATGGTTTTTTTGCCGTAACTTTTTTATTTCAATTCCCGCCGTAAAGTTGTGTTGCGACGAGTTTTATAACTTTAAAAGACGCGTACTTTGAAATAAAAACTTTGCCGCTAGATTCAACCAATCAATAGTTATTGAAGTTTTTCTGCAAAAAATACGCCCTTTTCAAATGTTGATTTCTATAATTGGGGCAAACACAAAAAAAAATTAAAGGTATTGTTTGAAAGGAAAATTCATATTGTTTAACATATGTGAAAACTAGAGATATGTTATTTCTATATCTTGAGAAAATTACATTTGAATCTGGGATGATTTTTGAAGAAAAACTTCAATAACTATTGATTGGTTAAAGCTAGTGGCAAAATTAATAAATCAAAATACGTGCCTTTAATAGCTCTACAACTCGTCGCAACAAAATTTTACGATGGAAATTGAAATAAAAAAGCTAGGGCACAAAAAACATTTTTTATGGTACACCCTAAGTTAACGAGGGAAAAGTCAATTTTTAAGCTAAAAAAAATATGGTAGTGAAACTCGAAATAAAAACGAAGGCCCATTTTTGTTGTGTGGATTAAAATTAGGGTGGTCCCCATTTTCAGGGAAATACAAAAACTAACTTTTTTATTTGCAGAAATAGACGTTTACATTCTTTAGCAAAGTTGTAGCGCAAATATTTCATGGAATTTTCATATATACATTTTTTTTGTAGCTTAAAAATTGATCGATTTAGAGCAACTTTTCCCTCGTCAACTTAGGGTGTACCATAAAAGATGTTTTTTTTCCCTAGCTTTTTTATTTCAAATTCCATTATAAAATTTTGTTCTGACGAGTTGTAGAACTATTAAAGGCACGTATTTTGATTTATTAATTTTGCAGCTAGCTTTAACCAATCAATAGTTATTGAAGTTTTTCTTCAAAAATCATCCCAGATTCAAATGTAATTTTCTCAAGATATAGAAATAACATATCTCTAGTTTTCACATATGTTAAACAATATGAATTTTCCTTTCAAACAACGTCTTTATTTTTTTTTTGTGTTTGCCTCAATCATAGAAATCAACATTTGAAAAGGGCGTATTTTTTGTAGAAAAACTTCAATAACTATTGATTGGTTGAATCTAGCGGCAAAGTTTTTATTTCAAAGTACGCGTCTTTTAAAGTTATAAAACTCGTCGCAACACAACTTTACGGCGGGAATTGAAATAAAAAAGTTACGGCAAAAAAACCATTTTTTTCTGGTACACCCTAAGTTGATGAGGAAAATTGCTCTAAATCGGTAAATTTTCAAGCTAAAAAAATGTTATATATGAAAATTCAATGAAATTTTTTGCGCTACAACTTCGCGTAAGAGTGTAAACGTCTATTTCTGCAAATAAAAAGTTAGTTTATGAAATTCCGTGAAAATGCGGACCACCCTAATTTTATTTAACATCACAAAATGGGTTTTAGTAATACAAACCATGTTGTAGAACATCACTTTGCTGTAAAGTTTTAAGTTTAGGCGCTGGGAGCATGTTTCCTCGTAATATATTCGTATATTCGTATTCTGGACCATAGTGCATTGTTTTGGTTTTTATAACAACATCAGACCTGTTTTGAACGCAATCGGTTTCACGCGTCATGACAAGTCTCCAGTTAAACTTTGTTCTGTTCCGTAAGAGATTTGAAATCGAGTACTCCATGTCAAACAAAATGTTTAACAGATTGAATTTCATTGCCCGTAAGATTCATCAATCTGAATATGGCGACAACTTCTAGCAACCTTAAAATATTTGTTGACGATGACTAACGACCGGGTTTCTCACTTATTTAATTTAAATGTTCTCAGCATTAAAAATTTAGGAACAAAATTAATCTAACAATATAAGATTGTGCTATTTTTTTATTTTTTTCTGATAGTAACTAAAACAAGATCCTTGAGATCGAAACGGACATCATGAAGGATTCATTTTGCAATATTAGTATTAGCATTTGGAAATTATGGTTTTATCTTCCTTAACTTACTTTTACATCATGTCATCTAAGCTATCATTTTCACTTTTTATCGGTCATGTAAACTTAAGAACATACGCAAATTCGTAAGACAGGAAGGTCCGTTCCTTTTATATACATCCAAAAAGATTCAAATTTACACGATATTTTCTAAGAGTGTATGTACTGTTTGTCTTTCGTATTTGGCTTATTTCTTATGTACTTGTATGTCTCATTTTTCAACAAATAATCCGAGGTCCATTTCACGTTAAAATTCCTTGTAGAATCCTACTTCCTAGGTGGACTTCAAGTATCCTTCAAACAACTGCCAAGTTAATCGGTTGTAACAGTGGAAGTGTAATTTCCGTAGGATGGAAGGTATCCTTACTTCGCTACTTCAATCGTACTACAAGCGGACTAGGCTTCGCTTTTTGGGATCCCATGACTGCTAGAGTTCCAAAGTTTAAAATTTCTCATGTTATGGGCTTGTCACTATCAGTTTCCAAACAAAGAGTATTATTTTTTAAATGTTGTTTTTTGTATTCTCTCAAAGCGCGGAGTAACGATCAATGATGAAATAGAAGCAGAATAATTTCCCATCTACATGAGAGGCTCAAGGAGTGGACAGTAATTTATTGCTAGAACGAATAGAAATGAAGAAAAAGTCTAGGATTTTTTTTCAAAAGGGCGAATCTAACAATGAAAGGCTCTCTTCTCTCTCGCTCTCTTTCATTTATTACAGCGCCATTATAAATATTTTGAGGGATTCTTTAGTACAGATAGAAACACAACAGTGCTGACTACCATACTCTACAAATAGTTGAATGAAAAACGTAAAGCTGAATTGAATATGAATGAAAGAGAAAGTAATCAAAGAGAGTCTCTCAATTGCAGATTCGCCCTTATGAAAAAAAACCCTAGAAGTGTATTGATAGTTCTGTATAGCGTAACGGCAGGCTTTGAAATTGAAAAATACAAGTTAAAAACGAGGCGGAGGGCATGTGAACGGTAGTATCCGATCGGGCACATAATCATTTACCAAGATACCCCAGTGCAGGACAGGCAAGGGGGAGGATACCCCCTTGACTGGTAAAAGAATATGCAACCGATCGTGCTTACCTATTGCTTTGATCTGGTTCTAGCGATTTGTTTGTTTCACACGGCTTTTGAGTCGTTCTTAACTCATTTTTGCCAAAAGTGGAGTCATTCATGTAACAGGGATTGACAAGTTGAAATATCTAAGACATTTACTTAAATCAGACGGATGTTTAAGACATCTAGATTGGTCAATTCCAGTAAGATATACTCATATTTGAGTGACTCCAATTTTGACGCAAGTGAGTCAAAAACGACAGAAAATCGAATGTACATAAATTCGTTTCCGGTCTCGAAGATGACAAAACGTTTCATCCTATCGGTTTTTCAACTCGCACCTTTCATTCCTATTCGGTTCGGCTCTACTGAGATAACCGAGCTGGAAACTGTTCAAACTTGCCGTCTCTCGCGACTCTAGCTGAAAAAGAGTGGCTTTCAACCCGAACCTTGTCTCTCTTGCTCTCGCGACCTCAAGTATTTTGAAAATCTAAACCCATATTCTTATTGATTTCATGCTTCTAGAACGTGTACATACGTACCTAGTCCACAGATTTTACCGCTAACGGTAAAGCACACTGAAAAATATTTCTACAGTTTATTTTTATTTATTCTACTTCAAACTTATATTCACTGAAACTATTTTTTGTTGTTCTTGGATTATTACCGTTTCTCTTATATAAACCCTGTCCACGTTAAATTTCGGACACTGAAATAATAACAGCAAAATAGATTACACATAATTCAACAACCGACTGTTTATTTCACAATAATAGTGTAATATCTAAATTATAAACAGTTGATTATGATGTTAATCCTTCTTTCTGTTAAATTCTAGAATTTTCTGTGGTACACCCGCCATCAGGTTCCGTATGATATCCTTAGATACGCCCACCATGATGATTCCCCATCTCCTCTTGAAATCATCGGTACTATTGGCTTTCTTGTTAGTTTCGAAGAGTTTCCGCTTAACTAGAGCCCAGTACTTCTCCATTGGGCAAAGTTCTGGACAGTTTGGAGGATTAATTGTTTTTAGCACGTATTTGACCTTATGCACTTTATACCATTCCAGGACGGATTTCACGTAGCGACAAAAAACCAAATCAGGCCCAAACAGAGCTGGAGAGTCGTGGCTTCTGATCAACTGTAGCAAAAGCCTTTGCAGACATTCTTTTTCGAACACATTCTTATTGATAGTGCCGGTAGAGATGAAACTTTTAGATTCTCGATCACAACTACATATGGCTTGCCAAATCAAGTTCATCTTCAGGAATTTGGATACCTTCTTTATCCGGAAATGCTCGGAGACGCCGTTTGTCATCTCGGTTGGGTACCCTTTTCCCTATGTAGGCCTTCAGTCTTTGCCACTGCTTCACTTTTTTGTACGTATGATTTTGGCTTCCAAACTTAGCGAAAGATTGGTAAATTTCTCAATAATGGCTACAACATCCTAGTCCATTTGTCGGGAGCATACTTTCCGATTTGCTCCACTTCCAACCTTCCGATCCACAGTCGGTCAGCGCTGGTCAAATGATTTGCAAACACAAAACACGGTACTTTTCGGTAGTTTTAGTTTCTTGGCAAGATCGCTTACCGATAAATTCGGATTTTGCTGCCGATCGTACAAAATGCGTTTGCGCATTTCCACTTGATTCGACGCCATTTTACTGAATGTACTAAAACTGTAAACAGGTTGTACTACGAAATAAATTGGAGAATTTCATCTGTCATACAAGTGAAACGTTTAAGCGATCCGTGAAATAATTCGAATTCTACACTGAAAGAAAAGTTTCCGAAAATTAACGGGCACAGGCTTGAGATACGACTTTTTAAAATGTGCTTTTCTCAATTGACAAAATTATAATTTTTATTTGGCAACTGCAAGTGACAAGTTCAGTACATGAAAAGTAGAAAATGCTGTGAATTTTAAACAAAACAAAGGAAAAAATAACTGGATGGCACCCTAACTTTATTACTATAAATTGATCTTATTCGGTCGTTTGAGAATCTACAAGGAAATTTTCAATTCAAAAGTTGCATAAAATTTTCAAAATTACTATTCTTCCTAAAAATTGTTGATCTGTGTTTCATCAAATAATAAAGTTATACTTTTTATTTATATGAAAAAGAACAAACAAAACAAACAAATTTGTACAAAACAACTTTGCTCTAAAACTTCAACCCTACCCTTCGGTTCAGAAAGGGGTTTGGGTGTGTTCTGCCGAGTTGGTCGCGGCAAATTTCATGTGTGAATCGGCTGCCCCATCCACGTTCAAAAGAGCCTGAACCAAATGGGCAGCTTGTAATTATCACCCGAAGATGCGATGGGGGATCATTGCCCTGATATTCACAAATGTAGCACGTTGTAAAACGTTTCTTGTCTTCTTTAACCAAACATGATGGAATTGAGTAAACGAGTGGAAACTCAACGGGAATGATCTTTCATATGCATCCTTGGAATCATTCTGAACGGCCGTTGTGAGAATATCACCATGAAAGTCTCACATGCGCGTAGCATGTTGCCAATCACGTATGCTTTCACTTCTTTTTCCTGTTCTCTTCCCTATCCTATGACCACGAGCAATGCTATATGACATCCTAAACTCAACTCTTCAAAAGCAGAAACACCGAGACGACACAGAGCAATAAGTAAAGAACGGTATAAACCCTAACTAATTTTACTTTCAGCCAAATTTTCTAACACAAGAAAAGCAATCAAATGACCACTACAAAATATAGTGAATATCCACGACCTGATATATATAACGGAGAAAGAGAGGGACCATCAGGACACCCACGTGAAACGATTTGGATGGGGAGCATGATAGTGTCTCCTTCCTATTGTTAAAATTTCGCGGAACGAGGGCGGGCTCTTCGACCCCATCTACAGTGGGGAAAATTCGTTTAAACGCAATGTCATTTTACCGTATATTTTCAACACAAAAGATCGAAATACAGTTTGTCATAGCCTATCAGAAGTTTCGTACTTGAGAACACAATTTGATTGGAAGTTCATAAAGACTTTTGAAAACATTCTCAAAAAAATTATTTGGGGGGGGGGGGAATTAGTTTAAACGCACTTGTAGTTTTATTAATCAAATCGAATTCACAGTTCAAAAATCAACAATAAACAATAGTTAATGCTTCGTTTGCTTTCCGTTTTTCTGAATAGTTCGAAAATTCTGTTCGGCATTGATTTCATCAGCTTCTGCAGAGTTTTATCAGGTATCAAGCTCCAGGCTTCTCTTACGGCTGACTCAAGTTCACGAACTGTTTTATACTGCCTTCCGCCTTTGTAAACCTGTCGTGCCAGGATGCCCCACAATTTCTCAATAGGATTTAGATTCGGACTACGAGCTGGCCAATCCAGAAGACTGATGCTCGTTCAGAAAACCATTTCAAAGATTGCTTGCTGACATGAATTGCTGCATTATCCAGTTGAAATGCGAAATTTTCCGGCATAACGTTTTCAGTAAACTGGATCAAAACATCTTCCAGAAGCTCCAAGTACTTTTCCGAATTCATCCTGGTCGAAATGGTGGCAATAGGGGTCTTTCCATGGATCGAAAAAGCGGCCCAGGACATTAGAGTGCCACCTCCAAAGTTCCTGCTCAACTTAACCTCCGGAGATTTTCTCAAATCGTGCCAATAATATGTGGTGCAATTTGGGCCATCCAAATTGAATTTTTTCTAGTCAGAAAAAATTACATTGTCCCATTCCGTAGTCCACGACATGTATTTTTTAGCGAAATTCAATCTAGCATTAACGTGAGCCGGTTGAAATTGTTTTTTTTTGCTTTTTTGCGTACTTAAAGTGGCCACATCCATGTAGAATCTGCCGTACACGCCTCTTAGAAATGGAAAGCCCCATTTCTTGCTTGATTTGCGCAACAGAGAAGTTTCCAGAGTCACCCATTTGTATAATTTGGTTCCGGACACGGTTGGTAATCTTCGAATCTCCCGTTGTTTTCTTTTTTACGCCATAGTTCTTGCCTTTTTTCAGCAGGTTCCGGATTTCTGCTTCCAATCTGTGGATCACACGTGCAATTTCGCGATTGCTCTCATCGCGACTTTTGAGATCTCGAACCAATATTTGCTCCGACACCTAAATACTTTCCTTTACACATTTTGCCGAAAACAAGCAACAACAACCGCGCAACGCAAATTCTCGTGTTTATGGCGGACAAGGGCTATACAGTGTAAATATGACAGATTCGCTAGATAACAGTAGCATAGGTACGCTCAATGCGGCTTTACGTTAGTGTGCGTTTAAATGAATTTCCTCTCTAAGTCACCTTTTTTCGATTTTTTCAGATATCACAATGAACTTCCGTTCAAATTGTGTGCTCAAAAACGTAACTACTGATAGGCTTTGGTAAACTGTATTTGACTTTTTGTTTCGATCTTTTGTATTGAAAATAAACCCAAAAATAACCTTGCGTTCAAACGAATTTCCCGCACTGTATTGGGTTTAGTCTGTCAATCGAGTGCTCGATTCTAATGCTGTGGGTGGGAACTTGCTTTTGAAAGGAGATTATCTTCCCTATATTCGCGGGTTTCGCGTAAGTATTTCTGCTTACGGGCCAGCCCAAACGATTTTGGCACTTCAAACAGGAGCTTGATGATCACAAACGACACTAGAATCCTGATCAAATAGTTTTCAGATTATTCCACTGCTATGAAAAATTTCCTTGCAATAATCGATGGTAGTATTTCATCATCATCATCATCATCGACAAATTTGCTCTAAAACTTCAAACTAAGGATGGAAACGATTCTTTCCGTCCGATTTCGCATTTGGGCCCAGTGTGCAACGAACGATCGGTTGCTAGGGTTAGATTTAGTTTGATTACTTCTGATGGTTTCAGTCATGAATTGCCGCTGCAGCTAACTAGATTGTTCAATAATTTCCGATTGTTGTTGACAGTTGAGGGGTGTCATAAATCAGTCAGGTAAAACATTGGGTATACGGTTGCAACTTCATAGGCGTTAAAGCACAGGGTACAAGTAGGTTGGAGCACGCAAAACATGCCAGCCCCGGTTGACTAAATGTTGAGTAGTTTTCAAACTCATTTTTTCCAAATTTGGAGAAATTAAAAGTCAACACATAAAAAATTTACTTATATCGGATTAATGTTTTTGAGCTACAAACTTAAGTCACTACACTTTTGACGAAATAGAGTCGAAAACGACTCAAAATTGAGTCAAGTCAAATGGGCGAGCAGAATTCATATGAATAACAGTTTCTGCCGTGACCATAGGGGGGCATGTGTAAAAAATAATCAAGTTGTCGACTACCATCACATGTAGCTAAAACAAACAAAACGAGCGACGGGGAGAGCCGTTTTTTTCAACAGCAACTTTTAAATGACATGCTTTTATCCTTCTGAGGAAACCAAGCCTTTGATGAAAGGTTTTTCACAGCCATATTATTTTGAATATGTGACCCTCTTCCCATGTTTCGTTTGCTTGTACTCGGACGACACACACTGAAGTGGACAAAATGTTTGGATGGAAAACTTTTAATCAAAATGTTCTACATAGTATCGGGCTGCCACGTCATGAACCGAGCAAGCTTTTCCACCGGGGTTTTAGCTAAATATGTAATACAATTCAGCAAAAACACGGATTTTAATGGCACACTGCGTTTGTTAAGGGGTTTCGCTCGCCTCTGGGTGTTAATTGGCAGTCCTTTTTTTGCTCTATTTCTCGATTTTGAATGAGTTGGTATATTATGCAGGACAATGCCTTGGTTTTTTTTATAATTAGAATTCTCACCCCCCCCTTAACTTATTAACCTAACATTTGGGTCTATCACCTGTTGATCCGTTAGCCCGGTTGCTGCTACTTTTTTTCTTCTTTTTCCATTGACAAAAATGCTCAACTCGCTGACACTTCAATGTTTCTTCTGCAGGAGAACGAAGTCCAATTAGAATATAGTGGCTTCTTTTTAATTACCATGGGGCTTCTAGTTTTCGTTACGAGAAACTAATGACAGTGTTCTGGCTCTTTGTTCAGTGACAAGGAACGGAGACAGCTGTTTATCACGAGCAATTTCGGAATTGCTTTCGAGATACCTCGATTAACATGCGATGCTCAGCAAGCGAGATTACTGTCATTCGTTTTCGCTCCGTTTTTGTCTCGATTTTTGCAAAGTTGCTTTCAAACAAACCGCATGAGCTCTCGCACAATTTAATGCGAATTTCTGCACAAGAGAGGACGGTAGTAATTGTTGCAGATCTGTGTTAACTAAAAGCATGCGGTATCCATTGTTTCAATTATGTACGCTGCTGTGGAGCATCTAAAAGACGTGGAAGAGGAAGTGATTTAGACGAGTTTAGGATCAAAAGAATGGAGCTATTTGAAGCTGCAGAAAAAGGTCCCAGGCGAAAGATAAAGAACATCGGTGCATCTTGTTGCTCCTTGTTCATTACAAGCACAGGAAAACGTTTCAACTTTGCGCCGTTGCCATGAGTAATTTCGGACACATTTCACAATTACTATTTCGTTTGAAACATCATTTAATCGTGAATACAGATGCACTGGTTTTTTATAAACACTGTGTTTACTCCGCGAAGATTTGTTCTGACTAGTTTCTACTGTCTATTTCAAATTCCTAAACGTACCGCACAACGACTCGATCGATAGTTATCGGGCATCACATGTGTGTATACCGGGAGCAAAAAGGGCCAGTAGGCAGGGTTGCCATATACACAGATTTATATAAAGTATGTAAAATAAATATATCCACCCCTGCTTCAAATTTACAATTTTCCATATATCGATTCAAATATTAGTTGATAAAATGAGTGTTGTTATGCGTTTGGTCCATTATATAGTACCTATCATTATACCATTAAATATACTTGAATTAATCTTGCTCTAAAAATCTATGCCAAGATCCATGTGACACCTCAAACAATCCGAAATCGATTGCATCTACAAGGTCTTAAGGGTAGAGTGGCAATTAAGAAACCATGGTTGTCAGCAAAAATCATTAAAAAACGATTGAAGTGGGCTCGAGATCATACTACATGGACAGTCGATGATTGGAGAAAGGTCATTTAGTCAGACGAGACTAAAATAATGCTATTTGGGTCTGATGGTATCACACGAAAATGGTGCAGAACCGGTGAAAGTCTGAAAACTCAGTGTTTAAAGCCTACAGTCAAACATGGTGGAGGTGAGTTATTGCAACATCATTAATGTTCAACTAACTTAACTAGCTTTTATCATTTTCTGTGCAGGTAGAGTCATGGTTTGGGGCTCGATGGCTTCGTCTGGCGTTGGAGAACTCAAATTCATTGACGGAAAAATGACAAAGGAGGTTTATCAGGACATACTGAAACGAAAACTTTCAGCAAGTGCACAAAAATGAAGCTGGGCCGGAGGTACACGTTCCAGCAAGATGGGGATCCAAAGCACACATCGAAGCTGATATCCCAATGGCTTAAGAAAAAGAAAATCAATGTTTTGGAGTGGCCAGCACAGTCTCCTGACCTTAATCCAATAGAACATCTCTGGTCTATTTAGAAAATTAAGGTTTAGGAACACAAACCATCAAGCATACAGCAATTACGACAAGTTGTTGTAACTGAATGGGGCAAAATCGCACCAGAAACGACTGTTAAGCTTGTCCAGTCAATGCCACGACGATTTCAAGCTGTCCTTGAAGCCAAGGGAGGTCACACGAAATATTGAATGATTTTCAGGATTATGGTGGATATACTTTTTTTCAAAAAAAATTTGGAACTTGTTGTTAAAGGCCAGCTATTGACGTATTTATTTAAAAATAATTTGATTGCACCGGAACAATCGGGATATCGCGAAGGTCATTCTTGGGAAACAGCGTTAAATTTAGTGTTAGCAAAATGGAAAGAAAATGTAGAGCGTAAGGATACGATTGTTGCTGTTTTTTGGGATCTAAAACGCACTTTAGAAACGATTTCTCGGCCCTTGTTGTTAGATACAATCAAGCGCTTTGGATTTTCCGGTTCTGCATACAGATGGTTCAAAAGCTATTTGTCTGACAGAACTCAACGGACGGCTTTTAATGATTCTGTTTCGAGCCCTGTGGAGAACAGCCTTGGCGTACCACAAGGGAGTGTATTAGGGCCCATACTATTCATTCTATATATTAATGAGATGCGACGAGTCTTGCGATTTTGTGATATTATTCTTTTTGCTGATGATACCGTGTTGTTCATTGCAGCTAAAAGCCTCCAGGAGGCCGTTCCACATTTGAATGCAGATTTACGTTCTCTAATTAGATGGTAAAAGTACAAACAACTGAAATTGAACATAAGTAAAACTAAATTCATGGTTATTTCGCGGAATCGAGTTTCTCGAAGACGTATCTGTTAAAATTGATGATGAGGCAATTGATCGCGTTCTTGAGATTAAATATCTTATTTTTGATGATAGATTAAAATTTGACTCTCACATTGACGGTGTCATCAAGAAAATAGCCAAGAAGTACGGTATTCTCTGCCGATTGAAAAACGATTTAACTATTGCAAGTAAAATACAATTGTACAAATCTATCATCTCTCCTCACATTGTATTTTGCCCTTCCATTTAGTGTTTAGCTAATTAAACACAAATAACGAGATTACAGCGTTTGCAAAATAAGATAATGCGTTTGATCTTGAGATGTAACAGGTTCACTTCCTCCTCTTTTTTGTTAGATGCCCTACAGTGGCTATCGGTGAAGCAGAGAGTTGTGTATTTGACAATGGTGTTCATTTTTGAAGTAATAAACAGTTTGCTGCCTCGATATTTGTGTAATCGAATTGAAAGAGGAAGTGATATTCTTAGATATAACACTAGAAACGCAGATGATGTTAGAACACCATATTTTTTGTACGGAGCTTCATAAAATTTATTGTTTTTAATGTTCTCGATAGTTATTTTTGCTATTCGAAGCATAGTTATTTTGAACGTGATTTTACGTTATCATTAGTATAATCTGGCAGTGCAAAAACTTATACATATTCTGCTCCATTATTAAATAGTTCTAGATCAATAGCACCGATTGCAAAAAATCGATCTTCCAAGAAGCTGCTGATACGTGACTGTCCTTGTCTGATTATTATCAAATGTACAGGCTCTTTGTGCAAGCCACAAAAAGGAACAATTGATTCGATCCGATACGATCCAAGGAATTCCAGATAAAACAAAGTATCTTGGAATTGAAGCTTTTGAAATTTCTGCATCCATCTGCCAACAGATGGCTATCGTTGAAGTCAGTTGTCAAAATGAATCTGAAACCTGTTTTTCTCGTTCCAATCCAACTGCGACAAACATCAAACCGCACAGCGCATTTTCTGTCACTTATAGACCCGATAATGCAGCCACTTATCCACTTCGTGAGTTACGTATTGCTCCTTATCAACTAAGCGAACCGTATCTGCCAGTCAGAAGGTATGGAATTCCCGACATGTGCAATGCACTGAATTCTCGTTAATGGTTGAATGTTAATTACGTTCCAAAATTGTTCACCTCTTCTTGAATATTCAAGTAATTAAAAGAAACGCCTCATGATTCATTATCATGTCAATACTGGCCTGTCATGAGGAGGCTTAGAAGGTTTAGGTGCAATGATCGATTTCCCTAGAGAACATGAATCCCTCGTATATTGATCTGTTTGCCTGTAGAAAGAAGATCCGTTTTGTTGAAGAATGATGTAGGGAAACTGACAATTGTTCTTAAGGCTTGTTCGCGACAAAATCTGGACACCCCTGAATACGTATATCTCTGGAAATACACAAGCAATTCTGAGCGCTCGCAATGAAAATCCGGATCTGTCTGTAAGAAAACTTCCAAAATGCTTAGTTTTCCTGCAAACACTGTCCATAACGTTCTTAAATCTTTCGATACACGTTTGACAACAGCCAGGAAGGCAGGGTTCGGAACAAAAACGGATCTCAGGAACCATCAGAAGGATGCGAAGGAGAAGCAAATATTACAGAAGAAACCAGATCTTTCGGTACGTACTGTGTCTAGAAAAATGATAATGTCACCAACTTTCGTGCATACTTCCAAGCACCGGCAAGGTATGAAGTCATACAAGGTGAAAACTGTACCGAACCGTAAAGATAAACAGAATGTGAAGGCTAAAACCCGGGCTCGCAAGTTGTATCGCGAATATTTTACAAAGTTTCCCTGCGTGTAATGGGCGATGAAGCTTATGTGCTGGAGCTGTGGTCGAGCAAGCTACAGCTTCATCACTACCGGAACGGTAAACAAGGAAATATACCGTGGAGAATACCTAAAGAAGCGATTATTACAATTCCCACGCAGCCATGACCTTCCTTCGCTATTCTGGACTGATTTGGCATCTTGTCATTTAGCCAAAAATATTTTGGAATGGTAGAAAGCGAATGGAGTCCATGTTGTGCCGAAAGAGGCGAATACACCTAACTGCCCGGAGTTGCGGCCTATCGAGCGGTATTGGGCTCTCGTGAAGAGGGAACTCTCTCAACATAAACAACAATGATCGTCAGTCGGTGCGAATCAAAACAAACCCAAAAAAGGAGAGAGTTCCTCTCCCATGTGCGCATCAGTAAACAGAGTGCACACAATAGATCGCTAAGAATAAACTATACAAGCCACAGTGGTACATGAGCGTCTTTCCATGCGTCAATTTTTGCCTGTTGAAGTGGCGGACTTGTTCCGTCGCTACAACCTACCCCGCAGTGGGATGTTAGGCAAAGATTGACGTCCATGGTTCGAGTACCATTGGATACATGCCGTTTCGCTCAATTTTCAAAAAACATCTGTTAATTTTCCTACCTGCCGCACTCTGACGGAACTTTCAACACTTTCTCTTCACATCTTTCATTCTAGCCAAAAACATTGTTGTTCACTCTTGGTGCCTCATGGTGATGAGCGAACATCTCCTTCTACATCATAAACAACAAGCTATACAACAGAAACAA
Source organism: Aedes japonicus (assembly GCA_034211315.2). NCBI lineage: Eukaryota > Metazoa > Arthropoda > Insecta > Diptera > Culicidae > Aedes > Aedes japonicus. The sequence goes on along the minus strand of JASCZW010000695.1, from coordinate 175,966 downwards.
CAAACAATAGACAAATTTCGAAAATGTTGGACAAAAGCAGCTAAATCGCTTGCAGAGAAATCTGCACAGACTCTTATGGCTGGAGTAACCACAAAAGTTTGTAGCTTCTTCATGCAGCCTTATTAAGCAACTTCAATTAGTTTTAAGATGACTAATAATGCACAATTATATGAATTAAAAATGCATTTTCGATGGCAGCATAATTAATCATCAATTAAAAGAGAGATTTGAGCAATAAAAAATGAAAAAAGTGCCATTAAATTATTAAGGCCTGTGCCAACAAATAATGTGATCAACCATAAAAATTAGGAATGAGCAATAAAAGAAGAAAAGATCTTCGGATAATCTAATTGTGACCAGTAAATCTGTCAAATAAAGCAACAGCTATAGTATATGTGCAATTAAATATAGCAGTATTTCCGCCAAATTATGTAATTTGAGCACTAAACTATTCGCATATGTCTTTTAATTTTGTTAGATTTTCCCATAAAAACAGTAAAATGAGCAATGGATATTTATTTATCCATTGCTCATTTTACTGTTTATGGGAAAATCAACAAAATTAAAGTAGACATATGCAATAGTTTGGATGCTCAAATTACGTAATTTGGCGAATACTGCCATATTCAATTGCACATATACTAATAGCTGTTGCTGATTGATAGATTTACCGGTCCAATAGCATCCGTGTCTTCTCATCTTTGCCATCCTAATTTATGCTGATCATACTTGGCACAAGCTAATAATTAGTGGCAATTTTTCATTTTTTGGTGCTTTTTCTGAATTACTAAGTGCAGGTAAATATTTTAGCATTTTCGATTGAACTAATAGCAAATTTGTTTGATTCCATATTTCATCTGTCCAGATTTTGTCGCGAACAAGCCTTAAGCCCTACAAAAAAGACCATTTTGCATTGGCTAGTCAAAATAAATCGGTTTTGTTGCGAATATATCTGTTTTATTTTGCAATCAGCTCAAAACCTATAATAAAAATGAAGAGCATTAGCGTTCAGACAATATAAAAGTTTCCACTTTTAAAACACAAAGTTTGAAGTTAACATATATAAAAATGATTTAGTTTTTTGGTAAAAATTAAAGATAGGAACGAAAAATAATGTGGCAACCCAGTAATCTGAAGTGCTATGTTTCGGAAGGACTGTATCAAATCATTATTTTATTATTCAATAACTTGAACTCTACATCTTTGTTTCACCATTGCAGGAAGTACGGGTGGCGTCTCACATTGGCACAATGTTTACTGATGCGCACATGGGAGAGGAACAGAGTGCACACAATAGATCGCTAGAATAACTATACAAGCCACAGTGGTACATGAGCGTCTTCCAACCGGACATTTTTGCCTGTTGAAGTGGCGGACTTAGTCCGTGCTTTAACCTACCCCGCAGTGGGATGTTAGGCAAAAATGTCGTTGGTTCGAGTACCACTGTACACATGCCCTTTTCGCTCAATTTTCCTAAAACATCTGCTATGTTTCCGAGCCTGCCGCACACTAGCGGAACTATCAAAAACTTTCTCTTCATATCTTTCAATTCTAGCCAAAAACATTGTTGTTCACTCTTGGTGCCTCATGGTGATGAGCGAACATCTCCTTCAACATCATAATCGTTACTCCTCGCACGGAGAATATATAAAATAACAATTAATGTACATTTTGAATACTATTCAATACTTTGAGTACAATTAAAAACACAATAAACGAATTGGATCAAAACATTGAGTACCATGTAATATGAAATATATTTTAAGTCGCCTTAAATATATTTTGACTACTTCTTACTGCCTAGATAACTAATAAATGTATTTTAATTCAGTTTAATTACCTAGAGTACAATTGAATACATTTTAATTTCTTAAAAATACTAAACACACAACGCGCTATTATAAGGCCACTCATTTAAACAGAAAACCACTAAGTTTTTCCATTATGATTACTGATCCGAATTGGTAAAATTAAGCGAGAAAAATTATTTAAAATTGGTAACTTGAAAAATGCACTGCATTAACAGAACTCCTTATGATTGCATCCAATATTAAATTTACCATATCTAAAAAGGTTTCTCTTTTGAACTCGGTTTAAAATCAATAATATTTCAACGCAATATGAGTAGTCCTAATAATAGCCTGTCAGTAGAGCTAATTAAACATTCTTCAAGTACACGCTCAAAATATGCTCTCTTTTATTTGTATGACTGTCCTTGATTTTTCTCACGGTAAAGTTTCTCGATTTTCGTAAAAAGTGGATCGTCTCAATTTTTAAGTACATCATTTTTGTAGATCAAATTTTTACCAAAATTGAGTAATATTTCCGAGTGAGTAAAACAGAAAGGAATACAATTCTACTCAGCCACTGAGTAGAATGGAATGAGAGTGTAGAACTCTTAAAACACTCAAATATTTCAAATACATATGAGTACTTTTAAATCTGATTAAATACCTTTAGGTCCTCAAAATACTCATGAAATACTTTTAAGTACTTTAAACACTCTTCAAGTACTCCTTGTGTAGCCAAATTATTTTTAAAATACTTTTGATTACTTAGAGTCTATTTAAACTACTTTTGATTACAGTGACTATTCGATCATTGCAACATTTGACAGCGTCAAATAGACTGTCAACCTTTAGAGTTAAATGACAGATTACTGCTTGACATTTGTATATTAGTGATCTTGCAATTAAAAGACGTTGCAATTATCGAAGTTGCAATTAACGGATGGTCACTGTACTTTGAATTTTCTAAAATGTTTTTAAATATTCTGTAATAGAGTGAAATCTGAGAGAATGTTCAATACGACACACTCTGTTGAGTGGTCTGCGTGCCCATCGGGGTGGATATACTTTTTCTACAAACTGTTTACCATAAAATGCAAACATTCATGCTATACCATCCACATCGAAAGCAGCAATAATTGAAACCAACATCAAAGCCTTGCGAATGACAGAGCAATCGCTCTAGAGGTGCCATAACCTTAAACACCTTTCGTAAATGACTGTCTCCAGCACATATCCATTCGTGCTGTCACTATCAGATTTTTTCCTCTTAAACGAAAGGTGAACAAAATGACACTTGTAATCAAAAACGCTTCTCCTACGAGTGTCTGGCGGATGTCGAGGAAGCACGAATCTTCTCTCCAAATGAGGTTGGAAATCCGATCATCTAATTAGGATAAGGCTGGTAGAATCGTCAAATTGCCGCTGTTATGGTTATGTTGCCTTGCTACTGTTGGTTGTTAGGAATCTTGGGAGCTAAAAGGATTGCGTGCAAAACAAACGATTTCGATACGCTCTGAATCTGGTTGACAATCAGATTGGGTTGCTGTTCTATTGGGTCACGGGTAAAGTGTATAGACGTGTATAGTGTATAGTGTATAGTGTCTATAGTAATGTGGCTATAAGACGTGTATCTGTCAAATCGTATAAAAATGCCAGCTTGGCGTGTCTATGAAATAAGTAGGCCAAAAGGTTGTTGAGAAGTTGAAGTGGGTAGAAGCTACATAATCAATAAGATCGATGTGTAGTTTTAATACCAAAGGGACTTCCTCTTACCTTTCTTAATGGTAATCTTCAACATTACTGAAGATACTCAAAACTTAAAAAGTCGAAAAAAAACCTTTTTTTTCAAACTAGTACCAGGAATCAATAAGTGTCAATAAATTCTCTAATCATATACCTCTGTCATCATCCCCTTGGGTCATACACTTTCCAGGCACTAACTTTCTTGTCCTATGTATGAAGAGAGGAAAGGAAGCTATTATTACTGAAGTGCAGTAAAAGTGATAATTCAATCAAGCTATAAACTCTCAGACAGTACAAGGGTACAATGTCCGCCCTAAGGATGTGGAGTAGCAAACAAGTGTTAAAAATTTCCCTCATGAAATTCTATTAGTGCCGGAGGTTTCCTCCGGTTCAAAATTATGTGGACTCGATCAGATACCACTTCTAATGGTTTTTTTTACATGGCAAATTATAATCCTTGAATGAATGCTGGTAAAAAGTTTATCTGTGGGTTCTATAAAGCTTTACATCAAAAGGAACATCTACCTGAAGGGTGTCCACGGTAAAATTGTGTAGGGTTAAATTAATTGGCGAAATTCAGTCTTTCAACCGATTGTCTTCAATCTTTTGGGGTATTAAATAAAAGAGTTATGTATGAAACTTCATTCAATTTATGTATCATATTGCCCGTACTTTTGTTTTAACACCATGGGATTTTGGACAAAATCAGAGTCGACTATTTTTGCACATTTACCGATATTTTCTTCAAATCTTCAACTCGTCTGACTAAGTAGATAAGGATAGTAATAGAGATTCTACTACATGAAGGCTCGGTACTTCTCAATCGGTCTCTGTTTCGGTATATTTGAATGATATTTCGGCAGGAAAGCGACATTATTAGGTGTTTACCATACTATAGACTGTTCTGATAATTATAAATACACTAATGATCAACCGTCAATTCAAAATACGTTCAGTATTTAATCAATTTGGCTGCGTCCTGTTGATTACATCCAAATTAAACTTACGTTGTCATTTTTTTTTTCAATTTTTCGCACGGAAGTTTGAAAATGCGTGGTCTTTCTCCCAAGCAAAGAAATCGTCGGAGCAGTTCAAACCGCATTACGGAGGCATAAACAAAAATGCTCTTTTGTAGATCTCCCTAGACGGGGTTGAACATCCGGTCCCGTTGACCCTACAATTGACAGAAAGGTAAGGGCACAGTTTTATTCCTCGCCATATCTTGTCAATTCATAACGAAAGACACAACGATACGTGAAAGAGTGTCTTCAAAAAAAGGTTGCTACCCTTGATCAAACAGCATAACAAGCTTACAGTCTTTTGGTCTGATCTTGCTTCCTGCTATTACTCTTGATAAGCATTAGAGTGGTTGTTACATCAAGGCAACCCATGATTTTTCATCATTTACAGTAAAATTAAATATCGATTTATTCTATGTCCAACCTTCGAATCAAGAAGTTGTTTATTTCTAAGGACTTATCATTTGGCGACGAGAATTAAGAATCCACGAAGATCCCAGGAGGAGATCATTATGAGGATGGAATTCAAAAAGTTATTCTTCAAATGACCAAGCTTCTACAACGGATGGCAGAGCAGCAACAGCATCCAAAGCATCAATCCCAGGAGTAGATTTTGGAATCACTCTCTTCAAACATCACCGAGTTTGTCTTCGACGAAGAAACCGGAGTTACGTTTGGACGTTGGTTCGACCGCTATCAAGATCTCTTCAAAAACGATGCCCGCCAGTTGAAAGATGCCGCCAAGGTCCGTCTTCTTCTCCGCAAGCTGGACACTCCTTCGCTTAGGCGTTACATCAATTAAATTCTACCGAAGCTTCCGAAAGATGTCACGTTTGAAGACACCGTGAAGATCTTCAAGAATATCTTTGGATCTCAAACATCCACATATCGTAAGCGGTTTCAGTGTCTTCAACTAGTAAAGAGCGAATTTGAAGACATCGTTAGTTATGGTGCAAGCGTAAACCGCGCCTGTGAAGACTTTCAGTTCCAGAACCTCACCTTTGACCATTTCAAGTGCCTCATTTTTGTCAGCGGACTGAAATCTTCAAAATATGCCGACATCCGAGCGAGACTACTTTCAATCCTGGAAAACGAGAAGCCTGAATCACCAGGCACTATTCAGTCGTTAATTGACGAGTATCAGCGCCTTGTCAATCTGAAGGAACATACCAGTATCATCGAACAGCAAACCAGTTCGAAATCAGCAGTTCACGCCGTCAGCGACAGGAAGAGTGAAGCGTATCAGCAAAGTTTCGGAAACCATGAGAGTAAGAAGCCGAAGACACCTTGTTGGCAGTGTGGCCAAATGCACGTTGTGAAGGAATGCTATTTCAACAACCACCTTTGCAAAGACTGCAACCGCGTTGGCCATATGGAAGGATATTGTTCCTGTCTTAAGAAGTCATCAAATTCAGCCAGCTAAGAGAAAAACAAAAGGAAGCGAAAGCAGGGGTAATTCAGTGCTGAAACTAAAGGAGTGTTCATTGTCAATCACATTGAGCACCGTGAAAGAAGACGGAAGTTCGTTACCACGATGATCAACGGAGTTCCAGTCTCTCTTCAAGTTGATTCAGTCAGCGACATTCCCATCGTTTCAAAAGCAACTTGGAAGCAACGTGGAATGCCGGAGATGTAAACATCAACAAGTCAAGCCTCCAACGCTTCTGGTGATTTACTTTCGCTACTGGGTGAGTTCCATTGTGATATATCCATCAAGGGAGAAACCAAGCAAGGGCGAAGTTTCGTCACTTCCGTGCGTAACCTGAATCTGATGGGTATCGAATGGATTGACCTATTCAAACTCTGGTCGATTCCATTTGATTCCATCTGCAACCAAGTAATGTACTCCAATCAACGAATCGAGCAAGAGATTCAACTACTAAAGATCAAGCACAAAGAAGTCTTCAACGAATCCCTTGAGTTGTGCCAGTTTTTTGCCCGAAACTACCTGTACCTTTCCATTCCGTTCCATTGGTCGACGTTGAACTCAACAATCTCCAAAGCCTAGGAATCATTACACCTGTAGATTTTTCGGAATGGGCTGCACCGATCGTTGCTGTAGAAAAAAACCGGATGGCAGAGTTCATATCTGTGCGGACTATTCAACAGGTCTCAACAACGCACTGGAAGCTAACAACTATCCGCTGTCGATACCAGAAGAAATCTTCGTCCAGCTAGCAGGAAGTCAAGTCAACAGTGTAATCGACCTGTCCGGCGCATATCTACAGTGCGAGGTTACTGATGAATCGAAAGAACTTCTGACGATCAACATGCACAGAGGTTTGTTTCGTTTCAACCGCTTAGCTCCAGGTGTCAAGTCAGCGCCCGGGGCATTCCAACGGTTGATAGAAAGTATAGCTGCCGAAATTCCTGGAGTACGGCCATTCATCGAAGACATCATCATTTTCGACAAAGACTGGCAGTCGCATTCTGAATCACTAAACCTGTTGTTGCAAAGACTGAAGGATGCGGATTTCATCTGAAAATTCAAAAATGTAAGTTTTTCCAAACTGAAGTCCGTTACTTGGGCCACATCGCCGACTGCAGAGGTATCTGTCCTGATCCGGAAAAGCTGAAGACCATTTCAAGCATTCCAATCATCGTTGCTGCAGATGCATCCAAAACCGGAATCGGTGCCGTAATTTTCCACAAGTTTCCAAACGGTACCATGAAAACAATTCAACATGCTTCATGCAGGCCCTCATCATGCTGAACTATGACTTCAACATTCAATACGTTTTGACCAACGAATTTGGATGTGCAGACATGCTATCCCGTCTAATCGACCGAAGCATGCGTCCAGAAAAAGACTATATCAACGCTGCAGTTTCGCTTAAAGAAGATATGGCAAGTATTCTTAACACAACGATAGATGCTGTTCCTGTGTCGTTCGCAGCCCTCCAAGATGCCACAAGCAAGTACAAAGTTCTCCAACAAGTTAAGCGATGCATCTTGGATGGATGGCCAGCTGACTCCAAGCAAGTACTAAAGGATGTTCTGCCGTACTACAATCGACGTGAATCGCTCAGCATTATCAATGACTGTGTTCAAGGAGAGGGTGATCGTTCTAGAAGCCTTCCAGCGACGCTTGCTCAATCAGTTTCATCGTGGTCATCCTGGTATGGTACGCATGAAGTCAACTGCTCGGAACTACGTGTACTGGCCCGGAATGGATTGTGAAATCGAAGAATACGTTCGATGCTGCAGTCACTGTGCCACTGCTGCTAAGGCTCCAATCAAGGCGGAACCGGTACCATAACCCACACCAGAGAGACCTTGGTCCCGCATACACATTGACTACGCCGGACCGGTCAATGGCAACTATGTTTGTGGTTGTTGATCCTTTCACTCGATGGCCTGAAGTTGTGCTAACCAAGTCAATAACAGCCATGACAACGATCAAGCTTCTCAAGCAGATGTTCTCTACGTTTGGAGTTCCTGAGACTGTGGTGAGCGACAACGGCAATCTGGGAATCTGTCACAACCGCACGGCTCCATACCACCCTTGGCTGAAGGCTTTGTGAAGAAAATTCGTTCGGAACGAGAATTCCTAGAAGATGCACTGCAGACGTTCCTTAGTGTATACCGTTCTACACCAACACTCGATCTTGATGGATAATCACCGTCTTATAAGATGCTAGGAAGACCGATGCGAACAATAGCAGATCTGTTGAAGCCCCCAGTCAGGAATCGTCAGCGCGCTTCCGAGTAAGATGAGCATCGAGGAATCTCAAGATACTTGACTCAAGGTGATACGGTGTACGCTCAAATCCACCAAGCCAATTCATGGAACTGAATGCCCGGTGTGATCATCGAACGCATTAGAAAAGTCAATTATAACGTTTTGCTGGACCAACCTAGTCGACTGATACGATGTCACATCAACCAACTACGAAATCGAGTTGAAGCAGAAGTACATTCATGTCAAGATTCACCACTCTCTGTTTTCTTCGATGAATTTGGCCTTCGACAAGCACCAGAAAACGAAGTTCTGCAAGTACAACCTGCTGAATTCCCCGAGGGTCCTGAAGAAGTTCCGATTGTAGAAGATCCGCCTTTACCAATACCCGAAATAAAAGAAGCTAAAGAAGAGCAACAAGACAACCCTGAGCCAGCACCAATAGACGATATTTCACCACTTCCGGATCGGCCTAGACGACTATTGAGGCTTCCAGCTAAGTTTCAAAGCTATTGGTTGTTTTAAAAGGGGGAGATGTTACAACCCATGATTTTGCATCATTTACAGTAAAATAAAATATCGATTCATTCTATGTCCAACCTTCGAATCGAGAAGTTGTTTATTTCTAAGGACTTATCAGTAGTAATCAGTAAAGGAACAATGTCGTATGTGTACCAAAGGAGATGAGTCCACCAAACTACCCAGAGATTCGCCCTATCAGAACAGGGTTTAAAAATTTAAGATAGATTGACCAAAAGTGGTGAAAATGGTAGGAGAAACCACTGTGCAGAAGCTTATGAGCTGAGTTAAGAAAAAAGTTAGAGAACTTGCCTACGCCACGAAAAATCAAGCAAATTGAAATAAAGATGGAAAGAAAACATTGCTACTTACTATGTTTGAGAATGAGATTATCAAAAATCACAGTAAGGTCTTTTTTATTTGAGAAAGAAAGTGTATTAATATTTTTCGGAACAGTCTATAGTGGGCCCTTTCCGTAATTTAGTGAAGCAAAATCCGGCCAAAACATCGTAAGGCGATTGTCTAATTGCAAAAATGGATCTTCGTAAAACGCCAGTCTATTTACGGTTTTTCTTATCATGAAAGGTGTGCTCCGCCTGTCGCACGGATAAACCACTTGCCAAATCATGAATTTCTCGGTAAAATTCGACAAATTCCGCTTCCTGAAATTCTCGGGAACATCAAGCAGTGACATTTTGCTTCCTCGGAATCTGATTAAAGTGTGGTTTCGTCAACGTTTGAGAATATAATTGCTCGGCGTTTCAGCTTTGTGCTTTCTGAACCGTAAATGTACGCATCTTAGCTCGATTTTTAGCCTTCTAAACTAAACTTTTGCACAGATTCAGTTTTATTTTGCCACTTCTCAAACGGAGGAGTTTCATTTCCGGACGAAAAGTCCAAAAACTTGCTTGTGATTCTTGTGGCAGTCCCAAAATTAATACATTGCGTATGTGTTTGCGTGAATTTGACAGTTTTCCCCTAAGTTTTCTGTCAAATTAACGTCGACGATCCGTTCTGATTAAGCCGAATTGTCTTGATTTTGAGATCGTTTTGAAGTGTCTTAATTTTTTTCCAAAACAAACGATTTGTCCTGATTTCCATGGTTAACCGACAGTAACAGAATTTTATTTACATTTCAATCTTTTACAATTCTTGACAAGCCAGAAATAAAAAATATTCTTTCGTTGTGTAGAACATCATTCATTGAGTAAAATTTCGCAAGTGTGTAAAGAGTGACAGTAACCTATGTTTACATCTTGAGATTTGTGCTCTTTTCATATCATTAGTTTCAATTAAAAATGTCTAAACGGAAGACGCATTTTACTGATGAATTGTGCCGGCAGTATCTTTGCTTCATCGATGGACGTAGCGATTTTGAGGCGAAACGTTTTGTTTGTGTAATTCGTATGTGTCTGTTCTTTTGACTCTAGTTTTGTTAGTTTTGCTCAATTGATGATGAACCAAACACATTGAAGACACTCAAAAGTCTCAATAAATCAAACCCAGAAGTTCAAAAGAAGGATTTCTGTGTGATCAAATTTTATCGTGGACACCCATTAAGCACTAACGTGTGGGTGAAACCCGAAGTAAAACCTTTCGGTCGTCATTTAGGCAACCTTCGGGGTAGTGAGAGATTAAACTGTTGTTGATCCCGACTTTCCCCCCTCTCCAAACATCAAATTGTTCTCTCGGAAAAAGTCCCGAATGGTGGACCCAAAACTTTTGACTTCCAGTCTCTTGTCTATAACCAACTTTGTTGGTTTTTGTGTGTTCAGGCACTTTCAACTCGTTCGATGGCAGTGCGCTAACAATTTACCAACTATTTAAATCAACGTATTGTTGGATCCCCAATTGAAATCAGCAATCTGTTTTCGATGTCAATTGAATCTCTTCCTGTTCCACCATCAACGGAAATAGTAACGCAAAGATGGCTGTCGTCGGCGCTAGTGACAACTTGATACTACGATTCTGATCTTTCTATTATTTTTTCCACGCTCGAATGTAAGCTAAATTTATCCTTCCTTTGTGGAAATTCAATCATCGCCTTTTCACCGTAAAACATGAAACCCAGCGCAGAAATCACAATCGAAGCAACCGGGTACAAACGAACTATTCATCGCTTCCTTGGATGTCAAATTGAATGCGACTTCCCAGTAAAAACAGAAATTCAATCAAAGACCGAGGAGTTTGAATACACGTGGCAACGGCCTGCTTTGCGTGGCATGCTTTCTAGAGGAAACCGCACAAAATATAAATAAACTTATACCGAACGAAGGAACTGATATCAATTGAAATTATGAGCACCAATACATATTCGAGCGCATAATAAATGGCCTCTACGTGCAGTAAATAACTCAATATTAATCCCCTTGCAAATAATAAAACCGCGATGATCTAGGAATCGCAATTTTTCGACAAAACTAATTTCGATTACTGGAATCCTCTCCACCGGTGAAATATCATCCACGCGGAAAGGATAAATCGAATCCATAAATAAACAGTGGTAGTAGGCCGATATATGGAAGTGGGGGAGAAAAATGATAAACTAAGAGCATACTACGAATTTATGCTAGCACTCACGTACAGTTACTCACAAAATTGATCGTACACACGAATAAGTTACACTTTTTCCCATTTTTCTGTTCATAAAATAAAGTTCAAAGGATCAAAACATATGTAGTTTCATGGTTATGTATTTCATCAATCATATTAGTAAACATTGCATCAAAATTTCAGGATTCTTCTCATTTGCTTATCAATAACAACAAAAAAAGTCGCATTTCAAATTCACAAAATTGACCGTACAAATAACATTTTCTCTGATTAAAAGCGAATAACATCACAAAATGGATTAGAAATCCACATTTAGTACTTTGTGTGGCCTCCCTTAGCGTCGATAACGGCTTGCAAGCGATGGGGCATTGAATCCACTAGTTTCTTGGTACAAGAAGCTGGGATTTTTTCCCATGTTTCTTTTATTTTCTTTTTTAATTCATTTTTGTTTGATGTGTTGGTGTCCTTCAATCGTCGCTTGATCTTATCCCATAGATTTTCAATGGGATTCATATCTGGTGACTGTGGTGGCGTCTTCAACTGCTTAGGAACATTGTATAACAGCCATTCCCGAACAACATGGGCGGTGTGTTTCGGATCATTGTCCTGTTGGAACCAATATCCGGACGACAATCCTAATTTTTGTGCACTTTGATTTAGGTTACGTTTGAGAATATCCATGTACAACATTTTGTTCCATAATCCGATCGATAAACTCCAAATTTCCAGTGCCCGAAGCAGCCATGCAACCCCACAACAGAACACTGCCACCACCATGTTTCCACTGTCGGTTTTAAATTTTTAAATTTGAACTCTGTATTCGGTCTCGCCAAACAATTTGCCGACCGTCAGATCCAAAACAATTAATCTTCGTCTCATCAGTGAAAATAACGTGGTTCCAAAACTCCGGCGGTTTATTTACGTAAGCTTTGGCGAACTCAAGTCTTTTCTTCTGGTTCACCGCTGAGATGAATGGCTTCCTACGGGCAACACGACCGTGTAGGTTGGATTTCCGGAGAACACGGCGAACAGTTTCAGTTGAAACTGATCGGTTGATGTCTTTCGACACTTCCGCCGTCAATTTCGGTACACTTACTTTCGGGTTGTTACGTACTTTGCGGACTATGAGTTGTTCATCACTCTCTGATAGGATCCGCTTTCTTCCCCGTCCAGGTTTATCCTTTAAGGTTCCCTCGTATTTCCAGTTGTCGATGATATGCTGTACGGTGGAATGGGATCGTCCGACGATTTCTCCTATTGCACGTAAGGATTTGCCTTTACAGCGCAACGAGATAATCAATTTCCTTATTGAAAGGTCAGTTTGCTTTCTTTTTCCTTCCATTTCACGGTTTTCTCAAACTATTTTAATGTAACAACGCGTAAACCGAAGTAAGAACGAACTGTTGTTATTGTTTACTTTAGCACTGACAGCTAACACGCATAATGGGTTCACAGTAAATCGTGCCTAAATTGGTGTACGATCAATTTTGTGACATTAAATTAAGCACATTTTTCGCTGTTAGGTGATTATTTCTAACAAACAAATACTTTTCATTAAAATTTTTGATTAACTATGTTGCAAAATAGTTTTCATAACAAAAACACTTAACCAAAACAAAAAAGATTGTTAGCAACACTTTGAGACCACTATAAAATGTAATATCACCTGCGTGTACGATCAATTTTGTGACTAACTGTATGGTTTCTATACACAGAAGGTGCGAAGGCTGGTTCGAAATGTGGGCTTTGCTCCACTCGACTTAATCTATTTCAAATCGGGGCGTTCGCAACGATTTCAAACTATGGAATGATGAGCCGGATATGATTGCAAATCGAACGACAGTAGTTAAAGAGAGCAGAGATGGAAACGGCCATTAATTACACGTAAATAAAAAAGCACCGAAATGTATGTTTTTTCGGTCTCATCTTCGACCTTCGATGCGAGAACGCAAGTTTAAGTAAACATGCGAAAACCTACACAGAAAAAAATAATTAATTTTAACAAGCGCTTAAAATTTTCCCTCGTGTAATTCCAAGCCGAAGGAGCGTAAACAACGATATTGTTTGCAATCTTTCATACAACAGGCTAGATTTAGGCGTTATCTGGCTTAAATTTACATGAAATATCCCATTATGTTCTGCCAAATCTAGCATTCCCTTTATGTGCATTAGATAACGCAGAAAATTCAGTGTTTCTTTTTATCTGTGTACTTTTTACTCTTCTTACACCAATAGAAGGGTATAAATTTCGCTTGAAAACTCTACTTTTTATCCGAGGCCTAGAGGGCCGAGTGTCATATATTATTCGACTCAGCTCGACGAACTGAGCACATGTATGTGTGTATGTGCGGGTGTGCGTTACAAATAATGTCACATCGGTTTCTCAGCCGTTTGTATATCGATTTTAGCTCTGTTGACGGCAAATAAAAGCTACATTCTCATCAAATGAACGCTGTTTTTTCATTCGGACATTTTGTTACGAAGATATGAACAAAACAGTACAATACATACAGAGCTATTTGTGTACTGGTTTTAGTTTTGTTGGTGCCAAATCAAAGTTATAAAATTCTTAAATAACTGATCCAAATTTCATTATGATTAAATAATCCTTCATGGAGATATAACCAAAACAATACCTGAGAGAACATAGATTGTTTGATGAAAATATACTCGTTGCAGTTCAAAACCGAACAAGTCCCAATCGATGTCGCATGCATTCTATTGTTTCGCATCTGATGCGGTCTGGACCAACGGACCACATACAGGGGACTAGCCACACTATGCGACTCTATAGAATTAGAGCAGCATCGATTGGCTCAAGTGGTCTGGTTCTGAATCGTAGCAGTTCGAAAAAGCATATTCGAAAATTACACAAAGTCTCTATTTCCTTTAACTACACAATTTTCAACGAATATGTACTTATTAAGCATCTTGAATCCATATCAATAATCAAAATTGACGCTAAGGATTGTATAATAATTCATTTTATGAACTGATTATATGAAATTTCTAATATTTATGTAATTTCTCCTTTTATATAACTAAGGATTGACAAATAGTTCATTTTGTAAACTGAATGTATGACATGTAGAATATTCCTGGAACTTCCTGAAATTTCTGATGAAAAAAAGAATCCAGTACAATATTGGCCATATTTGAGTTCGTAGTTCTTGTGAAGTGTAATAAGGGTTAAGTCTCACCAGCGGTGGATTAATTCGGGTTTTTCAAAAACTTTCAACTCCTGAAGCCCAGATCAGATTTTTACGGATGATATCTCAAATGAAAGATTTTTGATCTTAATTTTAGAAAAATTACAACATATTTATAAACACTTGATGTTGTTCAAAATAAATCACGTCGCAATTGTTTTTGCTTGGTTTTCACTGCTAGAGTCCTCAACGGCTTACCATTTATTCATTTTTTAATTGAAATTTAAATTAATTTCAATTGATAAATTAATTTTACATGACAAAATTGTGAATTTCTGTCAATATCATGCACATAAATTGGGCATCACAAAACTTACAAATTGGCATTATAGAACGTGAAAATATCTGGGACATAAGATTCATTGCGGATAATGGTGTATACAAATGCTCGTCTTTATTCCACCTATTTCATGCAAGTTACTGCCTCGTGAGGAAGTAAATAAAACTTGCCATGTTCTGAAATTTACATCGCAATGAAAATTCTTATTGTTTTCTGTGTAGATCCACAATATGTTCACCACACGTGGATGAAAAAGATGGAGACGCAAGGTATTTCACAACACGTTGCCATCAAGTTATTGCAGCTGTGACTATGATTTTCCATTTAATGAAATTGTAGCTGCGAAGAGACTTGTCAAACAGTGCAAAATTTTTCAATATGTTATGTAAATTAAATTACCATTCACTTGTAAATTGAAAAATGAGAAGTCGTTGAAGACTCTCGCAGTGGAAATCATAAACAAGCAATTGTTGCGTACTTTTTTCATACGAGATTTAATGCTTCTTTTTATTTATTTTTCTTAAAGCCACACAAGAAATCTTTCAACCGTAAAACTAGGTTAAGTCGTTCAAAAGTTATAAACTCTAAAAAAAGGAATTATGCACACTTAGAAAATAATATCAAACTCGGTTGGATTTCTACCGAGTTTTTATCTGCTGAATGCCCGTTAGTCTGTTCGGTTCAAAATGGAACAACCGTTAAATATTTACATTTTTACAATTTGTAAAATTTACCGAAAAACTCGGTTGACAAAAATAAATCCGATCAGCATTAACCGAACATCGGTTTACTCAAACATTTCCGAACGCTGTCAAACAAACCGACTTTTCTGTTGCAGTAACGGAATTTTGTTCTTTTTGGCAATGCTGGAATTTTGGTTAAAATAGCTTCGAATCTAGCTCTAGAATTGTATAGGAGAACGTCCATTAATTACGTCACGCAAAAAGTGACCTTTTATAACCACCGCGTTACGTTTTTTTTTATGGACCTTCAATTTTTTTTTTGTATGGATCGTTACGTTTTCTCAAACCCACCCCCTCCTCCCCTTCCATATGACATAATTAATGGACCTTCCCTAGTAATAAAACCAGTTTTTCAGTTAAGTTAATTGTTTGTTGATGCAAAAAAAGCCCATACATTTTCCTATTTTCAAAAATTTGAAGTTTAGTTCTTTGCTTATTCTTGCAAGACATGTATATTTTTTTAGCAGGTGGTATTTGAAATGCCTTTGCAAGCTAGAGACATAACCTGCAACGTGATCATGGCAGACTATAGCGCGGGTTGCCTGAAAATATAATTGTGAAATTAGTATCATATACATACAGAAAATTTCAACTAAACCAGCACCCTCTTGTTTTAATTTCCTGGTATTTTGTTTTTTTATTTCCACCTGACAAAAAAAGACAGTACAGAGAATTTTCGCAAAAAGACATTTGACGTGCACACGCAAGATAAAATGGCTGACGATTTTTCAGGCCTTATCGAGTCAGCTAATATAACCGAGTTTTTCGGTAGACAAAGCCGTCACTGAATTGTCTCGAAGAGAAGTGTTTGACGTTAAAGAATATTCAGCGAATTCTCGGTTCAGTTTACCTAGTTTTCTCGGTTTTCGTGTACCGAACTCTTGAATATCCTTGCTTTACCGTACTGTTCGGTTCATCTTTCATTTTTATCTGTCAAATATATCATCAACCGAAATTCGGGTTTGACTCAAAAAGTACACCCGAAAACAGTATATGTAATAGATTTATTCGGTTTCTTGTTGGTAATCGATGTCGTTAGGTAGAAGATTGAACCGAGTTTGGTGTTATTTGCAAAGTGTTTGAACAAAAAATAGATTTTCCAAACCACCATAACTCGGATATCTCCCTAATGCGAAGTAAACATATATGAGATTTTTATTCAATAAGGTACTTGGGCATATGTTTCTTGACTAAGCATGCAGCGCGCGATTACATTCTTAACTGTAACTCATAAACTGATTAAGCTGAAAACAATATTCAAGCACCTGCAAATTTGCTTAGATAAACTTATTAAGACGATTGTTATTCTGAACCACGTAAAGTAAAAAAAACTTACTCTTCAAAGACGTATTTCGACGGATATGGATGTAATGTTTATCTCACATGATCTTCTCCCAATGTAGCAAATCATCATAACACTTTGTGAATGATCCCAACAGCATTTTTACTGTTGTTTTGAATCGGTTCGAATCAATTCTCAAGCGTTATTTTTCAAGCATGGTTCCTAGTTGTTTCAAAATAGGTATACTTATAAAAATAGGTATACTTATAAAAGATTCCAATAGAAAATGAGCAGTCATGTTAAGCGCCATTCAAAAAATATACAGGAATGTGTGTAATTGCCAAAAGACAGTCCGGTAGCTTGATCCTGGAACAGTCGCCCCGGAGCATGTTCCCATGGGGTCACGGATGGCCAGAAAATAATATGAATCAAACCCCTTAAAATATGGGTGTCAACATTTTTGGAATCGTTGCAGAAAATCGTTTGTTATCGTTAGGGATATTAAGAATCTCCTTCCAACAACAAGACTGAACAATTGTGCTAGCAATGGGAAGTTGAGATTTTCACTCTCCCCACCCAGAGTGCCTCAAGCGGGTGCCCTGGTGGACCCTTCCTGTTACCTGTATTTGCATTATTTGTTTATTTATACTGGAGTAAAGTACTACGACATCCGTGTCTACTATGTTCATCAAATTGTTAATCCTGATAAATGACGGAAATGTTCTATATTACTTTCTGAATAATCCTGATTTTGTTATGAAGACTTAAACATGAGATCGTGTCTGTTAAAACTTGTATGAATCCATTTAATAATATATATGAAGAAATTATAAGCCCAATTTACAGTACAAAATACTTTCTATGTTCCCAACTATGGCCTATTATTTTCATTAGACAACTTATATTTGGAATTGTTGAGTTTTCAATCCTCCCTTAGCCTCGCCGGGAAGGACTGTGCCTGTGTCAACGGCTTACTTATGAAGTTCAGATCATTGTTGCTTGAATCCAATGGTAGATGCGAAAAACTATCAATTTCCGATTTACAAGCTTACCTAAGTGTTTAAAAACGTACTAAGGAGTGTATCGAATATAAGCTATCCACATACATTTGCGTTGTACGCATTTATTTGTGATGGTTTTTTATGCTCTGAACACTGCATGCTGTGCGTTTGACTGTCAGCTTTCTTTGGTTTACCTGTTTGTGCGGTTCAAATTCGGCGTTTTCAAAATGTCGCGTATTGAAAAGGAAGTGAAAATTAAAATTCTGGACACATGGCTAAGTGAGAAGAGTATTACTATGCGAAAATTGGCGAAGTGGTTTGGAATTCATCATGCGAGTGTTAAAACCATCATTAATAAGTTTGGGGAACACTATTCTTTGAATGAGCTACTAGGAAGAGGCAGAAAACCCGGTTCTTCCAATCCGAAACTGGAGCAGAAAGTGGTATCTCTAATCATGAAGAACAAATCAATGTCAATACGTGATTTGGCTTGCGGAAAAGGGTATAGATTTCGTTGAGAAAAATATCAATCCACCAAATTGCCCTCAGCTTCGACCCATCGAACGTTACTGGGCAATCGTGAAGAGGGTCTTCAAGAAGACTGGTAAGGCAACTGGGAACATGCAGGAGTTCAAAAAAATTTGGGCTCAAGCGTCCGAAAAATGCGATGCAACACTTGTCCGGAACTTGATGAAGAGTATTCGATCCAAAGTTCGAAAATTCGTGAAGGAATAACTTAAATTTCATCCGGTCTTCATTATGTTCAAGTTTAACCCTTGTACAATAGAGGATCAATTTTTTGTATGAATAAAATATCGGTTTTCAACATAATTTGAAAGAAAGTTTGTGGGTAGCTTATTTTCGATACACTCCTTACCAATTATTTTAGTTGGGTACTTATTTCGAAGTACCCGGTGGGGATTTCTTTTATTATTTTCGTACAGATTGGGCCGAAGGGTCTCAGATTGTTACGAAACATTGTCAAGACAAATAAAACAATATTTAAAAAAAATCAGGGTTGCCAGTTTTCATGGCAAACACCAATTGAAGTTACCCAATTTGCCCGAACATCACCAAATTCGAAAATTCATAAGTCAAGAATGATTCAGCATTGGTTTTGTTTTCTCCAGACCATAAGATTTTTTCTCAAGAATTTATAAAAAAAATTAATTAAAAACATATCCTACCAAATTTTCCAGATACAAATCTTTTGTTGTTTAAATGCATAAGCTTACATTGGTGAATTTTTGGCGATGGTTTTTTTTTTTTTTGAGATTATATTGTTTCAAATTTTTTGAGAAATTTTTATAAAATTTGGAAAAAAATTGTTCAACGATTTATCATTCTTGAGTTATGAATTGTTCAAGTAAGTTATTTTCGGGAAAATCGGAAAATTTCAATTGGCATTTTCCAGGAGAACTGGCAACCCTGAATTTTTTAATATTGTTTTTTTTTTCATATATCCATAAACCCTACGCGTGGACAAAGTATCGTAACAATCTGAGACCCTTCGGCTCAAAGCTGTACCACAGTAAAAAAAATCCCCCGGTGTATCTAAGAATGGCTACTGCAATCACAACGACCGGTGTGGCGATGAGTAACTAAGCTGAAATGAGGGCACTGAGCGCAACTAACAGAGCAACGCAAATTACTACGTATGGTACGGTTGCTCTAACCCGGTGTCTCCACCAGAGATAGCATTTCGCACTAATGTTACGTGAGATTTGTACCTTCACAGAGGATGCAACCATAACTCACCGCAGATAAAGCAAAGTGCTCTTTTATTCGGTGATAAATAGACAGAGTGAAAGTGTGCGCCTGTGATGGGATTGCTGGGAGTCAGTGAATCACTCTCTCTCTCTCTCTCTCTCTCTCTCTCTCTCTTAAACGAACGCTCTCACGTGCTTTCATCTGTCTTTGCCCACGTGCGCTCACCTGCGATCGCTGCCGCGTACACTTGTGCGAGGACGCGCCAGTGCTCTTTCTGTGATTTGCTGGTGTGATTGAACGTGTAAACATTGTCGGTGTTGTAGAAAATGTCCAAAAAATAGGTAGCGGGAAGAAACATTATTCTTTCTTCCTTTGTTATGTAGCGTCAAAGACAATTTGCAATCACTGCTGTATGTTAGCAGAAGAGCCCACGCAAGTGAGCTCACTGGGGCGCACGCGTCAGTGAATTTAACTGCATTCGCTTCTATGAATTTGAGAGCTCTTCTTCTCACTCTAGAGCGATCGAGTGTAGAGTGAATAAAAAAACATTTTTCAACTCACATGCGCTACCTGCATACAAACACGGCGGTGATTATAAACGAAAGAGAAGAGCTCTCGTTGAGGTAGAAAGAGTGTGTGGAGAAAATAAAATCTCTCTCTACCACACTAAGGATGTGGACATCATTGGTCTCCACTAGAATTTTATGTCTTAACATTTATGTTACTGATAATTAAAAAGGCAAGAGTTGTTGGATGTTGAGACAGATCTGTTAAAAAATATTCTTTGTCAGAAATAGTAGACTTTAAAGCAGTTATCTTTTAAATAAACATGAAAAAATCATAAATAATGCTGCTAAAATGGTCAATTTATTAAACTTGTTTTAGGACACTCCACTACCGCTTTACACGGTAAATCTGAAGTATGCTATTATGATTTCAATGTAGGCACTTTGAAGACTCATTTCAGTATCTTGCATAAAAATCCTAAAGAGGTTTTATTAAAAAATGCTGAAGGAGGTTATACGTCAAACATGTATAAATTAAAGGCATTTTTCAGCAGGTGGGAAAGATGCGAAACTATGCATCTTTAAGAATGTGATTGTGTGTAGAAACTCATAATTATTTGAAACTAGCTGAACCCGGTGCTAGCCTTGCAACGCATGAGACTAAATGAATGAAAAATTAATAGAATTCTTTTGAATGAATCCGGTTAAAATATTTTTGTTTGTTTGTGTGTGTTATTTGTGCAAAAAAAAAAGGTTTGTGTTATTAATTTAACCCTTGGACCGGTAGTTTCTACCGGGTTTGCTTTCTGCGTAGAAGCATTTCAAAGACAAATGAAGCCGTATCCTATCAGTTTGTACGTAAGTTTATCTTGCTATTCTTGACTAAAAGGGGGTTCAAACTACTATCAGAATATACTTCTTACCCGAGAAATACACATTTTGTTTTTTAGTTGCATGGATAATACTCATGTTTGGTTCAAATGTCAATTTCATTGGTTTTAGAGCCCTCCTTTACCCTCTCCAGAGGGACGGCGTCTTGAACCACCTAAGAAAAAATCCTGCCCAGAAGCCCCCACATGCCAAAATTGGTTCTATTTGAAGAACTCCAATTCCAAGAGAGCCCCTTTCTAGAGGCATCATATCATAAGATGCTTTCCTGGACCCAAAAACCACTGAATACAAATTTGCAAAGCAGTAGGTATAGTTCTCATGTTCTCATGAAATTTGTTTTTCATTTGTATGAGAGCCCCCCTTTTTAGAGGGAAGAGGGGCTTTGAACTACCATAAAAACATTTCATGCCTTAAAAAACTCGTCCATTCCAAATTTGGTTCCATTGGCTTTATTAGTTCTCGAGTTATGCAGAAATTTGGGTTCCATTTGTTTGAGAGCACCCCCCTTCCTCCTCATATGACGGAAGAGTCTCAAATCACCATAGGAACATTTCCCTCCTTCAAAAACTTCCTCATGCGAAATTTGGTTCCATTTCTCTTATTAGTTCTCGAGTTATGCAAAGATTTGCGTTTCATTTGAATAGGTTCCCCCCCTTTCAGAAAAGGGAGGGGTCTCAAATCAACATAGAACTATTTTTTGTCTTCAAAAACCACCACATACTAAATTTGGTTCCATTTGCTTGATTAGTTCTCGAATCATGCAGAATAGTGTATTTCATTTGTATCGGAGACCCCCCCCCCCCCTTAGGATGGGAAGGGGTCTCAAACCAACATAGAAACAGTTTTTGTCTTTAAAAAAACCACATGATAAATTTCGTTCCGTTTGCTTGATTAGTTCCCGAGTTATGCAGAAAATTGTGTTTTATTTGTATGGGAGCCCCCCCTTTTATGACGGGCAGGGTTCCCAAGCTACCATAAAAACCTGTTTTGCCTTCAAAAGCTCACACATGCTTAGTTTGGTTTCTTTTGCTTGATTAGTTCTCGAGTTGTGTAGAAATTTGTGTTTCATTTGTATGGGAGCCCTTCTTTCCAGTAAAGGGAGGGGTCTCAAACCATCATAAGAAAATTTTCCGGCCCCAAAAATCCCTGCATACAAAATTTCACGCCGATCGATCCTTCCGCTCGCGAGTTAAATCGTGACAAAGGAAACCCCAACTCATTTTTATTTATATAGATGACGGTTAGATAAAAAAAACCCAGCGCCAATATTTCAAAAGGGTGGATCTGATTTTTTTGTTGTGAACATAATTTCCGATCGATTTATCTCAAACTCAAAGTCCATGCATGCAAATTAAATACACCAAAACGAGGGAAAATGTTTCTTCTTGCCTTTGTAGTTGTTGATATAGAGGAGAAAAATCTCATTTCCAAAAGCAAATTCCGTTAAAATCCGCTACAGGAAGCTTATCTTTTGACAGATAGGCCTATTTTGTCTGCGACTTACAGACGTCTTACATATTTGTGTACCTTAAATGTGTATGGGGTTTTTGTTTGTTATACCTAAGAGATGTGTCTGATATGTGAACTTGTTTTGTGTTATACCTGTCAGATGACAGTTCGTCGTTTAGGTATCTTAAAATCTATAAATTCTAAAACAAACAAAGACACCGACAAAGGACTCATACACAATTTAAAATCAAAAGTAGCTGAACACATGTTCAACAAAAAACACTTAACTTAGACTTGAACAACATACAAATTTTAAGACATATCACAAACCTTTGGAAACTTAATGTAGCAGAAAGCGTAGAAGTTTACTATAAAGATTCCAAACAAATACATAACAAAGATCAAGGAAACAAGTAATCGTTTTAATATTTACCTACATACCAAAAACAACACAATATCAATAAACTACCTTACTTATTTGAACATACATACACAACACACGTTGCAACGACAAAACTAACTTACCGATCAAGTAGCCATTTATAGCTTTTAAAATAGCTAAACGAAGAACTGTTATCTGATAGGTATAACACAAAACAAGTTCACATAACAGACACATCTTTTAAGTATAACGAACAAACACACCACACACATTTAAGGTACACAAACATGTACTAAAAATACTAGACCTACTGGGATATTCTCTTCCAGTCGAGCACTCGACACTGAAGAAGTTTGTAAGTCGCAGACGAAATAGGCCTATCTGTCAAAAGATAGGCTTACTGTGATGGAATTTAACAGAATTTGCTTGCGTTTACTAGTGGTAGTTAAAAGTATTTTAGTTTGTTTTTGTTTTAGAAATGATCAAGTAAAGTGTTAATTTAAGTTTTCCTAGTTTTACAATTACTTATTGATGTCAAACCTTTACAACATGAGCAAACAAATTTACGTATACTAATATGTGTTTCAGAAACCAAACACCAGATGGCATTAAGATGTGTAGAGTAACTTCTGCACTGAAAAAAAAAAAAAAAACTGCCTCAATTATTTGGGTTAACCCTGTAAAGCCTTGAGAATCCTTGCGGTAAAACTAATTAAAAATTCTCTTGCTTTCGAATGCTTTTATCAAACCAGAATCTCATTTCAATTTCCCGTTAACTCTTTCCAAAAACAGAACAACAAGCTTTCCTATAGTTCTGACGGTCTTTCAACTAATTTAAAACGAATTTGAAGCATTCCAATAGCATGAACGCATTTTTTCGAGTAGATGCCTGTTAACGCTGAAATTTAACTTCAACAGTGAAAAACTGACATCTCTTCAAATAAGTTTCGAGCAAACGTTTGGATAAGGCGTTGGTCATTTATTTTCAATTCTCACTGAGTTTCTACGCAGATAAGGAAGCTTTAATATCGAAGAAATAATTTCCTCTATGATTCCATGCATCAGATCTATGCGAAACGATAGCAACCAGGCTTTTTCCTGTCTGCTGTGATTATGCCTTGCTACTGTTCTCATTCCGCATGACTTGACTCTGGCTGCAGGAGCTTGTGGGTGGTAAGAAAATATTTCATTCGGCTGAAGAAAACACATCTTATTTCCTCCGAGCTGAGTTGGAAAATTGTGCTTCCGTTCTGCCGAGGGAAGCACGAGAAGATGAAGTGGAAAATTCATGGCAGAATGAGTCGGATATCCAGAATTAAACCAGAGAGTGCGGATTCGTCAGCAGGAAATCACGCAATTAGTATTGATTCCGAGTAAAGGTAATTATATGGTGGTGAGATCACAGCTAGATTCAATAATGGTCGGAAACAATGGTCCGGACAGGACAATACCTAATATAATCGAACAAATTATGATTAAGCTCTATCTCTTTTTGTTCATTTCAAGCGAGGGGGGAATGTTGGTTCGGCAGCAGTTTTTGATAAATCGTATTGATTAGTATTCAGTTGCTATAGCTTTTACTGGTGATTTATTAGTCGAAACTGCACCCAACTGCTCACCGACTTATTGGAATTCCCAGACCAGGTAAACAAGTTTTTTTTGTTTCCGTAAGGATTACAATACTCATACTCAAAGCCAATTTTCACCGTCAGGCATTTTACCAAACACCAATATGTCGAAAATAATAGCCGTAGTGAGGCTCACTTTCGAAAGAAATATTACGAGATCTAAGTTGTTTATCAAGTACTCAGCTAGCCACAAAACGTAAACAACTTGGTTGAGGAAATGCTATTCCTTCCGCCTTTCGAAATTCAGCCTACTCTTACAAATATACTGACGTAAATATTTGCTTCCGTTAACTCTTCGGCTTTTTACGTGATGTACGGCAGTGCTTCCAATTCGTAATCGGTAGAGCCTCATGGCCTGTTATGACATGTCGCCTGACGGCGGACGGAAAGAGAATTATGTAACATTGACTGCGTTCTTCTTGTTGTCCGTTTAGCTACTTCACATAAAGAGCAAGTTTTCCTGATATCGATAGTCAATCCGAGAAGAGCAGGGTGAAAAACATATCCCATTTCCTCCCATGCCATAAGCAGTACAAACTTTGAAGCACAGCCTAAAGTTTCAATTCGAATTTCAGCGAAGCGTTCATAGGCCGCCTTTCTATTGGTCGATCCATCGCTTCTCGAGGCAGTTAGTTCGTTTTGGGAAAACCATTTTCACTGAATTGCTCTGCGTATTTTTTTACGACGTGCCAGGGCACCGGAGTTCTTTTAGCAATTAATGAAATTCGTGGTTCATTCGTTTCCTCAAGATTGTAGATTGTACGTTTGTAAAGTAATCAGTTGGTCTTTCACAAGCACAGTTAATGCCTAATGACAGCCGAGGATTACCGGTCTAATCAGTGTTTTGAAGGCGTTCAACTTCTTGGTGCTGCATCTTTACTCAACCAGAGTTTTGCTCGTAGTTCAAAGCAAGCAAGATTTTCAACCATAAAGTGTCTTTGAGTTTCTTTGCTGTTTTCATTCTCGGCGATTAAAGGGCGAACGCGAAATTATTGCAACACTTACACCTTGCTGTTACTTTTTCCCACTGGTTAGACCCACTTTTAAGTGTATTGTTTACATCCTGTAAAGTGCGTAGTTGTGTGGTTTGTTGCGGCCAAGATGAAAGTGAGTCATGTAGAGACGCCTGAATAAATTTTGTTCGCTCTCACCGACCGGTTGCAGCATAATGGAAGGAAAGGTTACGGGTAATTTCACATGAAATCCCATGTGATGTTTCCAAAATGGTCAGCGTTTTGCAAAGTTACGTCTAGAAGGTTAAAACAAGAGCTGGATTTTGAGAAGGTGACCCAGGCGTACTGGTTATCATCCATACCCCTTACGCCATAGTCAGAAGTTCGAAACTCACCCTGGAATAAGTTACCAAAATACCCAAAAAGGTATTTGTGTGACAACAATGGAAGATGAACCAGACCAGGGCTGACAATCTCGATATTCAAGGAACTAAACAAAAGAGTTGAGACAACATGCACACAACGTTCAAAATATCCCAAACCGCGATGAACGGCAGTGAACTGTTGCCAGGACCCGTACTAGAAAACTCTACACAGAGATGTTGACCAGGTACAGTTGCTGTGTGACGGATGTCAAACAAACGTTAAAACTGACCTTCAATAATTGCCAGGACAGAAGTTTTACACCGGAAGAGATAAATATAATAGAGATAAAAAAAAATGTCGAAATTAGTATCAGAGTACCTTATTTGACGGTTTACTGCACAGAAAAAAATCTTGTAGTAAAAACTACGATTTTATCCGAGTACGTCTATATATAAAACTACCATGAAATTTCAGTAAAATTTACTACGTTTATGGTTTATGGTAAAACCTTCAACGTTTGTGATATATTTGACAGACCTCATATTGATATCAACCGCACCATGATTGATTTAATCGCAGGTATGGTAGAATCAAACGTATTTATAGTGAAAATTGTTAGTGTTTGTGCTCAATTTAAACCTCGAAATAATAGTTTCTACTACGGTTTTTTTTTGCGTGTGTATTTGTGAAAAGCAGAGTAAAATTTTCGTCAAAACAAACACCATCCATGGTGAAATTTAAAAAAACCGAATGCCTCCATAGACGCCCTTTTCGGAGCAGCGCCATGTAAAAGCACTATTTTGGCCGGATTTAGCTTCATGCCACTCTTCTAAAAGCGTGCTGGAATGGCATGCGACTAATTCGGTGCATTTTGTCCCCAAGGACATGAATCCACCGATCTGCCCTAAAGAACGTCCAATCGGAAATTATTGGGCCATGATGAAGCGGAAATTTTGAAAAATCAAGGAGAAAGTAAAGGTCTCAAATGATATGCGTTGGATGTGGTTAAAAAATGAAATAAAGGTACCGGATATGACTGTAGAAGCTCTCATGGATGGCGGGTCGAGAATTTTAGCAAACAAACTCCAATAACACTGGTCGACAGAGATTTTTAGACCCAGAGCTACATGCCAGTTTTCTGTTAACTTGGGCCCCAAAACCACCGAATATCCTATTATGACCTCATGCGATTTGCATTTTTCTTCACAAATTTGCATCAAAAATAGAAATTTAGATATATTTTGAATACCACTCAAATAACTTTCTGTGCTTAAATGTAAGTTCATTTTTTTGAAATTTCTCAGACTCAAGCAAACAACTTTGCAGAAAAAAATGTGTCGATCCGACTTCACCAGAAAAAGTTATGACCGTTGAAAGGCAGCATATTTTAGCAAAAATCAGCATCAGTAAACTCCCCGACACTCGTTGAATCCCCAGACCATCATCAAGTCTCAAATGATACATGGGGATTGACCTTTGTTGTTTCATCAGAAAATATCTCGTGATCCCTGGTATATAGGAAGTTACTTTCTTGAGCAAGGTTGTTCAGTAGACCAAGAAAAAAGGGAGGGGTCTCAAACCAACGTTGATTGATTTTTTGCCTTCAAAAATGCCCACATGCCAAATCTGGGTCCATTTGCTTGATTAGTTTTTGAGTCATGCAGAAATGTATGGTTCATTTAAATGGGAGCCCCCTTTCAAAAGAGGGTAGGGGTCTCAAACCACCGTAGAAACATTTCTTGCCTCCAGAAACCTCTACATGCCAAATTTGATTCCATTTTCTGGATAAGTTCTTCAGTTATGCAGAAATTTTCGTCGTTTCATTTGTATGAGAGCCTCCCCTTCATGAGAGGAGAGGGGTCTCAAACTAAGATAGAAACCTTTTTTGCTTCCAAAAACTCTCACATGCTAAATTTGGTTCCATTTACTTGGTTAGTTCTGGAGTTATGCAGAAATGTGTGTTTCATTTGTATAGAAGCTAGAAATGAGGGATCTCAAACTATCATAAGAACTTTTTCCGGTCCCAAAAACTCCTCCATACAACATTTCACGCCGATTGGTTCAGTAGCTTTCGAGTCTGTAAGGTTCAGACGGACAGACAGACAGAAATCCATTTTTATATAAAAAGAAGATAGATATAGGGTGTTCCACATCAAATTGCATCCCGGAAAAACCGCTGTAGAAAATAACCTAGAAGACAGACCCTTTTCAAACTTTCAGACAATAAAATATGCTTTTGGCATATTTATGTCATTCAACTTCAATACCATAACCGTACGCTCTCAACTTACGCTTAACTCCACTCATTAGGTTCTGTAGAACATCTGGCTGCAGCTTCGTCTGTACGGAAACCCATTTTTTCTCCATGTCTTCCTCAGATTTGACCTTCTTGGGATGCTTTCGGAGAGCCTGCTTCATAATAGCCCAGTATTTTTCGATAGGCCTTAGTTTCGGTGCGTTTGGTGGGGGTTCATGTCCTCAGGTAAGAAAGTGATCCCGTTGGCTTCGTATAACTTCAAGACAACTTTTGAATAGTGGCACGAAGCTAGATCCGACCAGAAGATCGTAGAGCTCTCGTGTTGCTTCAATAAAAGAAGCAGACGCTTCTGTAGACATTCCTTAAGGTAGATCTCCCCGTTTACAGTCCCGGTAGTCACGAACGGCGCACTAAGTTCGCCTCATGAGCAGATCGCTTGCCAAATAATGTATTTTTTGACAAACTTAGAAAGTTTCACCTTCCTTACTTCCCCCAGAACATCAAACTTGTGCTGGGCGCTGAAGAACAGTAGCCCCAGAAGCTGCAGAAAATCTTACAACCGCCATTTTTTCTAATTTTCGAATTACTGTCAGCGATAAAAATACAACCAAAAAAAAAACACTCTAAACTACTTCTACCAAATTTTTCAAGAGAAAATGCCCAATGGTTATTTTTCTACAGCGTTGTTTCCCAGATGCAATTTGATGTGGGACACCCTTTATATAGATAGAGAACTGTGTTGCAATAATTTCATGTTTGCCCTGTACCAATGTGATCATATACACGGTGAGAAGAAAGTACCCTAAACTAAGTAAAAAAAACTCAACGTTCAGTTCTGCCAAGAGAGGTTTGGTCCAACTGTTAGGTGAATTTAAAAATTGATGCAGATTGAATTCAGCCATCTAGTCAAAAAGGCAGATTAACTCGAATTCAGGTTGTTTAGGTTTGATACCACTTTAAATATTTTAATTGGCTGGTTTAAAATATTTTAAATATTTTTTATTTTTATTTTAAATATTTTATTTAAATTTTTTAAATTTTAAATTTTTGAACTTAATTTTGGTTGAAAATCATAGCACTCCGTCTCAAATGATACATGGGGATTGACGATTGTCATTTTTTTTTGCCTGGTCTTGAGAACGCATTGTGCTCGACCTATGACCTGCCTTGATATACTCTGCATGGGGATACTTGGCAAAAGATTGTGTGTTTGTTTCGAAATACTACTTCGCAATGCCCTCTGCTCAATTTCAAGAACTACTTCTATTCAATTTTCACAGCCTGCCGTGCGCTAACGGAAATATCAATACTTTCTCTTCACAAATTTGTTCTACTAAAAAAAAATGCGGTCTACTCCTAGAGCCTCATGGTGATGAGAAATTATTTCCTTCTCAAACAACATCATGATAGTTTCTATGTTATAGTAGTAGGCCATGAACTATTCCATCCGGACGGAATAGTTCATAATTCGTTTGTCGAAGTTTTTTGACAGGTCGTTTGAATTTTTTGCTAGTTTTTGTTGTCGCAGTATTTTTAAAGCAAAAATGGACCAGGAAAAGAAATTCCACTTAATTGAGCTGTGGAAGCAGCATCCAGTGTTGTGGGAATCAACTAGTCACGATCACCTGTTGATGTGTATACTTCAAAGTGAGTGTATTATTCTGCTTTGCAATTCCTCGTCCAAGATTTTGATACCAAGCTGAGTACTAAGTATTTTAAAGATGATAATGTTGTGAGGCAGATTAGGATTTTACTAGTTCCGATGTTCAACCTTTGATTTTAATCCCTGACTCCAACGTACAATCACTCGTTTTGAAACATGAAAAACCGAGTGGATTAAAACTAAAGCCAGCAGTGCGCAGTTTGAAGCGTAAAAGCCATCATATGATGAGATGGCGCTTCTCTAGAACTGCGCAGAAATCGTGTCTGAACCCACGGAACTTAAAAAAACAAAATCGACCAACTCGTTGTTGGAGACGTTATGGGCTGAAGACTGCCTTGTATAACAAATATTCGAGAGCAGCTGATCGTCCTCGCGTCAAATGAGTCATACAACTTGCCCACCTTCGGAGCCAAAACAAGCATATCAGGAGCCAAAGATCCGGCATCAGATTTCCAAACAGCAATCGGCAAATACCCTACCATCACAGATCGTTCCTCTTGCTTCAATGCTGACATACGTAAATTTGTATTCAGCATCCACCATAGCCATCAGACTGATGCTGAACTGCTTTTATACTAACGTGCTTTCCGTCTAACGCTCCTACAAAATTGGAAAATCACAATTTTTCTTCAAAATCACGTGAACTTGACATCGACTCCTCTTCTAAATAGTTTACGAATTTTAAATAAACCTGTCATTTCAATTCCATTTCATTTTTGCTGCTCTAAGGACCGATACTTACGAAAAAATTGAAACCACAAAGCAATGACTTAACCGACTTCCCTGAACTTTTCTGAAGACCTTCCCGGAACTTCTCTGAAGAACTTTCAAAAAGTTCTATGAAGAACTTCTTCGAAGCGCCCTGAAGAATTCCACTGAAGTTCTCTGAAGAACTTCCGCTAAGATTTCTGCAGAACTTCACCGAAGTTTTCTGATGAACTTCCCTGAAGTTCTCTGAAGAACATCTCCGAAGTTCTCTCAAGAACTTCCATAAAGAACTTTCCAGGATATTTGTGAAGAACTTCCCTGAAGTTCCTCTGATGAAATTCCTTAAACTGCTATAAAGTACTTTCCTGAATTTATGTGAAGCATTTTCCTGAAGTTCCTCTGAAGAACTTTCCTGAAATTCTTCGGAAGAACTTTCCTGAACTTCCCTATATTTCTCTGAAGAACTTCCCTAAGCTTCTCTAATGAACTTCCATTAACTTCTCGGAAGAACTCACCTGAACCTTTTCGGGAGAATTCCGCTGAACTAGTAATCCGGATCTTCACAACCCAACAAGCAAATTAGCCTCAATTCCCTAGCCTTCAAGACGAGTAATCCACGATTTTGTCCACACTTTGCGGGTTTTTCGTTTTATCCGCCTTTTCAGTATACTGTACGCAGTAACTGCAGCACTTTTTCATTCTCTGTCCATTGCTACCGAATGTGCCTATGATTACTGTCGTGCCGCTCCTGCGGCATTGATTTTGACGCCATCGTTTTTGAAACACCTTTTACTGTCTCAAAGGTAACCAACAGAATGATCCAAATCGCCTCGAAGCGAAGTGAAGTATTCTCTGTCGTTCGTTTCCCCTTCTTCATCGGACCACAAGCTCTCTTTCCTTTTGTTTGTTCTCACTCTCTCTTTCTCATTCTCTATTCTCAAGCTTTTCTTTTCTTCGTGGTTCGTGGACAGACATTCCCTTCTTTTCGATTATGCTATTGAGAAATACAAGTAAAGCTTATGTGAAATTAAACATCGTAGTATCTAAAACTGAAATTGATAATAACTTTCTAGTTATTTTTCAAACTGTATGGAATTGGTCAGCATCGTCATTATCGTCGATTTTCTTATCTTTTTATTACCGATTACTTTGCTTAGGCAGCTCGAAAAATCGTTTTTAACGACCGCCACCTACGACGTTTATCCTCACTTTTGCGTTAACTGGATTTCTCTATACCATAGTCCGTTCTTTCATTGTCTCTCACTTCATGCAAACCTCTCGTTCATTCGGAATCAGTTTACTCTGGCACCGGTCTCCGAAGTTTGGCTTTCGGCGGTCGTTTTCCGGTGCAAATTTGAGTTTTGATTTATGTGCAGCTACGCAGATATGCACACTCTGATTTATAACTTACCTTTTTTATTTTAATTAGTACCCCCAAGGCTTCAATATGTGTACGCGAATATAGAGATTATTTGTTTTACTAAACACCACTGTACGGACTACAATTACTTCCAAAATTTATTTTTTAAAAGCACGCAACTAAATATGTGTGACAACATAAATCAATCGTGTGTAAACCGACACAAATTAACTGATAGTGCTATGGCAAAGTTTTCTACTACAAAGCTACACAGAAAAAAGTCTTGTAGTAAAAACTACCATTTCACCCGACTATGCTTATTTTAAAAACTACAATGAAATTTCACTAAAATTTACTACGTTAATGGTACAACCTTCAACATTTGTGGCATATTTGACAGACCTCAGCTGATATCGACCGCACCATTGTTGATCTAATTGCAGGCATGGTAAAATCAAACGCATTTATAGTCAGGTGAAACTACTGCCGTTTTTTTTGCGTCTACTATTACTTCATAGCTCATATTTTTGCAAAACCGATTCGCGAACCTTATAGAACAATGAAATAGATATCTATAACGGATACTACATAGTGAACCGTAGTATAGATTTCA
This sequence comes from Aedes japonicus, assembly GCA_034211315.2. Taxonomy (NCBI): domain Eukaryota; kingdom Metazoa; phylum Arthropoda; class Insecta; order Diptera; family Culicidae; genus Aedes; species Aedes japonicus. The sequence continues at coordinate 143,662 of JASCZW010000695.1, read as the reverse complement.
AGGCGCACCTTGAGTACCATTCGCAACTTTTTCAATCGGGTTGAATTGCAAATTAGGAAATAAAAATTAAGCAAAATAAAGTTGCATGAAGCCGATATGATGAATACAACATAGGATAAGAAGAACATTACACTGAATTCTCTGTACACCCGCTTATAAGATTGAGAGAAGATTGATGATGCTTTTCAGGATTTCTTACAAAAAGATGAAGAATGGAGCAAGGAGATAGAAATAGATTCAAGAGGTGGAGCAGTTTATTTTTTCCTATAGATTGATTGACTAGCTCGCTGGTCACTTCACTAAAAAAAACACTCTTACGAGCGTATAAAAGTAGAACGATTTTGAAAACTAGGCAAATTTAACAATGTAAACTTATTCTAACAGAATGGGCCCATCGTCAGTAACATAGTAAGGCTGTGTTCCCATTCACGAATTAATTTAAATTTAACTTAAACTTGACAGATGGAAAATAATCTATTAATCGACAAAAATCTCTTTGTTATTAATCAACAAACTTTCGATAAGGTATCTGCCAAAATTGAGTTGCCATCTGTCAGAAATAAGTCAGCTCGATTAGCAGACTTAATCAGTTATTTTCTATCGGTAAAGTTTTAGTGAAAATTAAAATTAATTCGCAAATTGGAACACAGCCTAAGAAAGCTTCAAACGTAGCCAGGACTAGTATTTCCCCTGAGGATGCGCATGCCTTTAGGGGCTGAGCTGTAAATTAAACAACTCCTTTCGATGCCGCTCAGCGCTACAAGGCAGCTTCAATTGCTGCTCGATTATTGTGGATTGAAATCCACACTTTCACCATTTCCTTCAGTCTTCAAACTTCAAACTTCAATCAGTGAACTTTGTTGGCATTGATAAGTTGGCAATTGACTCGGGGTCGTTGCTTTATGCTTTGCTTGTTTATGGTCTTACAAAGTGATTTTCGAGACAACAATGAGCAGCTCCAATAGCTGTCTTGGCATGTACGGTTCCCCAAAGCGCTAATTTGTTGGAAAATGAATGATTGTGAAAGGGAATATTGCCTCAGTCCGCAGTTCGTTCTTCACCTTCTGAGGGAGGTCGTCGGTTCATTGAATTCATTAAACTTGGTTGACTTTAATATTATTAGCAACGCTGAAATTTCCCTGGCGCGTACTTTCCAGTCTAATCACGTATGCATGGATCTCGAGTGGCAGGTGATTACATGTATAGTTGTTAGTGAACAAAGTTGTTCTTGTTTTGCTATGCTCGATCACGTTCTAAGAAACCGTGTTATTTCACGTTCTCATAGTCACGGAAATGTTGAAGAAGGTTAATTTGTGATAGCAACTTTCAGCATCCAACGTAAATACTGCCGCTCAAGGCACATTATTCCTATCACTTTATGTGCATGAGTGCTGGTTCAGTACCAGCCCATTGGATTTTTAGTTGCTTCATTAAATTCGCTGCTGATTGCTTTTCGAGTAGAGTAAGGCTTGCTCACGACAAAATCTGGACACCCCTAAATACTTCATCAACGCGTGAAATATTTCCGCAGACTGATGAACGTATGTCTATTCATTATGTAAAATCAATATTCGGTGATGATACAAGCTTTTCGATCGAAGATGGCGTTGAAAGAAGAGCAACTACGAAAAGCAATTGTGTGCGGTCGCAATGAAGATCCGTATCAGTTAGTAAGAAAACATGCAAAAAAGCTTGGTTTTCCTGCAATCAATGTCCATAACGTTCTTATATCTTACAATACACGTTTGACAACAACCAGGAAGGGTGTGAGCGGAACAAAATTGGATCTCAGAAACCACCAGAAAGACAAGACCATTTCAAGACGAAGGAAAAGGCCAAGTTTCTCAAAAAAAATTTGGTTTGGCAAGCAATATGCAGCAAGCAAGCCAAAGCTTCATCACAATTGTTACCATTCCTACGCAGTTATGACGTTCCCTCGCTATTCTGGCATGATTTGGCATCTTGTCACTACTCCTGGGAACCTTGGACAAAAGCAGCTAAATGTGTTGCAAAGAAGTCTGCACAGACCCTAATGGCTGTAGTAAACTCAAAAGTTTGTAGATTTATTCCAAATTTAATCTGTCCATCTGTCGCGATTTTGTCGCGAACAAGCCTTGAAACACCCCTTTTTTAAGAAACACGTATGTAAATTTCTGTATTATCCAACGCACATATTTTGAATGCTGGTTTTGAGATTAACTCATAAGATGTTTAATATACATCCAAGCCAGATATCTCAAGAATCAGGTCTGTTTACGCTTTCTATGGCTTGGAATTGAATGAGAAAAGATTTTACGCGTCTGTTAAAACTCATCATTTTTATCTGAACAACACACCAGAAATAATGTAAAGAAATATGTGCAAACCAAGAAAAACTTTTTTTAGTTACTGTTCAGATGTGGTATGGACACAAACTAACTCAACCATGGTGAATAGTAATCTACAATCGACATGTTTTAAGAGAGCAGAAAAATGTCATCAAATGGTGTGAAACATAAATGCTTTCTCCTTTTCCAAGCCTTAATCTGAGACCATTCGACAGATAACTTTATGAATCAAATTTTTTTGATTATTATACTTTTCTGATGATATTTAGGCGCTCTGTTGAATAGGGCATGGCCCACTTAACGATGGAACAAAACTCTTTTGCTTATTATACTGCTCCTAGTGGACATTTTCGGAAGCTTTTGACGTCTGTTCGTTGACAATAAGGATAACAGTGTTTTTTAGTTCTTAAAACGCTCTTGTTTTGTAGACAGTCACCATGCAAGAAGAGCGTAGAAAAGAAATGGTACAAGGTCACCTGGAAACTACATTGTGATCCGCATCCAAGCTGGCTAAAGTGTTGAATTTTCTAAGAAACACTGTGAAAATGATGAACTTGGAGGATTACAAAATCGAATGTCTCCAGAAGCGGATTCTGCTCTTCATCCAGTCACACGATGGTCCCATGACATTTTGGTCGGATTTTGAGAGTTGTCACCATAGCCGGGAAGTACAACAATAGTCCAATGACAACCAGTTCATGGATTCACAGTGGTAAGTCATGCGATCAACCAAAGCGCAGTAGATTACCTTTTATTTAAAATCTAGTGTATAGAAAGAGGCAAGTACCAAAGTTGGCAAGAAGGAGACGGGCCAGGGATTGAACTCCCAACGACGAGCAAAATGGGTAATCATTGAGCTACCCAGAAACACCTATACATATCGGCAAGAGAGAATTTTTAATAACGCTTGAGGACCAATTTGAACCAATTTAGACCAACAGTATGCTAAAAACCTTTGAATATCAGAATACTGCTACAAAGTAGTTCTATAGTAGGCTCTGCATTATATACCTAGAAACCAGAAATTAAATTTTCATCTTTGCTGTTCCAACTGTCAACTGAAGTAGTTGAATCTCTGCTCTCTCCATATTTTACCAAAATTGAAACGTACTTGAAAGAAAAACTGAAAATTGATACGTACTTACATTTGAATGCTTTGTAATCAGCCTTGATGGCCTTCTACGTATCTTCTTCTTAACTAATGTTTGCTTAAAAAAAATTACTAGTGTCGGATTGTGATGAAAAAATCCCCACAAAAGATAGCTCAATGGAACAGGGCTTCAAATGGTGATTTGACAACTTCAAAAGAGGGTGCGTTCCTAACTCACGCCTCCACAAGTCATATGATCAAAGAAGACTGCCAGTTGAAACAGAGACGCTGTACAGTGGGCAAAAATGGACCCAAAATCCAATTAATTTAGACAGTGCAGGGCAGGAGGCCTTAAAAATAGCTTGTCTTGTGGGAAAAAATGCGGGAAATCGAACGATCGGGGTCTTATTTACCATAGTAAGTATCCCATTCTGCCCGTTTCTCCCCTCATTTTTATGCAAACTAGAATTATTACCCAAAAATTCAACTCGGTGCTACTGTATTGAGCCAAAATGCATTGTAAATTTGCAAAACAAGCTGGAAAACTAATAGAACAAGTTTGACTTTCATCGATTGCCAGGAAATGGTCCATTTTACCCGATTTCCCCTCATATATGGATAAACTCATGTACCATACGATTATGAAGATTCTCGCCAGTAATATTACTCTCACATGCCCTACACTTATGAAAAAATGTCCGGAGAATCGAATGCTGCGTAGGAGTTGCCTAAGAAAATGGTCAATTTACTCATTTCCCTTCATAATTTGATAAACGCTCAGCAATATTAATTTACTTGCACTGTACTTATGCATATGAGTCCTATACGAGTAACAAGCAGTGAGAAATGCGTTTGAAAGTTTGAATACATGATACATCATAGAGAATGGTATACTTCTATGGTGAGTTATTTAAATATTAAACAATTTGTTTATGAGGAACAGTAGAAATTTTGCTATTCTCTCGGGACAACCTCTTATGTTTGTGAAAGGCTTAATCTACAAAAAATGTTTCGAAACCCTGTTGGGCAGCCATACGGCAGTTGGCCGGAACCTTGGAAGTGCCGATGCAAAGATGGATGTCTGTATGTTCATCAGCTCTTTCGTGACCTTGGCGATCAATTACTCCTCGGTTTTGGTCACAAAATTATTGGAGTAGACCCTCCGTTTGAAGTCCACCTGAAAATGTTTCATTGGACTTCAATTGATCCACCTCCTCCTTTGATTATTTGCAAAAATGGGCCAAGGCCAGGTGCGGCCAAAATACCACATCTTCCTTCACGTGATACTTCTTGATGGCGGCAACAACGGCCGGCATCGACTGACGCTTAAGCATTATAATCTTGCCTACGTACTTTCTTCACCAATTTGCCGATACCGCCTTTCTGTCGGTCCAAGGTACAGAACGATAGATCCAATCTTCAACAAATATCGGTGTTGAATTGATTGTTCAAACAACAGCAGTTTATCCAGCTATTCTAGAAGAAAGAGCTGAATAGCTTCTCCAAATTTGCTTGAACAAGCTCTAATTCAACATCGATGTTTGTTGGGACCTCACCCTCGGTCTTCTCTGACAGATTCTGCTGCAATTCAGGATTGCGCAGCACTGTCAAGTAGCCGAAATCAGGCTTCTATTTGATGCCCTCACCTTTCTGTAAATCGGAGTGGATGTTGTAAAACCTAATCGACTACATCCCGTGGACAAGAAGTGTACAACGTTTTCGCTTCAGGGTGGAGTTGCCAGTACGAACAAACCATCGAGTGTAGTTGCTGGCCTTTTTTCGCTATACCTGTGGCAAATCAACTGAAAACTGAAACCAACAGGTGGCAGGGCAATCGCAAAAAAAAACGTCAAGTTTTTTAATGCATACGAGAGCACATTTATCTCAGCTTACTATGCATCATGATTCCCAAAGAACATCCGCGAAAAAAAATTCTCCATTTGTTGACGGAAGCCACCAGATTGGTTGGGGAAAATTTATAATATCACTCAATGACACATATGTACAAATATATACTTTCTATCCAGCACTATTTGCAAATAGTCCCAGTAAAAGTAGAAACGTATCTCACGAGACACGCGAGAAGATAATGTTAGCCTCCCGCCACGAGATCAGATCGACGGTGATGAACTAGATACGGTAGTTGAATTCGTATATCTGGGCTCATTGGTGACCGCCGATAACGACACCAGCGGAGAAATACAAAGGCGCATTAAGGCTGGCAATTGTGCCTTCTTTGGATTCCGAAGGATGCTACAAGACAATAATTAGACCGGCAGTCTTCTTACATAACCTCTAGCTCAGTTGGTAAATATGCGGATACAAAACAACACCATGATTCCCGGACTGATCTTATTTTTTTAGAGCAAACGTAAAAACACCGCTGCACCGCTGTTGTAAATTTTGTTTTATACCGGATCTATTTTGCATCATTTTAAAACTGGTCTATGTTTTGATCAGTTTTTGCAGCAATTTGGAACAAGAAAAATACAGTTCGCAACAACCAATTTTATGACAATTTTTCTAATGAACCTAATTCAGAAAACTTATAATTATACAGTAATATATACTTTCCATCGCATGAAATGTCGCAAATCCTAATTTGTACGTTTTCTAGCCATATGATGGTGATAATTTGTAGCAATCCCATAATATGAGGGATTATTTTAATCAATCTATGTATATCTGTACATTTATTGGCATTTATTATTCACATTTTTCACCACCACGCCAACCATGGCCGCAAGCCACTATGACAACGGCGATGACGACGACTATGGTAGGAAATTCATGACGCGAACAAATTGTGGCTCCTGAAATGATACAACCACCGATGGTTGAAAAAAACACGGCGGGTCGCAGATTCAGATCTCTCTAGGTATTTTCTTTTAATGAAAATTATGCAAATTAATCACGCCCAGAAGGTTAACAGAAAAACCCACAAATTCGATTCCAACAATTCCTAGGAAATATTCGAACGAAGCGAATGGACGAGTTGTGAAAAATAGGAGCGTATGAAGGCTAACTATTGGTGTGTCTGCTTGTACGTGTCACATTGATTCTACATTTCGTAGAAAAAATAATTGAATCTGAAATCAAACAAGTGTGACCTATAGAATAAGTTTTTTTTTAATTATTCCGGCATGTGTATTATGTCAACAATACAGTAAACTCGCCGCATTTTCATTCACCGAAGCACTGGTAAATAACGTAAAAATCAAATGCCATCCGGATGCAGAAAACGGTCGGTAGCATCCGTTTAATTACTGCTCAGGGATGCGTTAACGGCAGTTAATATTGCTCCATATCGGATGGAGTGATGAGAGTATTCAACATTTGCCATGCCTTCATTAAGCTTAAATGAAAACGAGAAAATTCCGAATACCCTTCAGGCACGCCTTTTTTATGAACCTCTTTGTGTGCTGAGCCAACATGCATTGACATGATCACTGCTGTATTTTTTTTATGCAAGGTTCAGAATGAAAGGAGATTCTAACGTGAATGGTCGCAAATAGAGGCTAATGATAGAGTGTGTTGCAAAATTTTGCTTAGTTTATTCTCAGCAACGCAGTTCTCAATCTGGAGTGTGCCGAAGGGCAAGTATCCAGCCCGTAGTCCAAAAAACACTTCCCTTTGTAAGGCTATAAATAAACCGACATGATTCACGCACTTCAACGCCAGGCCATCGAAATTTCAATAGCAAGAAAAACATCACTGTTTATCCATGTGCAACGGTTTTTGTCTCCCAACCTCCCAGGATGCATGTCCCACCAAAGTTTCTTATGTAATCACAAGAAATAAAACTCCCATTTCAGACTTTTTCGTCAATGTTCTTTTTTTACATAAATTATAATTTCACTTGAGCTTTCCTCTGGTTATCAATCTGTTTGCCGAAAAGTTTGGGCAAATATTATCCCAGCTTCTTCATGATTTTTCATCGAAATCTCTTCTGCAGCCTACGCCTTCATATTTTGAAGCTGCTGTCCGATCCAACCCAGGGATTTGTTTTTCAGCTTTTGTCTTTTTGTTTCTTAACAACCAAGGAGATTTTTTTTATATTTTTCGGTTCAAAAAGTACTAGCACATCGATCCCAAGCTAAATGAATCCGCGTTCAAATCATAACTCCCAACAGAAAACGTCACAAATAAGTGACATAACACAGCGAATTAGAACATCTGTTAAATCGACTGTGAAAAACTCGTGAACCCCTTGAGCTAAATAACAGATTAAAGACTGTATTCGATGAAATTTGGACACACGCAATTGTTCGTAACTTTTTAGCGTGTGGGTAAAAATTATTGAAATTTTAACTGAATGTATTTCATTGTGTTGTGTCAATTGTGTAATGAGATCCGTGAAAATCGGTCGAGTGATATCAGTGATGGCTTCGAATGAAGAAACAGTGCGCCAACAAATTTTGGGCACTCACTTCAAAAACCCAAACGCTTCTCATCGATGGATCGGAAAACAGCTCGGAATGGCACATTCAACCGTATCTCATGTGATCAAAACGTTCAAGGACCGTAAGACAACCAAGCGGAAAAATGGTAGTGGCAAAAACGTGGCACATCAAATCCGGAGAAGGCCAGGATGGTATTGAATCAATTTAAGCGTTATCCCAACATTTCGATCAGGGATGTTGCGAAAAAGGCAAATGTTTCAATTTGTTTTGTACAGAAAACAATGAAACGTTCTGGATTACATGTGTACAAGGTCCAGAAGGCACTGAATCGGAGCGATAAACAGAACTTGGTGGCCAAACTCGTGCAAGAAAACTGTACAGGAGTGGCTCACAAAACCGTTCTGCATTGTGATGGACGATGAGACCTACATTGAAGCCGACACCAAACAAATGCCAGGACAGAGAACACTACGTCGCCACCTCTTAGCTGTGTCCGGAGAGTGTACGAAGAACAAACTGTCGAAATTCGCCAAACAACTCTTGTTTGGCAAGCGATCTGCGGATGTGGCAAAATGAGTCAGCCCATCATCACCGCTGGGACCGTCAACGGACAAATCTCAGGACGAATGCCTCCAAAAACGACTTCTGCCCTTCTTGAGATCTCACGATGGCCCGACACTGTTTTGGCCGGATTTGGCATCTTGCTACTATGCCCGGCCCGTCTTAGACTGCGTACAAAGATAATAATGTAGTTTTTGTACCAAAAGACGTCAACCCTCCAAACACTCGGAACTTCGCCCAATTGAAGAATTTTGGGCAATCATGAAGGTAAAGCTCGCTAAAACTCCAAAACTGATAGAAAATGAACTTGAACTAAAGAAAGTGTGGTTAAAAGTGCAGTAAGCAAGTCGGTCCTATCATTGCCCAAAATTTGATGAAAGGGGTCAAGGCGAAAGGTGCGGGCATTTGGGTTGGGAGAAGAGGTTCAATAAACCAATGATGTCAAACTAACCATTTAGTAGTACTTTGCTTGTTTAGAAATTTGAAAAGAATCGGGCTCAAGGAAAATTTTTGGTGACCTATTTTGTGTGTCCAAATTTCATCGAATACAGTCTTTATTATTTCGCCTTTTGGTACTAGAATCTTCGTTTTTGTTTTGATTCGCTGTATTATTTTGACAGAGATTGATGAGTTGTTCATTGTTAGTTATGTCCTAAGGAGTGATTCATTATGCTTGTCATCAAGCTTGGGATCGATGTGCTGGTACTTCCTGAATCGGGAACGTAGCTCGCCTGGCAAAAACACCAACTCGACGGACGTCAAGTTTGATGAAATAACACGCCGTTGTACCATAGAATAACTCTTAGACCAGTTGGTCCCGAACAAATACGATTTTTTTCTTGGCTCAGTCAGTACTAGCACATCGGTTCCAAGCTTAATAATGCGCCCCTAATAATGAACTCACACAAACACACTCTCAAACTTTCTGTCAAAATAACACAGCAAATCAAAACAAAGGCGTAAATATGTATAGCAAGGTGCTGGCTTCAAGGTGTACTTCGGACTCATAGGGTTCTAACAACAGTGTACCAATTTCAAACCGCTAGTTGCAAGTACTGATTGTATGGTAAATGTACTCAATTAGCCAGCACGGTTTGAATCGGTTATCAGCCTCACAACCGTCGCGTCATGTCTCAGTAAGGTCCATTCCACGGTTTCTTGAAGAACACCGGTTGTCCAGCGTTCCTCCATGCTCGCCCTTCGTCAGCACGAATTCCTTCGCCTCGAGAGTCGTGGCGATGGTCACCAACTTCCGAACACAATGTTGGTCCTTAGACATGATCATCCTCGACTACCTGCCGTCAGACCCGCTATTGCATCATGGCACAGCAATATGTCGGCTTGAATCGATGCCGTCTTAACGAAACGGAAAACACTCCTCGTTTAACTTTGCATCACGGTCAATTAAGAATAATACAGGGTGCGGCAGAAAATAATGCGAAAACGTTCAAACTTGAGTATTGGGTTAAATCGTGTAGCTAGTGACTAATTTCTGTCGAATTTGTGTATTTGTTTATGTTTACTTTCAAGTGCTGCATCCACACATTCTATTTGTTTTATTGCAATTCGTCAAAATGTTCGCGAAAGAAGTGATCACCAGTTTGTTGCTCGCCCAGAAGAAGCCGAAAGAGATTGCCAAGCCCTACCACCTTGGCCATTTGACAACAGTTTTCCGCATAAAAAAGTCCCTGCAAGATGGTCCTAAGCAGCGGAAGCCGGGAAGCGGACGTCCGCGCTTTGCGCGAACGCCGAACGTGATCTAATCGGTCCGTGCAAAATTTTTCACAACCCGGTGCGTTCCATAAGAAAACTTGCAAAGGAAGCCAATATTTCGGAGAAATCCATGCCGTGAATCATCAAAGAAGACCTGCATGCATCTTCCAGAGCCAGAGTGAAACGCCTCTTGATTACGGACCGGGTCAAGGAGCTACGAGTGACTCGATCCAAGAGATTGCTTTCCTTGTTGAAGAAGGAAAAAACGATAATCCTGTTCTCCGACGAAAAGCTTTTCAGCATCGATGCTGTGGCCAACAGTCGCACGGACCGGTTCATTTCACCGCAGAAAATGAAGAACGTTCCGAAAAAAGTGAAGTTCAAATTTCAAACCAAACATCCGACTGGTGTCATGATGTTTGGCTTAGTGGCGTCCAACGGTTTGAAAATGCCGCCTGTTTTCATTGATGCTGGAGTTAAAATCAATACCGAAGTGTATATCGGTATTTTAAAGGGCCAAGTGCTTCCCTGGCCGAAGGCCAACTTCTCCGAGGACCAAAACGTTGTCCTACAGCAGAATGGAGCGCCGTGTCTCACTTCCAATCGAACCCAGCAATGGTTGAACGATAACATGAAGTTTTAGCCGAAGGATTTGAGGCCTTTTATCAGTCCAGATCTTAATCCGTTGGATTATTCGATTTGGGCATATGTTGAAGCACGAGCCAGCAAAACATCACACCCCAGTGTGAAAACCCTGTAGCCAACCATAACACGCACATGGCAGTCAATGTCGGAGGACTACGTCCGAAAGGCATGCTCTGGCTTCCGGCGTTTGCTTGAGGATGTTATTAATAAAAATGGAGGACACATTGAATTAATTTGTTTAAAAGGACTTTATAAAGATAACTGCACTCGAAAATGTTGATATTATTGCTTGAATTAGTTGAAAATGAGATTTTAAAGAAATATAACAAATTTTCTCATTATTTTCTGTCGCACCCTGTAGAGTCGATCAACATCGTCCTCAACTTTTTGACCTACGTCCGTTTTGTTACGGAGTGTAGGTGACCGTTGTCCGCAAATGAGACCCTTTTCGCTTGTAGTACTTCCGTTGCTTGTTCGAACATTCCTCCCGGCACTGGTCAAAGGCCAATTTACTGATTTTCGTCTCCCAGTGAGTCGATATCATTGCTTCGTACTTCTTGAAACGATCAAACACGTCAAATTTTCGCTTGATGGGCTGTATTATGGCGAAATGGGTATAGTCGTCTATGGAAAATACGAACCCAAGCAACACAAAACTGTCATAATTGGTTGCAGATACTTGATTGTGACTTAATTGGATCATATTGACGTTAATTTTACTGATTAACAACACGTATGCTCCCAGGGAAGTTCCTTGAACCGTCCCAGACCGGAGGATCAATTTGGCCAGACACATGAGTGTACCCGTTCCAACGGTCGTGTGGCTCGTTCTCGGGTACCATCGAACGGTTCTCTGCATGGCTTCCCAAGCACGCACGTAGATTCGAGCACTGTCAGCATGTCATGTCTGGCATCTGTAGCTTGCTAGCTGGAGTGTCCCAGCCGACGATGCCATTTTCGAATAGACTAGCTGATCCTCATCAGTTTGCAACTCTAGCTCGAGCTCGTACAGGTTACGTCGTAACTGGGCAATAGCAATAACATCGCCATCGTTCCGTGTGAACAGCACATCTATGCCAGCCATCGACATCTTCTTTATCGATAGCAGGCTTCCCCTCAGGTCAGGGAGGTACACCACGTTCATCATTTCGAACCGCACACCTCGTTTCGGGAGTCTACGTGGTTTATGAACGAAAGAAAAGCGGCTTTGACATCCCCTTCAGCGATTTGTTTGGTCAGCCACAGTACAGCACCTTCTCGGGAAACTTGCGGTGCGTGAAATGAACTTCACCTCGAGCTCACTCTTGGGTAGGCAAAACACGAAGCGCCCTGCCAGTCGTTGCCATCCATGGAGTGAGGTAGGAATTGCCGTCACCCATCACCACCGCCACGTGGCGATTCGCCGGAAAAATTTTGACGAAGGAAAAAATTGACCATCTTATTCAGCCGCTGCCACTGCTTCATAGTGCTGCCAAATTTAGTCTCGCTGACTTCAGCGGTTACGAACGATGGATGCTGCATGTGGTAGTCTTGCCTGAACCCATGAAAATTGGCAATTTTTGTCCGTTTTTTTTAATGCAAACGTTAATAGACTTGAAAGCAATTTTACCAGGAGCTGGACAAGAAAAAGATGGATGTAATTTTTGGCTAGCTCATTTGAACACGCTCTGAAATATTCTGTCAAAATAACACAGCGAATCAAAACAAAAACATAGCTTCTAGAACAGAAAAACGCAATAATGTATTGTAAGGTCGAAATTGCAAGGTGTACTTCGGACCAAGGGATTTCTACGCATTGAATCAAAATCGAATCACTAGTGTCTTATTGATTGTTGATATTACAGCATAACGAAAATCACATCGGTTACAATTGCTTACGCAAAAACGTGAAGGAACCGAATCAAATGCCAGAAGTACAGATGGTAGATAGTTTCTGACTTTAAGGTCCTGACAATTTTGCAAGCATCATTGATCCTTCAGCGAATAGGATAGCTGTGATGAATCTTCTTAAAAGCGCTGAGATTGGCCGAAAAGGAATTCGGTTCAAATTGGGAGAACAATGTAGTCAATTGGTGCAGCCAAACAGCATTCTTTTACTGCACTTAAAATTGGAAAGGGAGGGGATCAGAATGTTCATTAATGTTCAGTTTATCCATTCACATTTGGATTTTTTCCTAGAAAATCTAGGAGATTCTAGCGACGAAAAGCAAAATGTTAGCATTGCTGGTTCCTGCGACGGGAGACTTCAGATTCAGCTGACAAAAAAGCAGTTCTGGTAAAAATTTCTCAAAATGATATTGTTTTATCGTTTTTATTGTGGAAGAAAACCTTGGCTTCGTAAAAATAGTCTCAGATGAGTAGAGGTTGACCGGTTCAAAGTTTCACCAAAGCTAATCGAATAATTGGTATTATTGCAAAGGAGTAGGAAAAAATTGTTGACACTTTAGAAGACACAGTTAGAAAAAATCGATTTAAAAAAATAATCAACCTTAACATTAAAAAATAACTCCCCAAATTTTTGTCAAATCTTCATAAACCAGTACATATTTCAAAACCTTAGTAATGGCAGAATTATTCATCTTTATGTGACAGTTTTGTGACAATAACTTTAAATTTTGGGGGCAGTCAAATTTTAGGAGCAATGCCAAATGTGTTTTTCTATTATAATCGACTAGACGAACAACCTAGGGTAGGTCATTAGCCAAGTTTATTTTCCGTGTAACACCGTGTAATTATAATGAATAATGTTATTTAATCTTCACCATACAGGCTGCCAATCCAAGTGCACCATTCTCACGTATTCTTCATTTTTAGATTATTAACGACTATTATGAAATTGTGGTTTTCTAATTAATTTGCTGACGCCGAAAGACAATTCAAACGAGAAATTTTAAATCTGATTGGACATCGCCAACGGTTTTGTTACTTTGTAATTGAAAAGCCTTTCGATATCTTCAAAATAACGTTCATCATTTCTTGTAATTGCCAAATGAATCCCTGACATAAAAGGAAGCTTATCAACAACCAATTCCAGTGCAGTGCAAGCGCGTTCAGAGAGAGAATACATGGAATCCCATCCCAGTTTACAATTAGTGTGAAAGCTTGGTGGCCCCTTTGAACCAGGCCATGGCGGGAAGCTTTTGTTCTGGAAAAAGATCAATACGTGCTGATTTCCAGTTGCATCTGGGTTTTCTGCATCAAAGAGCAATTTCAAAAATGGGAAATCCTATTAAAGAGCCATTTTAGAAATTTCCATGATTAGGTGGTTCGTGGCGAAGTCGACTAATTGAATATGATAATTGCTTGCAACAAATTGTTTCTGAGTGGGTTGAGCCATTTCAATCACGTTCTAATCAATTATGTCAATTGTGTCGCGAAGTGCTTCCTGCGTAGAAATGACATGCGTACATGGAGATGCATAAAAACAAGCTAGCGAATGAAACTGTGAGAAACTTGTTTCCATCTAGGTACTTGGATAACTATCCACCTATTTTCAAGACATCATCGAAACCTTCACGTATTTTTCGTCTATCTACGATGCGGTTGCTCTCTGATCATAGCAAACTATATATTTCCAACAAATTCGCGAGAAAAGCACCTAGCTAGGTTTGCTCTTGATATTCCTGAGTATCAGTTAATTGCTGGAGCAACTAGTCAGAAGGCTCGAAACGTGAATAATGGGCTTGATTGTTCTTTGCAACATTACCTCATCGTAGTATAAGGGGTGTTACGATCAAAATTTGGCCAAACAAGTATACGTGAATAAATGGTTTATCAATTAAAAACAATCAAATTGTTTCTCTTTCAGATTCGTTTTGCACAAAATGCATAAAAAATCATGCTGAGTTTCCAGTAGAAAGAATCCAGACTGCTAGGCCTGTCATTAGATTCTGTCCAGCTGGCTTACTCAAATTGTTTGCCGCAGAACGTCAGGTTCCGCTTGAAGATGGCCCAATATTTTTGGATTGGACGAAGTCCTGGTGTGTTGGGAAAGTTCTTGTCCTTGACCTGCCCGTTGTTGGTGACATAGCACTCCTTTTTTTTTCGTAATGACTGGATGTCAAAAGAGGCCAAAAAACGTGTTGTTTCGGAAAAGACAGCAGATGATTTCCAGACACTCGTTTACTTAAATTTCCTGGTTAACGGTACCTTTCGGAAACCTTTCTTTTCATGCAACAAGTACGAACAGTCTGCCAAACCAGAACTTCGATAGTGTCATATGCTTGAAAATGTCTGTCACTCTTGTTTGACTGTGGTGGTGGTGGTGATAAGTATTGTTTGACTGGTCGAGGTGGTAGTGTTGTTTCGTATTTATGTAACTTTTAGTCTGAAGCCCGAGAAAGGCCAGGGAGACGACCGGGTGGTTATGTACATTGGGAATCATTTTGCGTTGGCACAACCCTCAGAAAACTAACTGAAAGGGGACAACTTGTGCCTTCGAGGGGAAACAATTTTGACATAACTATACGTCCTTATAATTTATGGCTTTTTAATTTCCGGTTTTATATGATTACCATGTTCTTGTAAATCCCAAATTTTTTAGCTAAAATTTGGGAGAATTTTTTTCAATGTGATATAATTTGCCCTGATATAATTTGCTAAATTTTCAAACGAGATTTATTCTATTTCAGCCTATTTCTTAACCACTGTTGAAACCATAAACCAGGATCTTCTACTCGCTACTGTTGAAAAATAAGTTTGTTGCAAATGAATGTAAATACATTTCAACCTATGGCAGGAGATTCATTATGTCCATAACAAATAAACTTTACGAAACAAGTACATAACAAGTGTTTCGTATACAAATCGTAAGTAAACAGTTACACACAGTCCATGAGATTCTAGTACATTTGAAATGGAGTACTGCAATGAGCTTTAAGATCAGCGCAAAACGAGAGGTGTGACTCTATTAGAGATGCAACATTTTTTTTAATCGGCTCTTGAGAAATGTGCACGCTTATTGGATAGAAATAAAATTGACGATGATTTTCTGGACTTATTGCTAACGATGGAAGGCGATGTAAGAAGATGCAATTAGATGCAAGAGACGGCTCAAAAAATTTTCAAAGATTGATACGCTGGCGTGAGATTTTTACCCATAAAAGCTTTAGATTTACATCCCTGCCCTTCGGTTCAGGAAGGGTATGGATGCCTTCTGCCGACTTGATCGCGGCAGATTTGATGTGTGAAAAGGCTGTCACACCAACGTTCAAAATTGCCTTTAATCAAATGGACAGCTTGTAATGATCACTTGCAGATGCGATGGGGGATCATTACCCTGAAATTCCAAAATGTTGCACGTAGTAAAATGTTTCTTGGCTAGTATACTCAAACATAATAGAAATGGGTAAACGAAATTAACCGGGAATGATCTCTCATATGCATCCGTCGAACCATTCTGAACGGCATTTGTAAGAATATCACCATGAAAATTTCACAAGCGCATAGCATGTTACTAATTACTAATGCTTTCTCTCCTTTTTTCTGTTGTCTTCCTTATCCCATATGACACACCGTAATGACAACCTGGACCCTACATCAAAAGGAAATTGAAGCATTAAGTAAAGAACAGTATAGAACTTTCAGTCAAACTTTCTAACGTAAGGTAAGCAATCAAATGACTACAACAAAATATACTAAATATTAAATAACATAACGAGGAGAGGGAGGGACCATCAGGGCACCCTAGTTAAACGATTTGGATAGGAAGCATGGGACTGCCTCCTCCCTAATGTTGACATTTAGTGGAACGAGGGCAGGCTCTTCAACCTCATCAATTGGGTTTATTCTGTCAATCGAGGGCGCGATTCTAGTGCTGTGAATATAAACTCTCTTTTGGAACAGGAGCTTGATGATAAAAAACAACAATAGAATCCCGATCAAATCGTGTTTCAAATTATACCTTTTGCTATGGAAAGTTAGGCTACAATAGATGGTAGTATTACTTAATCATCATCATCATGTAAAAGAATTGATCTTTTGTTTGGATTTGTTGAAGCAATCAGAGTAAGAAATTGGCAAATATTTTGCTACATTTCCACGTATTTTGAAATTTTTGAAATTGTTTAAATAAAAACACTTCATGTCGTAGACTACGTCATACGGCAGGAGTAGGTTGTTAAATAAAAATTAAAAAAATAGGAATCACGATAAAAAAAATAAAAACACTGAGTTAGTAACTTTAATCCCTAGCACAGACTTCAGTATTAAATACCAAATTATCTAAAACGCAGTAAAGTAGGCGTATAACGATTAACGGAAGCACCAACACAATTTAATTCATGATTCATCGCATTCGAGTACCAACGTTCAATTGGTGCCGACGTGTTTTAACCCCAGTGCAAACGAGGACTAATCTTATACGCTTTCGAGTGCTGCTAAGTAAGTGCAAAAGTAAAATTCCCGCTCGTTTTATTTCAAGATAAATGAAGCATAAACAGCGAAATTGTTTGCAATCTTGCATGCGCCATACAACAATGTTCACAATCGTTCATACAACAGATAAGATTCAGGCGTTATCTAGCTTAAATTTAAAGGAAATATTTCAATAATTTCTGCCAAATCTAGCGTTCCCTTTTTGTGCATTAGATAACACAAAAAATTACATGTTTTTTTTCAAACTGGGTATGCTACCGGTGTTTTTGTCACTAACCCTCATCTCCGCTATAATGACTGGCCAACTTCAATTTGAACACTATATGGTGGCATCCATGATGACTAAATTGGTAGGCGTCAAGTAGTCCCTTTAGTTTAAAAATCATCCGATTTGTTCCAATACCTAACCAACCATGAGCTGTTCTTCCCAGATGAAAAACCAGAACCTGGACTCAAAAAACCCCTGCAATCACATTTTGATGAATTCCTTGGATTATCGTCCACGCATCAATTTTTAAGTTCAAATAACAAAAAAATATAAACATATTACACTAAGTCAAAATAACTATGCCAAAGGCCAGTATCGACCTAAAATGGAAAGAGGTTACAGAATTTCGTTCAATATTATTTTAAGCGGAATTTTGACAATTGATCTGCATGGAACGAAATGTCACCTTCGCTTAGGAAAAATCTAGTGGAACATTTTTCCGAAAGTAAAAGTAACAGCTCCCATTAGTTTGCGTGGAAACCTTACAAATCACACTTATTCAGGCATTTTTCCTGAATAATTTAACGAAAAATCTTAATTTTTTAAATAAAGTAAAAGTAGACCAATTTTATTATTTTAATGAAATCTGCAGTGGACATATCAAAAACATCGACTCGAATCAGATGGATGTTTTTGATTTGTCGACTTGTCAATCCAAGTAACTTTTAATCAAATTTGAGTGACTCCACTTTTGACGAAAGTGACTCAAAAACGACTCAAAACAGTTAAAATGGCTGGCCGTGCACTGACGGAACTTTTAACACTTTCTCTTCATATATTTCTTTCTAGCAAATATTACTGTCCACTCTTGGTGCCTCATGGTGATGAGCGAACATCTCCTTCTACATCATAATCGTTACTCCACGCACGGAGAATACAAAACATAACCATTAGAATAAATAAATGAAAGTCATAAAATACGATTACTCAACATTTGACGCTTTAGAAATATTTATAAAATTGAGTAAAAGTTACTCAACATTGAATAAGCTCGAATGAGCGTGTATGTGAGAATAATATGACAGCTGGCAATATACTTTACCTTGCTGTCAAGGTACTTTAGTTTTCTTTTTGGAAAACGAGGGAACAGCATGAGCATAACAAGATCTGTTAACCCTTTTACTGGGGAGTGCTCGTTCGAAAAGAACCGTTATTAATTTTTGAAGAGGTCACTGAAATGAAAAAAAAATTGAACCAGCTGTTCTATCTTAACATTCTTTGCTAAAACTACCAAAAAGTACCGTGTTATGTGTTTGCAAATTATTTGACCAGCGTTTGACTGTGGATCGGAAGGTTGAAAGAAGAACAAATCGAAAAGTATGTTTTCGACAAATGGACAAGAAGGTGGTAGCCATTATTGAGAAAAATCACAATCTTTCCGTGCGAAATGTGGCTCGCAAAGTTGGGGAGTCAAAATCATACGAACAAAACGTGAAGCAGAGGTTAGGATTGAAGGCGTACAAAGCGAAAAAGGTGTCCAACCGTGATGATAAGCAATATTTCATTGCAAAAAGTCGTGCTAAGAAGCTAAAGCTTCAACTTTTTGCAAACATTTTCTTGGACCATAATGGACGACGAAACATACATGCTCGAAGACTTTAAACAGCTTCCGGGTCTGGTTGTATTATACCGCAATTCAAAAGAACGCCATTGCCGAGCATTTCAGGAAAAACAAGGTGTCAGAATTCCCGTAGAAGCATTTGATTTGGTAGGCCATATGTAGTTGTGGTCGAAAATCTAAAAGTTGCGTCTCTACCGGCACTATCAATAAGGATGTGTACAAGACAGAATGTCTGCAAAAGCGGTTGCCACCGTTTATCAGAAGCCACGAGTCTCCAACTCTGTTTTGGCCTGATTTGGCCTCTTGTCACTATGCGAAATCCGTCCTGGAATGGTGTGAGGTACAAGAGGTCAAATACGTGACAAAAACAGCCAATCCACCAAACTGTCCAGAACTTTGCACAATAGAGAAGTACTGGGCTCTAGTTGAGCGGAAACTCTTCGAAACTAAGAAAAAAGCAAATGCTACCGATGATTTCATGATAATATTGAGAATCGTCACGGCGGGCGTGTCTGAGGATGCCGTACGGAACCTGATGGCGGGTGTACCACAGAAAGTTCGAGAAATTAATAGAAAGAAGGATTAACATCTTAATCAACTGTTTCTAATGTAGATTTATCTCTATTATAGTGAAATCGGTTTTGTTGAATTATGTATATTTTTTTACTGGTATTATTTTGGTGTCCGAAATTGAACGTCGACAGGCTATTCTAGGATTACGGAAACTCCATTGCGATAGAATTTCAGCAAAGTGTGGCTGCCTTACTTTAACCCGGTGATATTAATGATTCTTTTTCCGAAAATGTATGTCTGAATAACCAATAACCATGCTGTGACAAGCTTCTTCATCCTATGTCGCTAGGACTCTACAAATGTGTCATTGCCCGACACGAACGCAATCTTGCCAACTATAAATCAACGCAAAACCAACACCTCGACGGATCACCATCAACAAGAATCGGAAATAATTTCTGGTAAAAATAATTGCCACCTAGCCTATTATTATGACCAAATAACTCAATTTGTGACCAATCA
The DNA here is from genome assembly GCA_034211315.2 of Aedes japonicus. NCBI lineage: Eukaryota > Metazoa > Arthropoda > Insecta > Diptera > Culicidae > Aedes > Aedes japonicus. Next base: position 123,684 of record JASCZW010000695.1, on the reverse strand, counting down.
GAAGGCTTATTTTCCACTTGATGACGCACAGGCTAGTCCATCCTAATTAATTGAACTCGACTAGGATAATTACAGCGGCGAGCATGACGATGAGATTGGGCCATAAATAACTCGTAGGCATTCTTTCAAGAGAGCCAATTCGGAGTTCATTGAATTAAACTGCGATCGGTACTCGTTTAAACCGAGTTCATCAAGTTAGCATCAATTAGGATTTCATCTCAACTATAGACACTCAAGTAATAGACCGGACAACGTGAGTCTGGCACAGTTGATGTATCCAAAACAACTGTCAAATCGTATGGGAAATGCGAGGAAATGTTCGTTTTGGATACAACATGGCGGCACGTTGTCCGGTCTATTACTTGAGTGTCTATAATCTCAACAGGTTAATTTATGGAGAATAGCCACACACAAAAAAAAACTCCTAAAAAAATAATTTCCAACAGCACGAGTTTCAAATTATGTTATATCATCTACTGAAATTCATTGCAGTTTCTGTTTTGGACTACTTCTGATCTACGGACGTGTTTCAATCAAATTCGCACCGACCAATTTTCGTTGATTCGTAACCGTTGATGATAGCTAGCGGACTTTTTTTTTCCTCTCCGTCTCCAGTTTCGGTTCAGAGGACCGTGGCTAAAGTTTTTGATTGGCATCCACCTCACGGAAAACCTTGGTTCGATGGCCAGGAAGTGGATAATGTGAAGAGGTGTCAATCAATTTCCGAGCCTGGCACGTTTTGGTTTCATCTTCTCGTAGGGTGTCGAGCCGAAGCATCTGAAATGTGAGAAGTGGATTTTTTCTCGAGCCAACTTGAGAACATTTTCGGGAGTGTTATGCTAGATGACGGTTATTGGTCGATGAGAGGAATGGCAAGTCGGTCGTATTTGTGCTTTTGCCAACACTACGTTTATGAATAGTCTCATTAGCTCTATTTTCGTAATGCTGGATTGCCTCAAAAGCTTTGTACTGAAAAAGTTTGAGGAAATTATGAAAATGAATTTCTGATAACTTGAGAAGCAATGTTAGTAGGCATACCTTAGATATGTTTTTCTCGTCTTGCTTAGTTTGGCTATGGGACGGACTTGCCAGGAAAAGCATAGACGCACATAGCTCCATTTGTAAATCTGACATCTGAAGAACCAACGCTTTTGAGTAGGGTAGGGTCATCATATTGAGGAAACAATCGTTGGAGTTTTTCAATAATTAATGCAGAATTACAAAATAAAATCAAACTTCAATTTCAAACTCCTTGTTTGTGTAGCGAGAGCTGGTCCAATTCAAACCCTTTCCTTTCACGTGTAATCCAACTCACGTGTTATTTTTATCTCTGCATTTGCAAAAAATGTTTCTAGCGGGTGTTCAATAGAAAATGAGAATGATTTCAATACCTCTCTGTAATTTAAGTAAAGAGTGTATTTTTTTTCTCTCCCAGAGAATTGCTCTCTGGACTCCCTAGAAATGGGTGGCATGTTTCTTCTCGCTCGGGTGCTGTCAGTTCAATCGAAGGTGGCGTTGAAACAGCAAGCAGTCATCGTGGAAAAAAGTTTACGGTAGGCCACTTTCGAGACGAAAACGTGCCCGTGAGTACAGTTTACTGGATCCTGGCATCCCTGAGCGTAGAGCGGAAGACCGGGAGCGGCCGTCCGGTGAAGATAATGACGAAGAAGAAGAAGGAAGCGTTGAAAAAGCTGTTCGACAACAAGGACGGAACGAGTTTGCGTGACGCCGGCCGAAAATATCACTGACCTTACCTTGATTCACCGAACCCTTAAGGTGGAGGACATTATCTGTCGGAAGAAGACTCGATCCCCCGAGTACACGAGAAATCGCAGTGTCGGTGGATGACGTAGAACTACCGCGAGACGTCATTCGTGCTGGACGACGAAAGTTACTTTCCGCTCTCAAAAATCCACATTCCAGAAAATTAAAGCTACTATTCCAGCGTCAAGTTGACCACATCTCCCGAATTAAAATATGTGTTTAAGAATAAATTTGAAAAAAAAAGTTATGCTGTACTTCGCCATATCGGACAGAGGGATTCCAAAGCCGTGGTTCAAGCCGAGAGGCCTGGCCATCAATCAACAAGTATACCAGAAGGAGTGTCTTGAGAAAATTCTTCTGCCGTTCTTAAAGGAGCATCATGCGGATGGGAAGTACGTCTTCTGGCCGGACAAGGTGTCTTCCAATTTCGCCAAGAAGACGCTGGAATATCTTGAGCAGAAAAATAATTGGCGGGCCAATGATACGAAGAAGCTGACAACGAGGATCCGGAATTGTATCCAGAAGATGGACGTCACTGCCGTCCAGCGCTCTTGTGTGAGTATCGCGACTTAGTTGCTTCGTCCCTTCTCCAATATTCAATGACGTTTTTTTGAAGAATAAACATTATGTTTTTAATTAAAAAAAATACTAAATTTTTTGAAAAAACTTTTTTTTTTACGATATCTCGAGTATTTTTTCAAACAGACGTATCAAATTTTCTGAACAAAGAGGGAAAGTAAGATTCAAACGTCAAATTGACACTTTCATGCAAACTAGGGCCACCAAAATGAGAAATAACATTTCCCTAACATCATGATAATGATACTTTCCGTGAGTGTGCTGAGAGTTTTGAGAAATTTACGTTTGAATTTTAAATTCTCATTTTTTATTGAACACTTGTTTTGCTGGTTCGAGACCCATCATCTCTCTAGAAGAGTGGGAGGGAGGTGCTCTCATACAAATGAAACAAATGAATGTAGGGGTTTCAAAAGACAAGAAATGTTTTTATCCTGGTCCGAGACCCCTCCTCTCTCTGAAAAGGGAGTCTCTCATACAAATGAAACAGAGATGAGAGCGAAGTTTCTGTATAGCTCAGAGAACCAATCAAGAAAAATGCAGCAAATTGAGCATGTGGGGGTTTCTGACGGTAAGAAATGTTTCTTTGTTGGATAGGGTCCCTTCCCCTCACTAGAAAGGGGGGCTCTCAAACAAATGAAACAGAAATTTCAGCATAATTCGAGAACTAATCAAGCAAATGGAACCAAATTTGGCATGCGTTAGTTTCTGAAGGCAAAATATATTTCTATGGTGGCTTGATACCCCTCATCTCTCTAGAAGGAGGGGGGGGGAGACTTTCATAAAAAGAAAACAGAAATGTCTTCATAACTCGAGAACTAATAAAGCAAATGGAACCAAACTTGGCATGTGAGGGTTTCTGAAGGCAAGAAATGTTTCTATGAAAGGTTGATACCGGCAGCATAATTAATCATCAATTAAAAGAGAGATTTGAGCAATAAAAAATGAAAAAAGTGCCATTAAATTATTAAGGCCTGTGCCAACAAATAATGTGTGATCAGCATTAAAAAATTAGGAATGAGCAATAAAAGATGAGAAAGATCTTCGGATAATCTAATTGTGACCGGTAAATCTATCAAATAAAGCAACAGCTATTAGTATATGTGCAATTAAATATGGCAGTATTTCCGCCAAATTATGTAATTTGAGCACTAAACTATTCGCATATGTCTTTTAATTTTGTTGGATTTTCCCATAAAAACAGTAAAATGAGCAATGGATAAATAAATATCCATTGCTCATTTTTGCTTTTTATGGGAAAATCTAACAAAGTCAAAAGACATATGCAATAGTTTAGTGCTCAAATACATGATTTGTATCTATACATTGCACATACTACTAGCTGTTGCTGTTGTTTACAGGTGCTAATTAGCTATCGAAATCTTTGTGCTCATTCTATTGTGCAATGCTAGATCAACAATAATTGTAGTGGCACTTTTTCATTTTTGGTGCTTTCTGAATTACTAAGTGCAGGTAAATATTTTGTGGCAGTTTGATACCCTCATGTCTCTATGGAGGCTCTCATGCAAATGAATCAGAAATTTCTTCGTACTCAAGAACTAATTAGGCAAATGGACCCAAATTTAGCATATGTGGTAGTTTCTGAAGGCAAAACAAAATTCTATGGTTTTTTTTTGTGGCGTGGAACCACTGCGTCCACTGAGTTGAACTTTTGTGGTATACCCCTATTAACTATACTAATTCGCATCTTAAACCTAGATCACCATTTGTCAAGTGACCAGCCTAAGACGCGTCTCCCAGTCAGGCAAAATTGAGTTTATAAACCCACCACCTTCCCGGATTGCAGTCCAAATTTCTTTAGGTTGCATATAGCCACTGTACAGAAATTTAAGTCTGTTTGTACACAGCATCACAACTGCAAAGCAGATGTTCTGAGGTTTCACGTTCCATGTTACAGAAACGACAGATATCATTCTGAACCTGGCCAATGTTTTCAAATGATATCTACTCGGGCAATGTCCGGTTACTAGGCTGTATAGGTACAAAACTCTGTTATTGAGCTCAGAAGCTTTTTACTAATTGTAACATTTGGAATTATAAACATTTTCGCTTGAGAACACTTTGTGGTGACCAACCAATTGGTCATCACCCTTTGCTTTATCCAAGATCTTAATTCCATTTTTATGGCACAGTATGATATACCGCAGAATGGTTCTAGGCCAATAAACTGTGCATTTCAACCTTGTTTAGCAAGCTGAATTCTATGGTTGTTTGAGACCCTGCCTCTCTCTAAAAAGGGGGAGCCCTCATACAAATGAAACAGAAATTTCTGCATAACTCGAGAACTAATAAAGCAAATGGAACAATATTTGGAATATGGTGTGATTTTGGAGGCAGAATTTTTTAAATTGTGGTTCGAGACTCCTCTTCCTTTCTATTGCGGGGGGGGGTGCTCTGATTTAAATGAAACAGAAATTTCAACCAAAAATGAGAGGTATCCAGGTAACTAATACACAAAATGTGTATTTCTCGGGTAACAATATATTCTGATAGAAGTTTGAATCCCTTTTTGGTCAAGAATGAGGGATGTTTCAGCTACTCTCAGTGCTAAATTAAGCACAAGAAGTTACCTTAAGGTTATGTAAGAGAAAATTACATTCAAACTGCAGGATACGGCGCACTATTAAGATAAATGTTTTGTCTATGAAATTTTATCCAAGGGTTAAATTAAAAACACACACACACCAACGTTTTATTTTGCAGAAATTACAAACAGGAATATTGACGAATCTAGGTTGAAAAAATAAAAAGACACAGAGTGGTGAATACTTGTCTCATTACGAATATGTTTCGTCTGATTTAAAGTTGCAAAAATCTGCGATTCCGTTGGACCCGGAAAACGCTCGACCAAGCCGGACCTGAACCTTCCGAGCTAGCTTTCGATCATTGATTTCGAAGACCATTCGAGAGAAGTCAGTTATAAGGCGAAACTCACGCATCAGGTTATTACCGCAAAGTGGGAAAGGCCGATAGGTTTCAACATTCCTTTGTAACCTGAACGATATTTTTTCACAGACCTTAAAACTGGCTCGTAACATGCGTCTGAGGACTTCTAAGGAAATACAACCTGGACTAAAATCGGCACTTCAAATCCGACTGAGCGAGCTTGAAGATTTTTTTTTTGGGGTAGCTAGTCTTGATGTATCTTACACCGCCTTATTGAAAACGTCCTATTGTTATGTTTGTTAGCGTTGAAGGTCTTGTGGGATATGTTAAGGCTAGGAGAAATGTGGGACAATGCATCCTAAAGAATGAAATTTGTGGAGGGACAAGCATCCATTAAATTAGTTTTATCTTAATAGGTTTCAAGGACTCAGGAATTAGTTCACTCCAAATCCTTGCTCTTGCTCCTGTTGCTGACGGATATCGCCAATCCATTGATGATTTTTGCGGAAACTTTGCAGCTTTAAAAATCCCAAAGACTCCAAAGTTTCAAATTATGAGATTTAATTAGTTTTACTTTGCAGAAAATGCAGGACTGGGACGGTATTCCGAACAGACCATCGAAGCCAATGCATACATTTAGCCACATTTAGCTAAACCATGCATGAAACCACAATGAAAACGCATTCTCATAAACATTCGTTATCATATCGTTGCATTAATCTATATTATCAATTCGAGATAATAGATAATTTGTAATTAAATTATTTGTTGCTTTTTAAATTATATCTCGAAACCCTCTCTCCCTTTCTCTGTATCTATCTATCTATCTATCTATCTATCTATCTATCTATCTATCTATCTATCTATCTATCTATCTATCTATCTATCTATCTATCTATCTATCTATCTATCTATCTATCTATCTATCTATCTATCTATCTATCTATCTATCTATCTATCTATCTATCTATCTATCTATCTATCTATCTATCTATCTATCTATCTATCTATCTATCTATCTATCTATCTATCTATCTATCTATCTATCTATCTTTATCTATCTATCTATCTATCTATCTATCTATCTATCTATCTATCTATCTATCTATCTATCTATCTATCTATCTATCTATCTATCTATCTATCTATCTATCTATCTATCTATCTATCTATCTATCTATCTATCTATCTATCTATCTATCTATCTATCTATCTATCTATCTATCTATCTATCTATCTATCTATCTATCTATCTATCTATCTATCTATCTATCTATCTATCTATCTATCTATCTATCTATCTATCTATCTATCTATCTATCTATCTATCTATCTATCTATCTATCTATCTATCTATCTATCTATCTATCTATCTATCTATCTATCTATCTATCTATCTATCTATCTATCTATCTATCTATCTATCTATCTATCTATCTATCTATCTATCTATCTATCTATCTATCTATCTATCTATCTATCTATCTATCTATCTATCTCATCTATCTATCTATCTATCTATCTATCTATCTATCTATCTATCTATCTATCTATCTATCTATCTATCTATCTATCTATCTATCTATCTATCTATCTATCTATCTATCTATCTATCTATCTATCTATCTATCTATCTATTCATCTATCTATCTATCTATCTATCTATCTATCTATCTATCTATCTATCTATCTATCTATCTATCTATCTATCTATCTATCTATCTATCTATCTATCTATCATATCTATCTATCTATCTATCTATCTATCTATCTATCTATCTATCTATCTATCTATCTATCTATCTATCTATCTATCTATCTATCTATCTATCTATCTATCTATCTATCTATCTATCTATCTATCTATCTATCTATCTATCTATCTATCTATCTATCTATCTATCTATCTATCTATCTATCTATCTATCTATCTATCTATCTATCTATCTATCTATCTATCTATCTATCTATCTATCTATCTATCTATCTATCTATCTATCTATCTATCTATCTATCTATCTATCTATCTATCTATCTATCTATCTCTTTTTCAAACCATTACACAGTGGTCCAGAATGTGAATTCAGCTGGAAAGATACACTTTCAGCATAAGTTTGAAGTTTTGGAGAAAATTGTCTTCTACAAAGTTGTTTATAATAACAAGGCTCAACCAAAATTTAATATTGTTTTGGTTTGCCCCAACTAGAAAAATCAGCATTTGAAAAAGGCCTATTTTGTTTACAAAAACCATAAAAACTATTGTTTGACATACTCTAGAGACAATTTTAGCACATCAAAAGTTGTAATTTTTATTGTTCTAGAATCAATGGAAAGACAACATTGCTGAAAATAATTATTTTAGGGACACCCTGAGTTACGCAGGAAAAAATGCTCTTATTCGGTCATATCAAAAGGTACAGAAAAGTTTATTCAATCAAAGTTGCTTGAAATTATTTAATCTACAACTTTTCCGAAGAATTCATGCCTTTGTTTCTGCAAATAAAAAAGTTAGATTTTCGATTTCTCTGAAAATAAGGACCAACCTAGTTTCATACAAATGAAACAAAAGCGTCATATTATTAGCATCAACTCTGTAGAAGACAATTTTGCTCCAAAACTTCAAACTTAGGCTGAAAATGTATCTTTCCGGTTATTTTCGCTCTGTCCATTACCAAATATTAGTAAGTACCTAGCGTCTCCATTTGAGATAGAAACGATACCAAAAAAACAAGTGTCAAGATTCTTCAAGTTTATCTCGATCGAATATTTTGAAGCAACCATATTTAGAGAGCTTAACAACAAACAAACTTTCGATAAAAAGGAAACACGCGTACGTTTAAGTTGCATAACAGACCACTTCGGATAGAAAATTTTAATGCAAAAATGGTAAACAAAAATTAAAATTGAAAACCAATAAACTTAATTCAATTTTTCCCCGATAGAATATTTTGAAAAACATCCGTTATTCAATGGTTCCCACTGAGATTTTTTTACAGAAATCTGTGAAGTTTTGCCGAATCCTCAACAGCTGGATTTAACGGGTTTCGGTGAAATTTTACAGATATCTGCTAAAAAATTACAGGGTGTCGGTAAATTTTTACCGAAATCCGTAAAATCGGATTACCGAACGTTCAGCTGTTGAGAATTCGGTAGAGTTTTACAGATTCCTGCAAAATAATCTGAGTGTGATCGGAATGTTACCTAACTTTGGTGAAGAATATTCCGAGGTGCATTGAAGTTACATAATATGCCGCTTCGGACACGGCGAGTGCCAAACAATAAAGCTCGATTCAAAGTAAATCTGGACACACGGTTAAATACACCACCGCGTCCCTGGTGGTTGGAGCAACAAACGTTTGACAGGCATTTGTTGATGTTTAATTGCCAAAGAGATTGGTGAAAAAATTTTCTCGAAATTTACGGATCATGGAACTTGAGAAAAAAAATAATTATGCACAAACATCTAGAGAATCCTTCGTAGTCCACCTCAAAAATAGCAAAAGTGGTAAAATTGCCAAAGTCAACGGTATGCCTTGTAATCAAACGTTACAAGGATACTCTTAGTGTGCATAAAGCACAGCGCATCTACCATAAAAGTGGCACTAGGGACAAAAAGCTGAAGAGAAAGGTGTTGAGGTACGTGAAAGGCATACGTGATTTGGCAAAGAAATACGATTCCAACTTTTCCACCGTGCGTAACATCCTTTCAAGAGAAGGAGAGAGAAGTCTTTATGTGCCAGGAAATATCCGAATCGCTCCCTGAAACAAAATTCAGTGGCCAAAAAGCGAACACGATTACTATACGAACGAGTTTTGACGAAATTTGATGGCTGTATTTCAATGTATGACGAAACATATGTCAAAATGGATTATTAACATATCCCCGGACGAAAATTTTACCTGGCAACTGGTAGTGGGGATGTCCCTTCCAGGTATAAATTTGTTTTTGTTGATAAGTTTGCTCGAAACTAATGATTTGGCAAATAATCTGCAATTGTGGCCTTAAACCCAAGGTTTTCATCACATCTCACACAATGACGTCTAAGGATTACATTAAAGAGTGTCTGAAAAAGCGGATTTTACTCTACACAAGACCAACGTTATGTTTCAGCCGGATCTAGCCAGCTGCTACTACTCTAAGGAGGTACTAGAATGGTATGCTTCAAACAAGGTTAAGTTCATCGCCTAAGAGATAAATTCCCGAATTGCCCTAAATTCAGATCGATCGAAAAATATTGGGCAATTGTCAAGCGAAAACTTTGAGAATGTGGTAAAGAAGTGACAAATGCACAACAAATGCGTTTAAAGTGGAATAAGCTCGCCGGTACACTGTCACCAGCGACTGTGCAGATCATGATGGCATCGATCACAAGTAAAGTGCGACAGTTCAATCGAAACGGTGAAATGTAATAACTTCTTTGAAAGCTGAATAAATACCCTTTTGTTTGACATTTTGCTCAACCGTGTATGTTGATTAATTCTTGGGTTATGCGTCCAAATTTACTTTGAATCGGACTGTAAAGCTATTGAACATTATGTTGAGTTGCTCGCTAGAAAGTGTGAAAAGGAGTTCAATCAACTGAAAAGTTCTAGTAGCATAAATAATCCCATGTAAACAAGCCTTGCAAAAAGTCATTAAAACTTAAATTACTATGTACACGAAAAAACGGTTTAAAAATCTTGTCTGCAAGACAGCGCGAAAATAAATCATTCTTCCGGGAAGAACATCCAATCCCACCGATAATCCCATTACCGACAGTCCGCTGAATAATTAAACCCACTGTTACAAATTACAGCCGTACTTCTCGGAAAATGTGCATTTTTTCTCCTGTCCTGCCTCGCATCGAAGAAAGGCCATTGCCATGAGCATGAAAAAGACATTAAATTTATGCAAGAAGGATGAAGGATCATTCCTCTCGTAGGAGCTTCGATTTCGACGAAGAGGGATGCCATCTGTTTCGCATGAATAATCCAGCCCTCAAATTTCACGAACGTTCCATTCGTCTCACACTATAAACAGGCGGCGTTTTTTTTTACTTTATTGGAGTCATTATATTTCGAGAATGTGGATAGATTCGGTATTTATTCGCCGATAACGATGTCATCATCAATGCAAATAAGTTCACACCAATTCGGTAAGGGACAAGTAATGATCAAACCATTATAATATAATTACAAGACTGAAGACTCAAGACTGCGTTTATGATTATGATTTTGTCATGTAACAGTAAAGCTACATAACAATTAAACGAATATTTGAATTAAATATTAAGTGAAACACTTAGTCAGGAATTAAAAAAGAAGATGTTTCCATACCGTCCACGTTTTTGTAATTATTTTCAAAAGAGATCAACGCATGGTGCTGGTTGAATTGTTGAGGAGAAGCTCTTATTCATCAATACGAAGACTTAATTTTCCATGAGTTGCATTTTGGCTTTTTAATTTCATGATCCATTATACGAATCAATATGATTCAAAGTAATGCATGTCCCCAGTGGCGGAAAAATGTATTCAATATAAGTGTCCATTATTTGTAGCAGGAGATTTCTGATGAAAGCCTGGCGTTGATGCTCGCATATTACAGAGCACTAAAATCGCATTCGAAAGCGGATTACTTGTGTTGCCTGCCAACCCAAAGTCGCATTCGCGAAACATTGGTAACGCACTTGCTGTGGCAAATTTTGAGTGCACTGCAAAGAACCCCCCGTCATTCAACCGTACTAGTTGAAAGGGCTTGAAAGCCAAAAGCTTTAGGAACAGCGCTAGTGGCGATTGGAAATAATGTTTCTACATGCAAAACAAACAATGGTAGATAGGTAATCTGTCAGTTTCCAAAAATAAACATTGCACTGATTTTAAGACAACGCAATGCAAACGAGAGAAAATGAATTTACGAAAAAATTATTGCAATATTGTATCTCAATTGTCAACTTCTACAGTTACTAAATGAGAGCTTCCGATGCCTTTATGAACGATTTAAAACTTCTACTTTACTAGAGGATACTTTCTATACTTATGATACTTATGAATGAGTAAAGCTAGTATTTAGTTCAGAGTCTGGAAGTTATGTAACTGATTTTCCTGTTTATTTCAACCACCTGTTTATTTCAGGAAACCAACGCTCAATATACAAATCGCCCGAAGCGCACGAACTTTTGACGTTCGCTTTCTTCGAATGCGCAGCACGCTCAAAACTGCCTCTCTTTCATTTGGATTACTGTCCCTTTTTTTCTCACGGAAAAGTTACTCAGTTTTCGTAAAAACTGGAACAACTCATCAATTGAGTTATTCCACTTTTTACGAGAATTGAGTAACTTTTCCGTGAGAAAAAAAGGGACAGCAATACAAATGAAAGAGAGGCAATTTTGAGCGTGAGGGGTGCGCATGACATCACAATTCTTCCCCTTTAAGACAAATGATTGAAGCCCTCTTGGGCACTTTTCATTTTTTTTTTGTCTTGATTATCGAGATTTTCAGCCTCGGGCTGGTTCATCTCCCGTCGTAGTCCGTCAAACACCACTTTTGGGCATTTTCGTAACTTCTCCGGGGTGAGATTCGAACTCGTGACTTAGGCGTGAGAGGTATGGATGTTAACCAATACGCCGGGGTCGCCTCCGGGCACTTTTCTTAATGTGCCCCTTGACTCCGTAGAAATTAAAAAATCTTCTGGGCATAGTCCGGCTTCTGCTTCCTGAAACCCTCCGTCCTACCGAAAGCGACTTGGATTCAAGCCATAATGTCTTTGTCCTTGTCCGTCGTATGGCTTCATCCCCAGCGGCTTTTCACAGGGCCCCGGTTGCTAGTAGGTTTTCTATGGGTCTCTTCCTCTTGGTATCTCCTCGCTAGATCTAAAGTCTGCTTCAACTTTCCAAAATGTCCCCCTGCCCCATTTTGGATAGCCGCAACTTATTCTGAGCCCCCATTTTGTCACACATCACCTGCCCCAGCGTTAGCCCTAGCTACTTCCCAAGTTGCATTAATCTTTTCGACATTTGCCAGCGATAGCATCTCCACCCCTACACCCAAAATAAAAAAGCAAGATTGTAATGCAATTTCGTATGATTTTGTTTCATCTCTCGTAATGGATCGTAACTTGAAGAAAAAATGCAACATTGGTCGTGGGCAAAAAAGCAAAATCAATTCGCTTTGAAAAATTCAATGTGTGAGTGAGGTTGTGCAATGTATTAGTGTTGAGTATGAGGTTGGAGTCCGGAAGTTCAATGGCTCACAAAAAACAACGATCACGATCTACAACTGCAATTTGAACCGAGGTTGCCTGCGTCATGGCTCTAGATCGTATCCATTCAGCCACTTGAAAAAGATGAAATGCATGGAATAAGAGCCCAACAGTTGCTCCGATTGTCGAGGCACTCGGCAATGTAGAAATGAAGCAAATGTCTCTCACAGACACTCGCATGGCTTCGTTTATTTCATAAAGAAGGGCAAACTTGAAGAGAAGGAGATTGGTGTGTGGTGACGAGTGAAAATAAAAAAAAAGAACACTTGACAGCGGAATTCTAACAGTGACCAATAGCGTTTCGGCATTCTGTGGTATTGTCTCAACCATATTAACGTTTGTGGTTCACACTACCAAAATCTCGTGTAAATTTCTGTCCCCGAGACCGACACATGCAAGCGTCCTTTAGCGCATAAGAATGTGTTGAAAGAGATGAGAAAATAAATTCAACCGAACACATCTTTTGTCGAATTGCGTATGTGTCAGTTTTAGGAGACATAAGTTTACACAAAATCTCTTTTTACGTTCCACGACTATTACGTTCCCGGACTATTTACAAACATGAATTAGGTATCGTGTAAAATTCATAATTTCTAAGTGTGCACGACTCAACGGTTGCTTCGACTTTCGAGACACTAAACACACAGCGATAAATTTGTTTCGAGGAATCAATGTGCTGCCAACCCACTTGCATGGCTTCGTTTATACCACAAAACGCGTTGTGGATCATAATGGGCATAATTGCCTTTTCTGCATCATGCGGATTTCACTAGATATGATTGCAAAAACTGCTGTTGGCGATAATCGCCTTGCCGTGTTCGAAGGTCTTTCTTCGCTAGTTTCAACTAGCCCCGAAAAGGTGTCACTCGCGGAGAATAGCCCAATATACAAAAATGATCAATTCGTGTCATGTCGAACTGTTAACGTTAGACTAATTCAGGTTTCTTAAACTAAATATGGATATTTTCAAAATTCCGGCCACCTTGAAACAGCCATGTTTCAAAAAATTAGTATTTACAAAACTTATGCTACTAGTGAAAAATTATGTTTTAGGTTTTCTTCCAAAGGGAGTTAATTTCTACTGTAACGCTCTCGGTAACGGAAGTAGAGGGATTCGTGCAACGGCTCGCACGACTTCATTAGCAGTCGCTGTCTTCCGCGCTACTACACGGACGACACCATCCTTTCCCGGAAAGAGCTTAACAACCTTCGCCAGAGGCCAAGTTGCTGGTGGAACGTTGTCTTCCTTGATGACCACGATCGAAGCTACTTCGATTGTGACTGGCGGATTGCAACCTTTAGTTGCACGAGCTTGCAGCTGTTGTAGGTACTCTGGGTACCAGCGAGACCAGATTTGCTGCAGATGTTTTTGTGTTAAGTCCCAATGATTTAAACGGTTATCGGCGGTCTGCATCCAATTGCGTTCTGGAATCGCTTGAAGATTGCTGCCGACGAAGAAATGCCCTGGTGTTAAGACGTCTAAATCCGTCGGGTCTTCTGGAATTGGCGTTAGAGGTCGAGAATTCAGACACATCTCGACTTGTGCTAACAAGGTTAACAGATCCTCGTAGGCAAGGTTAGCGTTACCGATGATCTTTAAGAGATGATTTTTCGCCGACTTGACGGCGGCCTGCCAAAGCCCTCCGAAGTGTGGTGCTCGAGGTGGAATAAACTTCCAGGTTATTTCATTCTTAGAACACCAATTGAAAATTTGCTCTCTATCAGTAGAATCAGTCTTCAGCATACGGTAAACTCTGTTGAGATCATGTGAAGCCCCTTTGAAGGCAGTGGCGTTGTCGGAGTGGAGCTTGACTACCTTTCCTCGTCTGGCGATGAGACGACGGAGTGCAGCTAGAAATGCAGGGATTGACAAATCGCTCACTAGCTCGATGTGTACCACTCTGGTTGCAAAACAGACGAAGATGGCCACGTAAACCTTGGTAGGACCACGATTTCGCACTGCTGACTTCACGTAGAACGGTCCACAGTAGTCGACACCGTACACAGAAAATGGACGCGTCGATGAAACTCGCGAAACCGGCAGATCCGCTGTGCTCTACTGAACTAGAGTGGGCTTGGATCGGAAGCAAGTGTGGCATTGGTGGAAGACGGAATTTACCAGGTTTCTGCCGCCAAGGATCCAAAACTTCTGGCGCAGAGTGGCTAACAGGAGTTGTGGACCTGCGTGCAGTAGACTGCTAGCCAGCAGAGCAGACAGTAGATGTTTAGCAGGTAGAACAATTGGGTGCTTGTTAGCGACGGACAATGCGGCATTGCTTAGCCGACCACCGACACGAAGAGTACCGTCTTTATCCACGAAAGGTTTCAGCCACTTTAGTGCTGACGATTTGGCGATGCGATTCTCATTAGCTAGATGCATTAGTTCCTCAGCGAATGATTGACGCTGTGCTAAGCGACATAGTAGATGATCAGCGTGGTGGAGCTCAGCAGTAGTAAGTGCCGAAGGACAAAACAACGTGATTGTGTGAGTTCCTTCAAATGTTGCAAATAACGACAACAGAATGCAACTACTCGGCGTACCTTGTTGTAGCGGGAATAACGAGAAAATAACTCATCATAGAACGTACTTTGTACAGCAGCCATTGCCACAACTTTCTGTCGTTCTTCAGACACTGCAGAAGAGGTTTCCTGATCAATGATCTTCATAGGCCAGTGCTCAGGACTTAGTGAAAGCCAACCCGGGCCTTGCCACCAACGAGAGCAATTTAGGATGTCCGTTGGGTTGAGGCCACGAGAAATATCATCGGCTGGATTCTCGGATCCAGCAATGTGCCTCCAGTGGTCAATGCTCGTAGAAGACTGGATCTTGGACACTCGGTTGGCAACGAAGGTCTTCGAGCGAGTTAGGGACGAACGCAACCACTGAAGCTCGGTACTGGAGTCTGACCAGAAGTAGGTGATGGAGGTTAACTTTAGCGATGCGTTCACTTTCTTGAATAGTTGTGATGTCAGGTGCGCAGCACACAGTTCGAGCAATGGCGTGGTGTGTAGACAGTGGGGCAACCTTTGATTTTGACGGCAACAGGTGAACCTGTACACCATCTGCTGATTTCGTTTGAACAAAGCAGCAAGCTCCGTAAGCAATCGAAGATGCGTCGGCAAAAAAATGGAGCTGAATACTATCACTTGTAGAACGGAGGACTGAACGAGGAACTCTGACTTTGGCGAGCATATGTAACGTGGAATGGAACTGCTTTCACTCATTTTGAAGTTTTTCTGGTAACGGAGAATTCAATTCACAGGAAACGCCGTCTTGCTTCAACGCCCACAGACGCTGCATGAACAGCTTGGCCTTGGTAACGACTGCCCCTAACAAGCCCAGGGGGTCGAAAATCTGAGCGATATATGATAGAATTTTGCGTTTGGTTAAGATGGCAGTCGGAAGAGGTATTTCAACCTTGAACTGGAGATTATCGGCCTTTGGATCCCACAAAAGACCAAGTGTGGCGATCGTCTGCGCATCTTGCAAACCGTGTAGAGGTTGGATGGCCAGGTCGACGTAGAAATCGTTCAAAACAGGATCAACCGCAGCAGGATACGATGCCGCTTGGTCTTTGGCAATCTGCTGGAGCGTTTTCGTTGCTAGATACGGTGCGCTCGCTGTACCGTATGTAACAGTTTGGAGTTCATACGTGGTGATAGGATCGGAAGGGCATCTGCGATGACGAATACGGAGAAACTGCAGGTCGTCGGGATGATGTAACACTTGCCTGTACATTTTCTCGACGTCTGCTACCACAGCAACAAGTTTTGTACGGAATCTCATGTATATTAGATTAAGGTCTTGTTGGATGACTGGTCCAACAAGGAGCGTATCGTTCAGCGAGTAGCCGGACGAAGTCTTGCATGATGCGTTAAAGACTACTCTTACCTTCGTTGTCGTACTGGACTCCTTGAAGACGACATGATGGGGAATAAACAGTGTGGGATGGAATCATCAACAGGATCTGTAATCTGCTTCATGTGACCAAGTTGTAGATACTCGTCCATAAACCGATTGTAGGAGTCCTTCGTTTTAGAATCTTTCGCTAGGCGACGTTCCAAGCTCAAAAAGCGTCGATCAGCAATAGACCTAGATTCTCTGAGAACCTTTTCCGCATCATTGGTTTTTGGCAGACGCACTACGTATCGTCCAGTTGAATCACGCGTCGTCGTTGTAGAATACAGCTCTTCACAGTGGTTTTCTTCTGCAGATCGAATTAAGCTCGATGAAATTGTTTCCATGTCCCAGAATTTTTGAAAAGCGGTTTCCAGCCGATCATCAGCGGTAGAGAGATAGCAGAACCGTAGACTACGGATAGCCGAGCGAGATGCGGGTCCAGAGACAGCCCAACCAAATGAAGTTTCGACTACCCACGGAAGACCATCACCCAGAAAAATCTTCCGTCCCGTGTGGAGATCCCAGTACGTTTCACCGATAACGAGGTCTATGCATCCAGGAACGTTGAACTGGGGATCTGCTAGCTTGACGTTTGGCAGCTTACATGCCAAAATGTTGATTGGTGTAATTGGCAATTCTGGCGACGGTTGCTTCAGTACCAAAAACTGCAATTTTATCGAGATCGTTCGATCTCTCGACTGGATGGTTGCAGTAATGGCACTTCTTATCCTTTTTGTAGACGAACCGATGCCTGCGATGGATACGTCAACTGTGAAAGGATGACTGCAAAGAATCTTCGCCAGTGTGCGCCTTGTGCGTATTTCCGTAGTCATCCACGATGTTCACAGCAACCGCCATCTGGTTTCATTTTATTCAATTTTTGAGTACAATTATATACTATCTCTTTTTCTCTCACGGAAATGTTCAAAAATTGAGTTGATCCACTTTTTCAGGAGAATTGAGTAAAAAAAAATAATGTGATAAAAAGAGATAGCATACAACTGTACTCAATAATTAAGTAAAATGAAACGGGAGTGTATGTTATTTTAACACAATATTTGAGAGTGTGTTGGTGTGAATTGGGACCGGTGTGCTTAGTACTTCCTGAGCCTAAAAATATATTCATTTTCCTCATGACTATCCACCCGCTGATAGTATCGCAATAATATTGAGCAAGGTGGTGAATTTTATTTGCGTTTTAGTCGTCATTATTTTAACCACACAGTGGAACAGATTAATATCATGATTTGCATTCTTTTAAATTAAAATAAAAAAAAACTTTAAATGCTCCAACCGCATACAGGAAAAACATGTTTATTTCATGTTCACTTTACAAAATTGAAAACATTCAATAATGTCACTAGAAAACAATGGACCGAATATATGAGATAATTTTTAACTCCATTTTGATCTGCACAAGACCAATGAGGTCTATACAGGTGGAGCAGATGTGGTTAAGTTATATAAATGGAATTCCAAATACTGTCAATGTGTTCGTGAGATGATGCACAGCCTGTGTTTTGTAAACATGCGTGACGTAGATCTCCAAAAACAACAATTCACAACAGCACCAAATCACAAGGTGGATTATGTATTTTCGGTAATTGGTATAGTTTTTCAAAGGTTTTGGCTGAAAATGCCCTTTTGTGCAATAAAAGGATGCGGACAAAAACTTAACTTACTTTGTTATCGAAATCATGAATTGTTTACACATTTTTCGTTTCTAATACCGACAAACATTTTGCTCTCCGCCTCCTGTATACACTCATTGGCACAAGACGAAGTTGGTGGGTTATAACTGGTTTGACCAAACCAATTTTACTATCTCTTTCATATACTTGTTATGTTGGTATTAAGAGTGACGTCAGCAAAGTAATAGATGAGATATTATCTTACATGAACAGCCGAGCCTGTACAACTTTCATTCCGATGTGTTGATTTTGTGGTCTGTGAATGAGTAGTGAAAATTAATTTGGTGTTTTTTGTACGCTCGAAACAAACCTTTATCCTAAAAATGTTGTATTTTATAAAGAAAACAGAATGGATTGTGAAAGTGTTTGCAGCAGAACCTTCCAGTATATATTTTCAACATGATTTTGTGTAATAAGACGAAATTGCATCCATGAATAGAACCAATATGGGGACAATAGAATTACATTACATTCATGTCCCTGGAAACTTCTTATCGAAAAATGTTAGTTTTACAGTTAGTTTCTGGTGACTTAAGTCTGATAGCATAAAACGTTTCTCCAATCATGTATATTGCAAATTCATTATTGTTTGTGCTCGGTCGGTCAATGAGTTACAAAACATTAATTAACCAATCGTTGCATATTAGGCTGAGTTAAGGGGCACATACCCTACTCTAAACTAGTATATCGAATTTTATCAATTTTTACGCATGCAATTAAAACCGATACACACAAGAAAATGTTGCATTTTTTTCGAGTACAATCTTTAAGACAAAAACAATTCATAAGTCAGGGTTATAAACAAGAGTCGAAGAAATGAAAGTTTAAGTTTAATTGCCTGCGGGTATCCTTTGAAGTAGAGTAATTCGCCGCCTCTACAAAACAAACCCAGACCAGACCCAGTCACTTCCAGCATAAGTTTGTTTTGTAGCTGCGCTTTTGTCGACTGCACTAAGGGAGGCTCCACTGTAGCAGTGAACATTAATCTAATCTTTGTCCCAAAATTGAACCAACATTCCCATGATCCTGCGGCGGGCCTATTGTTTGTGACAACCCGCCTGCTGACTATACTGATTCCGAGAACTGGTGGCCCCCATGTATTATTAAATCTGAGTAGGTATATTATTACAACGTCACTCCCCTCCCATCTGTCGCTTTTTGTCTTTGTTCAAAAGTCGTTGGCATCCCGGGACCGTCTTTCACACGATGACAGACGATTTCCTTCCCGCTGGGCAGACTATTTCCCCGGAAGCTTCAGACGTCTCATGTTACTGCCCCTAAATCGGACATGACATCACAGAAAACATTATCATTACTCGAATGTAGTAGATGAATTAATATGTTACTGAAGAAAGAGGAAATAATTCGATTTCATATTCTCTTATCACAATTCCCCTTTCTGTAACGCCAAGAATAATGTTGTTATTGTCATACTCGTAACTCGGGGTGGGTGTCATTTGGCACGAAGGGGAAACCCACAAAATTTGGCAACGAACGACCGGTTGCTGAAGTTGTCCACCGGTCCTTTATTACAACCGCCCGCCATCCGCCATGGCAAGGTAAATAATGGAATGTCAATTAAAAACAACAAATCCAGCTGAGTAAGATGTTTGTGTCTCAATTTCCCTTTCCCCGTAGTTTCGACTCGTCTTGTTATAATGATTATAATGATTAATTTGTTTTCGAGACCAATGGCACTTTTCCCGGAATGTTGCGAATGGCGTTCCGCTAGCTGTTCGGGAAGCATTTTCTTTCCAACTGAATGCTATGGAATGCACAATCAAAACAACCCAAATAGCTTCATGGCATAGCAATTATTTTAATTGTTTTGTTTTTTTTTATTCACTTATCCTAGAAACGTTTGCTGTGTTTCGAAAAGGGGAAACTTTACGAAGTAGCATTCGTTGCTGAGGATTTCCTGAGCACCTGCCCGATCAATGTTGTTTTTCACTTTTCGAAACGTAAATATTAAATAAATTTTCGAGTCTACCAAGGGCAGCTTCATCATTTTGGCTCAATAGACAACTCTCAGTTCACACCAATGATCTGAAATTTGTTTTATGCTTTTTTACCCGACTTTGGAAAAAAAAATTCAGCTATGCAATGTTCAGTTTATACGCTTTTCTAAAACAACCTAGAATTGGAAAAGATACTTTAAAACCCAGCAAAGGTAAAGTTATGTAAAACAACCCCGAAGAATTTGTGTAAAAGTGATCAATACACGGGAATGATAGGCCGATCTTCCAGAAGATCCGGAACATTCTTAAAAGTATGATACAGGGAAATGATCCAAGAGCTCCAGGTCTTATTCAAAGTCACTTGGAACTTTGACTTATTAATGATACTTGCTGAACCCGGTGCGAGCGTTGCTGTGCGTGCAACTAAACGAATGAAAATTCAATAGAACTGGAGCATTTATGGTTGTTTTTCGGAAAGAGTTTTATTAGAATACTAGCTGAGCCCGGTGCGAGCCTTGCAACGCATGCGACTAAATGAATGAAAAATTCAATAGAACTAGCGCGTTAAATGGAAGATACTAATTTTTCTTCTAATTTCTAGTTATTTTTGTTTGCTTGTGTGTATTATTTATGCAAAAAAAAGGGTTGGTGTTGTTAATTTAACCCTTGAACCGGAAGTTTCTACCGGTTTTGCTTTGTGCGTAGAAGCATTTCAAAGACAAACGAAGCCGTATTCTGTCAGTTTCTACGTAGTTTTCTCTTGCATAACCGAAGATTAACTTCTTGTGCATAATGTAGCACTGAGAGTAACTCAACCAATTCTTCACTAAAAAGGGGTTCAAACTTCTATCAGAATATGCTTATTACCCTAGAAATACACATTTTGTGTTTAAGTTGCATGGATAATTCTCATGTTTGGTTCAAATGTCTGTTTCATTGGATTGAGAGCCCTCCTTCCCCCTCTCCAGAGGGAAGGCGTCTCGAACCAACCAGCCTGGCCAAAAAACCCCACATGCCAAAGTTGGTTCTATTTGAAGAACTCCATTTGTATGGAAGTCCTTCCCTTCTAGGCGGGGAAGGAGCTTCGAAACCATCATAAGAACCTTCTCCGGCCTCGACAACCCCTAAATGTAAGTTTTCATAACAGTAGGTATGATTCTCATATTTGGTTGACATTTGTGTCTAATTTGTATGAGAGCCCACCCATTCCAGAGAGGGGAGGAGTCTCAAACCTCCATAGAAACATTTATTGGTTGCGAAAACTCTCACATCCCCAATTTGGTTCCATTTGCTTGATTAGTTCTCGAGTTATGCAGAAATTTGTGTTTCATTGGTGTGGAAGCACCCCTTCCAGATGCGGGAGGGGTCTCGAACCATCATAGGAACTTTCCCCGACTCCAAAAATCCCTGCATAACAAAAATCATACTTGTTGGAATAATTCTCATGTTTGGCTCAGATTCGTGTTTCATTTGTATGAGAGCCCCTTCTTCCAAAGAGGACGGGGGTCTCAAACCACCGTAGAAACATTTCTTGCCTACAAAAACCTCCACATGTCATATTTGGTTCCATTTGTTTGATTAGTTCTTGAGTTATGCAGAAAATAGTTTTTCATTCGCACTATGGTGTCGAACTATCATAAGATCCTTTCCCGGACCCGAAAACCCCTGCATATAAATTTGCATAGTGGTAGGGATAGTTCTCATGTTTGGTTTAAATTTGTGTTTCGTATGTATGGGAACCCCCCTTTCCAGAGTGAGGAGAGGTCTCAAATTACTATAAACACATTTCTTGCCTTCAAAAACTCGCCCATACTAAATATGGTTTCATTTGCATGCCCCCCCCCTTCTAGAGGCGGGAGAGGTCTTGAACTACAATAAGATGCTCTCCCAGACCTAAATACTTCTACATACTAATTAGCATAGCAGTACATATAATTCTTGTGTTTGGCTTAAATTTGTGTTTTATTTTTATGGGGGCCCCTTTTTTTCCATACGGAGGAGGGGCTTCAAACCACCATATAAACATTTCTTGCCTTCAAAAACTCACCCATACCAATTTTGGTTCCATTTGCTTGATTAGTTCTCGAGTTATGCAGGAATTTGGGTCTTCAGTTGCAGGGGATCCCCCCTTTCTGGAGGCGGGAGGGGTCTCGAACTATCATAAGATGCTTTTCCGGACCCAAAAACCACTGAATACAAATTTGCAAAGCAGTAGGCATAGTTCTCATGTTTGGTTGACATTTGTGTTTCATTTGTATGAGAGCCCCCCTTTTCAGGAGGAGGGGCTTTAAACCACCATAAAAACATTTCATGCCTTAAAAAACTCGTCCATTCCAAATTTGGTTCCATTTGCTTTATTAGTTCTCGAGTCATGCAGAATATTGTGTTTTATTTGTATCGGAGCCCCCCCCCCTCCCCTTTAGAATGGGGAGGGGTCTCATACCAACATAGAAACATTTTTTGTCTTCAAAAACCACCACATGCTAAATTGCGTTCCGTTTGCTTGATTAGTTCCCGAGTTATGCAGAATATTATGTTTTATTTGTATGGGAGCCCCCCCTTTCAGGACTGGGAGGGTTCTCAAGCTACCATAAAAACCTTTCTCGCCTTCAAAAACTCTCACATGCTAAATTTGGTTTCTTTTGCTTGGTTAGTTCTTGAGTTATATAGAAATGAGTGTTTCATTTGTATGGGAGCCCCCCTTTCCAGTAAAGGGAGGGGTCTCAAACCATCATAAGAACCTTTCCCAGCCCCAAAAACCCCTGCATACAAAATTTCACGCCGATCGGTTCAGTAGTTTTCGAGTCTATTAGGGTCAGACAGACAGACAGACAGACAGAAATCCATTTTTATATATTAAGAATATTTTCGTATGCCAATGTGTGACTTTGATTATAGAGTTTTATTTTTTCATAGTTTTCGATTTTATCTTTGTTTATGTAGCTGCATTGCAATGCTATTGGATATGTTGTGTTTGGTTGCAATATGTATTTCATTTGTATGAGAGTTCCTTCAAAACATCCAAATACCAAATTCGGTTCCATTAGCTTGATTAGTTCTCGAGTTATGCAGAAATTTGGGTTTCATTTGTATGAGAGCCTCCCTTTTACAAAAGAGAGGGGGTTAAAATCATCATAGAAAAAACTATGCCTTCAAAAATCCCCCAGTTGTTTCTGAGTATATAAGGGCCAGACAGATAGACAGACGGAAATTCATTTTTATATATGTATACGTAGATAGATCTGCATCACGAAATAATCATGGACAGAGATCGAAATTCTCACTCAGCTGGATAAAAACCATGCTCTTTTTCAAGCAGGTTGTCGATGAGTAGCGAACCGTTGACATTTTCATCTCGATGACTTCGCCGATAATTATCCTCTCTCTTGCATATGCGAAAATATCGCTCTCCAATATTTAACGAAAATATTTTCTCATGTCACATTTTTCACTGAAAACATGCTACCTAGAACGTATAGATCGTATACGAGGAGCAAAGCTCGAAAATAAGGCCAAGCCGGTGCACACTGGTACCGACATGCACCATCATTATAGAATTATAATGTCAGGATAAAACAAGCATGAAGACTGGTGCATTTTCAGGTGTCAAAAAGTAAGTGAAAAATAATTATCGGCATCTAGGATTCACTGAAAAAGAAACGATTTATCAGCTACTCATGCTCTCTGAAAATTATAAATCGCCGTTGCTTTTCTCGCGAAAACTGCTGTGAGCGTATAATAGTCTCTCGCCTCTCACATTCTCATCTGTTTCTCCAAGCGGGTGAAAAAGGACGTTTCTCTTCTCGAATAGGCGAAAATTTCGGTCTCTGATCATGGATAATCATGGAAATTTGGTCGAATCGAGGAAACATTCATGGAGCCCTACGGGGTTTCTTTAACCATTCAATTATGTCTATGTATGAATGTTGGGTTGTATAATATATAACTATTCATTCAGCCTTTTAAGGCATGATATTTAAGACAATGTAAAGAGTGTATTCGTGAAAAATGGCACACTCAAATTTGTTTATTTTTTTCAACCTTGTGAATGGAAATTCTGAAAATTTGAGCGAAGCTGGTTCAATGTGTATTACTTTGGAACAGCAAATCCTGCGTGAAATAAATGTGTACACTCACACTGTCAATCCAAATCCAATCCCATAGATAGAGCGCTAGGAAGCTTGGTATCGATACACAGAAAATATTTTTTTCGTAAATTTGCAAACGCTTGTTTTGAAAATATGGCTTTCTTCGTAAGAAAAAATCGTGTTGCTTCTCATCAGCATAAAGCTCACAGTACACCTAATTCATTCAATGCACGAAAATTGCTGTTCATCTTTTATCATAACCGAACATTCATTTGTTTACCTCGAATTAAAAGTAAAAACGTCACACGCTTTAACTCGATCATTGGAGCTTCATCTTCATAAATCTCGGAACTTATCACGAGATACCATGTCCTAGTGAGATCAACTACGGATTCAGTATCAGCTCTTCACAATAGGATGACAGGATATAATCTTTAATTCCAAACACTATAAACAAATCCCAATGAAACCTCTGCGCAAGGGCGCGCTATTTAATGAAATTAACTTCGAGTCGATAAAACAGATCTGTCAAACATACATGTAATGATGCGTACACTATACAGTATACAAATGCCTGGTTTTTTGACAGCACGTTTGGAATTAAATACGAAGTTGGCTTTAAAGATAAAATAAATCGGTCTCGTTGCAGAAAACAACTAAAAGATTGGTGAGCCAAACGATTGATTTCGTCGTATAAACTATTTTTTCTTCTTACTAATTCACTGACTGAGTAGAATTGTATTCCTTTTTCTTTCTCACACGAAAGTTGGGTAACTTTTTCGTGAGAAAAAAAAGGTGCAGTGACACAATTGAAAAGAAGGGTTTTTTAGCGTGTATCTAATGCATATACCTCTCAAGTAATTTATGATTAAGTATGATGTATGATGTATGATATGTACTACCACCCATTGTAGCACGGAAACTAAGTCCGACAGCAGTGAGCTCTCCTCGCTGTTAGACTTGATCAAGCTTTAATAACCACTGATTATCCTAATCATGCCATTGTATGAAGGGCCAAAAAGGGGTTGGGTAGATCGATAGGCAACATCACTTATACGTATCCACAGGGATATAAAGAATCTCCTTCCAACAACAAGATTGGACAATTGGTCAAAGAGCAAGCAATCTAACATGAGGATGCCCCAATGGGCGGGGAGAAGAGCCCGCCCTCTATTCACAAACTGTTAACAATGGGGAGTTGGCATTTCCACTCTCCCCATCCAGAGTGCTTCAATCGGGTGCCCTGATGGTCCCTCCCATTCCCATGAAATATTTATATAATAGTGTATGTATTTATGTAAATGAAAAATACTGTAATAACTCGGTATCTATTATTTATGATCTCCCTTTGGTGGATCCTGAAATGTAAGAAATGTTGTAAAGTGTTAAAGTGTAGAGTTCTGTGGTTTCACGCTTATGCAAGTTTTTGTTTGTTTTCAGCGATAGCAGCAATTTCCCAAAATCTTGATTTGAGGTATCCTAAAAAAGTTTGTTAAATTATACAAAAATAACATATATACATTTTAATTTACTGTTGCCATGGTCACTATTTGCTGCTTGATGTTGATTTTATAACAGCAATACGCTTTTATTTTTGCTGGCTATATAATTATTGCTCCTGTGTAAGGGAGTTAAAGACAAATGGAAAAAACAACAAACAACAACAACAAAAAACAACAAGAAATTTTTAAATCATCTAAGATGTAAAATCAATAAAACAATTTCATCAAATATAATGATATTGTGAGTTATGATACAGACACATCAGACACTATCCGAATGGCAAACAGCTCAGATTTGGAAAAAGGTCCATTTGCAAACAAATTTAAAAATACATTAGGTAATAAGTGCAAAAGCCTACCATAGATTCCGTCGCAGCTTCTTTTGTTCAACTAGATACTTCTAGATCATAATGATAATTGGACATATAAGACATAATAATTTAAATTATATATAACCTATTAGGAGAAATTATTTAAAAAAAAAAAATGTTAAAATATAAATCCCAAAAACACCAGTAATGATAAAAATGATAATGATGGTGATAAAGAAGATTGATAATGGTTATGAATAAACAATGTCCTTTATGATAATATATAGTCGAGGGATATTATAATATGAACTGAAAATTACATCTGTGCCGACTGCTGTTTTGTTGCAATTGTAGACAAACTTCCGCATCCATTATGAACCAGAAAATTTAGACAATGTATGACTGCCATGAGAAAAAAAAATTAATATTAAATGTTAAATTATTTTTTAATACCTGATGACCTGGTAGACCTGAAAGATATGATAATGGAAAATTATGACATGATTTACCGGTCGCACCCCTCACTTCGCTATTGTCAGATTGACAACATTGCCCAGGCTACGCCAACCAGCGTCTCCATGTTTCAGCTGACAGTCTTTTGTGATCATATGACTCGTGGAGGCGTGAGGTAGGAACTTGTGAGGACCAGAGGTCGGTCGCACCCTCCTGCCAAGTTGTCAACTCACCATTTGTAGCCCCTCTCCAAGTAATTTATGATTAAGGCCTAGAAACTGTTTGTAAACAATGACTTTTAAAGTCGATATTTAGCGAATCTCAAGACTCCTACTATATCCAACTAAAGGGTGTTCCGATTAAAATTTGGTCAAACAGTAATGTGTAAGAGTCGATCAAAGTTTTTATTAATAAGTCAAAATCTTTTTCTTTTTCAAGTTCAGTTAATATATAATATAGGAGACAAACTCACGTAAGCTTCCTTACCAAATGCGAATTGCCGGATCTTTCGTTTAACACCTGCCATAAGATTGTGTACAGTCTCCTTGTCCACTTTATTCACCGCGGAACGCCAGTTTGCCTAGAACTGTTTCTCGCTCACAACAGCTCTGTGAGTCTTCTCAAGGTTCCGCTTTGACGTGATGGGCTCCAGAATATTGTTTCGATTGGGTGGAGCTCTGGCGTGTTGGGAGGGTTTCGTCCTTGGACACACTTGAACGTCGTTGGCAGCGTACTACTCCATGGCCTTCTTTCCGCAATGGCAAGATGCCAAGTTCGGCCAAAATAGAACGGAACAATTGCGTCGCTTCAGGAAAGGCTGTAGACGTTTTTGCAGACACTCGCTCAGATAAATTTTCTGGTTAACGTTTCCAGTCACAATGTAAATGTTGCTCTGCAAGCCACAGGTAGAAATTGCCTGCCACACCAGATATTTCTTCGCTAACTGTGACTGTTAAATATGCTTGAAAATCTCTGCCACCATTCCTCGTCCAATTGCCGTATGAAATTCCTATCCAGGAAGCTGTTTAAAGTCTGCCTTGACGTAGGTTTCATCGTCCTGTACCACGCAATCAAATTTCGTCAGCATCGTCGTGTACAACTTTCGCAATCGTGCTTTGGTCGACGTGTTTTGTTTATTGTCGTGATTTGGAGTCACCACTTTCTTGGAAGTCGACAGTCTAGCCCGGTTTTTAGCTTTATCCACGGTTGAAGGCGCAACTCCCAGCTTCTTTGAGACATCTCGGACGGAGAGGTTGGGGTTCCGCTCTAAACAGCGGGCAACTCTTTTTGCCGTCTGTGGCCTCCGGCTTTCGATTTCTCCTGATCCAGCATTCATCGCTGTCGAACGTTCGACGTTCACCGTTGTATGTCTGTCCCAGGCATTACGCGCTCCATCAACCTTGTTCCAACAACACTTGAACAACACTGGAACACAATTCAACAATCACTGGAGCACAATCGAAGAATCACCCTGTCAGTCACTGATGACGGTTTGTTGAAGGGTAAGACAAAACAAAACATAAGAAAAAATATACACTCCTCGCGTCACTTTGCATCACCAGCTTGAGTACAACTGTATGCTATCTCTTTTTCTCTCACGGAAATGTTTACTCAATCCTCGTAAAAAGTGGATTTACTCAAGAAATTGAGTTGATCCACTTTTTACGAGAGTTGAGTGACATTTCCGTGGCGAAGAAAAGAGGATAGCATGCAGGTGTAACTCAAAAAAATTGAGTGAAAGTAACGCGGGAGTGTACTTTGGCCATTAGACGTGATTAGGTAAGCATTAGATCAGGAGTATTTTTAATTATTTCGATTGTTAATCCATTATAAAACCCTAACTCTAGCTCAAGTCAAGTTGCCATTAAATATCGAATTGTTTATGCAAACATGCCAGGTAAACACGAATGAAGCTGAAATTACACACTAACCTAATTCTAAAACAAATTCCTACAGTCTAGATACACAAATTTCCGTAAACACGGATGGTTGTCGACAGCACGGGCAGATTGTAGCACAGAAACACTAAACGTAAGTAATCACCAGGAAAATTTATCAATAAGTAGGATTGAAAACAACGTAATGAAATATGCCATCATTTATTTTTGTTATGCTATAGGGTAGTTGCCATAATATTGAGCTAAAACAACTTACTCTAACAAAATTGTTTACTTATTTTCCCCATTTTTTTGTTAACTTATTTTATAACTCTTCTTCATCCCATGTTCTACAACTAAGGGAAATAAAGTTACGAAACCGGAAACAATAATCCTTTGTCTGTTTTTTTGTGCTGGCTCAGCATGGAGAGTCATGCCGAAAAACAAACCCATGGCTCAACGACTCTATTTGCTCACTGAAAATGATTCTCAAGTTCACAAATACAAGCATCCCGTATGGAAAATTACCCACGACCCCATAACTCCGTTCGACAGTGAAGGAAGCTCAAAAGTTCAACAACTAAATAATGTAGCAATGAATATTACTAGCAAACAGAGTAAAATTTGTAAATTATTTTAAATTTCAATTGGATAACATATGCACAAAATATAAAACTTTTGTGATCTAAGATCAGTAGAAAAATAATCAATGAGTACATTGAGGAATAATAAAGGGTGTCCACAGTTAAATTGCATCACTTTCAACTTCTTTCGCACCGAGCCATCGGAAAGATGTTGAAAATTCACCAGTCTACAGTGTCTCGTCATAAAACGTTCCGGGGAACGTTTAACTGTCGATCGGAAAAAGGTGAGTGGTAGAAAAGTGTTCCGTACTGTATGAAGGTTCACAAGCAAGTGGTTGCTGCCTTTAAACGCAAATCCAACTGTTCGATTCGGGATGGCGCGAAAAGCAGAATAGGACACACAAATGTTGACAAAACCACACTGCTGCATCATGGACAATGAAACACACGTAAAAGCGGACCTAAACAAATTCCCGGCAACCAGTATGTGACTGCGAAAGACAAGTTCGATGTTCCAGAGTCTCTCGGGAAACAGCAAGTGTCAATGTTCCCCTAGAAATTAATGATTTGGCAGAGGATTTTTTGTGTGGTAAACGGAGCGAGCCATTCGTGACCACTTCAACCGTAAATGGTCAAGTATACATGAATGAACGCCTGATAAAACGACTGCTTCCGTTTCTCAAAACACACAACGTTCCTACAATTTTTTGACCGAAGCTAGCCTCCCAAGCAACACATCGCTGTCCGAATTGGTTGCAGCAACTTGCTTGTGACTTAATTGAGTCACATTGCACTATGGTCCAGATTACGAATTTACGAGGAAACATGCTCCCAGCGCCTAAACTTGAAACTTTACAGCAAAGTGATGTTCTAAAACATGGTTTGTATCACTAAGGCCCATTTTGTGATGTTAATTACAATTAGGGTGGTCCCCATTTTCACGGAAATACAAAACCTAACTTTTTTATTTGCAGAAATAGACGTTTACACTTCTTGTAGCGCAGAAAATTTCGTGGAATTTTAATGTATAAATTTTTATGTAGCTTAAAAATTGACCGATTAAGAGCAATTTTCCCTCATCAACTTAGGGTGTACCATAAAAATGTTTTTTTTTTGCCCTAACTTTTTTATTTCAATTCCCACCGTAAAGTTGTGTTTGAACGAGTTTTAGAACTTATAAAGACGCGTACTTTGATGCACAAACCACAAGCTAGCCGCTAGCTTTAACCAATCAATAGTTATTGAAGTTTTTCTTAAAAAAATACGCCCTTTTCATATGTTGATTTTTATGATTGGGGCGAACAAAAAAAAATTAAAAACGTCATTCAAAAGGACAACTTATATTGTTTAGCATATGTGAAAACTAGAGATATGTTATTTCTGTATCTTGAGACAATTACATTTGAATATGGCATGGTTTTAGAAGAAAAACTTCAATAACTATTGATTGGTTGAAGCTAGCGGCAAAATTAATACATCAAAATACACGCCTTTAAAAGTTCTACAATTCGTCGGAACAAAACTTTACAATGGAAATTGAAATAAAAAAGTTAGGACAGAAAAACTTTTTTTATGGTGCACCCTAAGTTGACCAGGGAAAAGTTGCTCTAAATCGGTCAATCGGACATTTGAAAAGGGCGTATTTTTTTTAGAAAAACTTCAATAACTATTGTTTGGTTGAAGCTAGCGGCTATGTTTGTGCATCAAAGTACGCGTCTTTATAAGTTCTAAAACTCGTTCAAACACAACTTTACGGTGGGAATTGAAATAAAAAAGTTAGGGCAAAAAAACATTTTTTTATGGTACACCCTAAGTTGATGAGGGAAAATTGCTCTTAATCGATCAATTTTTGAACTACATAAAAATTATGAAAATTCCATGAAATTTTCTGCGCTACAACTTTGCCGGAAAGTGTAAACGTCTATTTCTGCAAATAAAAAAGTTAGGTTTTGTATTTCCGTGAAAATGGGGACCACCCTAATTTTAATTAACATCACAAAATGGGCCTTAGTGATACAAACCATGTTGTAGAACATCACTTTGCTGTAAAGTTTCAAGTTTAGGCGCTGGGAGCATGTTTCCTCGTAAATTCTTAATCTGGACCATAGTGCATTGCAGTTCCTTTGACTAAGTTGCAACAAGTGTGCTACTAGGGCTCTTGTCACTACTACAAGGAATTTCTGGAGTGGTACAAGACGAATGGTGTCAATTTCGTACCAAAGGATCCTAATACCCCAAACTCTCCAGAGTTGCGGCCAATTGAAAAATATTGGGCTATAATGAAGCACGAACTTTGTAAGCATCCTAAAGTTGTCACTACAGAACAGGAAATGTTGAGGTCATGGTTGAAAGCGGAAAACAAATGCCGGTTTAAGCGTTTTACAAAATTATATGCGTGGTATTAAGATGAAAGTCTTGGCTTTTGAATTTGGTAAAGAAATACAGTGAAATAAAACTACCTAAACCAAGATTATATATAGTATTTGATTCCCTGAATATTTCATGACAATCGGTTGAGAGACTTGTTTTTGAGGACGAGTTTAAAGTGTGGCAATTTAACTGTGAACACCCTTTATATGATGTAGATATTTTCATGAGTTTTTACAGTTTGAAAAACGTACGAACGATAGCACCAGCAGAAAAGAATTTTACTCTTCATATGTTTATTTTTTCTGAACAAGCGTATATCTTGAGTCCTATGTCATATTTGGCTTGATAAGTGATACACAAGGCGAGTGGTTATTCCTGTCAGTGTTTTTTTAAACACGCGTAACTTTGGTAGGGTTAATCACAGACATGTTTGCACATTTTTCTTTTAGAGTATATTGAAATGTCAACACGGCATGCACGTTTGATTTGAAATTTCATTCGTTTGAAACTCGTGGACGCGAAAAAGGAACTCGTGATAAGTCTAATTTGGAAACATTTTAGACCATGTACTATTTTAAAGAAATTGAAACCACTCGGAATAAATGAAAAAATCATTTTTCACACCCCAAACACCACAAAAAAAACTGTTCTTAAAAAATACCTCCGAGACCTGACCGTAAGCGCACTGTCGGATGTCCGAAAGCCATCAAACGAGTGAGAGAGCGAATTCGGTGGAATACTGGTAAGTCTGGACGATAGATGGTCAAAGAAGACCTTGGACTGAATTCATACAAATAACAACGGTTTATAGCTTGCCTGGAAAGAAGAAGATTGCTACAATCGAAAGATTTCGGAGGCTGCTCAATCGAAAGATTTCGGAGGCTGCTGTTTTATGCCACACTTCTTTCTGATATTCCTCGTGATAAACAAGCTGTTCAAAGGTATGTCCAAAATGATTAAAGAGTGATGGTTTGAGAATGTTTCTCCGAAAGTTTAGAGGTTCCACTGCTATTAATTGAACCTGGTGTTAAAATCATCAGTAAATATTACAGCGATAATGTTTTGAAGAAACATTTGCTTCCCTTCTTCAAGAAACACTACATAGAAAAATATAATGAATCCTAACGAACGTAAAATTTCCTCTCGTTTAATTTCAAGCCAAAGCAAGCGTAAACAACACAATTTTTTGCAAGCTTTCATACAGCATACACAATTGTTCGCAATCTTCCATACAACAGACCTGATTCAAGTGATATCTGGTTTAAATTTAGATGAAAGATCCCACCAATTTATACCAAATCTGCATTCCCTTGATGTGCATTAGATAACGCAGAAAATTAATTGTTTCTGTCTATCTGTGTACAAGAATGCACAAGACTGCTTCCTACAAGAATCTACATTGTCCCTCCAGGTGAAAACTACACAGGCTTGGCGTGAGGACAATTTTCCGAATTTTATTTCGTCAAAAGAATGGCTTCCTTCTTCACCTGAGTTGAGTCCCCTCGATTTCGATGCATGAGGCTACAAAATAAGGAATAGCAAGGGACTAACCGTGAATACTATTAAGAAACGTTTGGTGAAAATATGGAATAACATGCCTCAAGACATTTTTCGAATTTAACTAAATTGAGACAAATCTTATACTAAACAGGAAAAACATTGAAATTCAAATTCATGCAAGTTTCTCATTTCAATGCCCATATACTTCTCTGACATGAATTTCCGCTCACCCTGTAATATACTGGAATTTGTTCACTTCAAGAAGTGGATTATGTACATTCTGTAAATTCCTGCTATTGCCGTTAAATGGACTATTCCGTAGGCAACTGAAAAATACGTGCTATAATAGATTTACATATCAACGAATATGAACGCATGTCATTAAAAATATGCTTTATTTCCATCTATCTTTCAATACTATCTGGCACGATAATATGTTATTCAACCCTTTTTCAATTATTTGTTTCAGAAGACGTAAAGTCATATAATGGTTCTGAAAAGTGCACCGCAAATCGCTAGATGATAAATAGAATAAATGATACTTCAGAACATTTCAAAACGCAGTTTCCACTGCCCTCGACAAACTGACAGCCACCGATCCCAAGCGAGTACCCACCTGGTGGAGAAATCCCCGTTTCGCTGCTATTGGTTCCTTCGAATCCATTAATCCCACTGGCATTTCCCGTCAGCGCCGCCAATCCTCGGTAGAACGCTTCTCCTGCTCCAGCAGCCCCATTTGAGGAGCTGGCAAATGCCACTACTGCCGCATCACTTCCTCCCATAGGACTCACACTGGTATGGCTAGGTTCTGATAAGTGATGATCATCCTGACCATATTGCTGCTGCTGTGAAGCGTGTGGATTATCCATAATTTTGCGCAATCCTGCCGAAAGGTACATCCGACACAACTTTTACCACTCTTCTTCGCCAATACTCGCACCAACGGAATCGTAACAGCAACACAACACTCAACACTTACACTCAGCAAACAACTTGTTATTCACAAGCTCATCCATTAGAATCACATAAACTCGACAATATAAATCTTCTTCATTGGAAGCACTAGGCAAATTTCCATTTCCATGCACTTGAGCGACTGCTTCGAATTCAGACGATCTTCAATCACTGCCACTTGCCAGAAACTTCCCTAGATTATACAGTCAGCTGTGTTAGATTCGCTTCCTCCACCGTCGACACACATCGCTCCCGAATGGAATCCTCTGTATCCTCAGTAATGCTCCCTCTACCCGTCCTTCTAATCCGACTGACCACTCGAACCTCCGGACTGAACCCACTTGCGAGGTTGTACTATCGCGATTGAATCCACCGAACGACTGAAGACCGTTATCAACTGACTGGCCAAAATCAAAATCCACCCAAACACGCTTTTCCAACGAAAGTGAAACCGGCTGAGGTGAATATGGTGAGTACTCCAACACCATCCTTCGAAGGATTCACTTACCGATCCTGCGCTCTACGACCAAAATACACTCATTGCAGCAACTTATGAATGAGCCGTTCATCAGACGGCTCTAGGATTTACCGGTTTGCCACCGTCTACTGTGATGGCATAGTCCTTCAAGTTCGAACCATCGCGATTCACCTGTTGCCATTGACACTGAAAGGTTTACTTTACACCCTCGCCTCTTCCCTTGGAACCCCTGTCAGGACTGCAGTTTGTGCGATAATGGCTGCACCACCCAATGGGTGATACAAGATGAAGAATGTCATCCCGGTGTCGGTCTATGTATGAATACGTTGCAAATTAAACCACGATAGAGGCTTCACGGTCCCGCAACCCATGGCTTCGTTGTAAGCAAGCAAAGTGGTAACACTAACTGGGAATGACACATACTTGGTGCCCATTCAGTGAAGATGATGACGGGATAAGCATTGTGCATAAATTGTTCGGCGAATGCATTTCGTGTTACAGTCAATGTCTGCGCGCTTCCGGTCAGCGACGAGTCAAAGGATGAGGCGAAGAAATTTCTGAGGTCATGCCAATGTTACCAACCAAGAGCATGCACTAGGAACGAACGACATCATGGAGACGCACGGTCGGAAGTGGAAGTGAGAAACTCTCTTTACTTGTTTTATGTTTGCTTTAACACGAAATTAACTTTACGTTTGCTGTTGTTCTAATTGCATAAAATGCTTGCCAGTATTGCTATTGTATTTCGATCTTGACTAGAGAACCCCTAGAAAGTTTTATGGTGTAATTAATGAAAAAAGAATGAGGGAGGGGAGAACATGTCTTTGTTACTTTTGCCCTATTGAAAAGGGTTCTAGAAAAAAAAAATTGAAGACATAATGATTATTTAATGCAATCTGTGTGAAATATTGTCTTAAAAAAACTGTAATGATGCAAGATATTGACTGCTACGATTTATTAACAGCGAAATTTATATGATTGCTTGACCATATACACTTACTTGTTAGACAGCAGCTTGTGACAAAAATCCCCTAGCCTACAATGTTCT
The DNA here is from genome assembly GCA_034211315.2 of Aedes japonicus. Classification (NCBI taxonomy): domain Eukaryota; kingdom Metazoa; phylum Arthropoda; class Insecta; order Diptera; family Culicidae; genus Aedes; species Aedes japonicus. The sequence continues at coordinate 88,485 of JASCZW010000695.1, read as the reverse complement.
TCAGCACGGGGACAGATTTCGTAAAAAAGCTTCTCATTCGCGGCCAGCCGATCCCTAATGGCACACAGCTGTGTTTCAACGGCCATCAGGGTTTCCGTGTGACAAGCAAGGATGCCGATAGCTGGAAAATGCTGCAAGAGAGGGAGGCCACGAAGCATAAATTAACCACGCGTGAAAATTTTGTTATTATACACATGTGAATACCGGAACCCACGATATAGCCTGCTTTGATTAAAGTTCAAACCCACGCCAATTCATCCCTACTGATGCTCATATCTCTCGCTTTCTCTCTCGCTATTGTTTCGTTATTCTAAGAATGGGATTTGTTAACATTTCTACGCAGCAAACTTTTGAGACAGTCAGGCTTATAATCCAAATAGATTGTTAGATAAGTAGAAACTTTTTAATGCGAAGTAGCTGAAATTCCTCACACTTTCATCCTAGCAACGATTACGTTCAAGCAGGTGAGAGAGAAGAAACCAAAAAAATGTTTAAAACTTTAATGTTATCTCAATACTTTGAGGAATTAAATAGTGAAAAGTCGATTTTACGGTCTGGATTCAGTAGCATTCAGTAGCATGTTGTAATGACTGATGTCATAAAATCTTCGAGGTGGTTCTCTTTTGTCTGGCTATTGGCTCTGAAACTAAGTCATATGAATAGTTAGGGGAAAAACTTCCATTGTTTATGATGTATGATGTATGATATGTACTACCACCCATTGTAGCACGGAAACTAAGTCCGAAAGCAAGGAGCTCTCCTCGCTCTTAGACTAGATCAAGCTTTAATAGCCACTGATTATCCTAATCATGCCATTGTATGAAGGGCCAAAAAGGGGTTGGGTGGATCGATAGGTAACATCACTTATACGTGTCCATAAAGATATAAAGAAGACCTGAAAGATATAAAAATGAAAAGTTATATGATATGATTTACAGGTCGCACCCCCTCACTTCGCTATTGTCAAAATGACAACATTGCCCAGGTTACACCAACCAGCGTTTCCATGTTTCAACTGGCAGTCTTCTGTGATCATATGACTCGAGGAGGCGTGAGGTAGGAACTTGTGAGGACCAGTGGTCGGTTGCACCCTCCTTCGAAGTTGTCAACTCACCATTTGAAGACCAGTTCGGGGAAAAACTTCCATTCCAGATAAATTGATGGCTGCTCCAATAATTTTGATTCAAATCTTTTTCATACTTTTTGTAAAAAATGATCAAAAATTCATCTCTATGACATGATCAGATGTATTTTGCTAGTACACATAACCTATTTTTGGTATCTTATATGACCAAGGGAGTGCAATAAATCGATCTATTTGAAACATTTTTAAAAGCACACAACAAATTTTTAGAGACAGATTTAGGACTAATAATACGATCTTAAGATATTTGAATTCGAAAATAATGTTTGTTTATGAGGATTTGGAATCATGTTTGATTCAAAATACAGTTGGAGTACTCACATTGCGTATCTGGCATCTGGCAGGAGTAAAACCCTTACAGAACCGCTTCTGGGAGCTCTCATCTATAATACTGATCAAGTGTGAAATCAGTAACAGCCTTGTGATTGAAAACTTAGAAGAAATGCTCGAATTGAGTACCCAGTCTATATTCTTGCGAATCTTCTTTGCTACAATTGTCCTTGCTTCTCTTATCACAGCTCCTCCATTGACTATCATCTCTCAATGAAACAGGTTATTTAAGGAGTTTCAAATCAATTTCGACCTATTTTAATTCCCATATTTTTATTGAAAAGTACCAACATGTCCATTATAATAGAAAAATTTTCACTGAAGGGTCGCACATTGATGTATCCACTGGTTTCAGTATGAATTCTCATCTGCCTTTCGAAAACTTCAGGAACCTTTTTCCGAATATGTTGCTGAGCTAGAAGCAATCCATTTCGTATTAGGGATAATTTCCGACATGCCCAAAGACCATTATTTCATCTTCTTGGATACTCTCAGTTCTATTGAGGCCTTCCGGTCGACGAGAACAGTGAGGCACTCATCTTACTTTCTTTCAAAAATAAGGGAGCAAATGTGTGCGTTGGTCGAAAGATCATTTAAGGATTACCTTTGTATAGGTCACCTCACATTGCTCAATTCCAGGCAATGAGAAGGCGGACTCTCTAGCAAAAGTGGGCGTTCAAGAAGCCGAGATTTTTGAAAGAAGAATTTTACATGATGAATTTTTCCCATTAGTACGTCAGAGTTCTTTTCAAAGTTGGCAAAACGATTGGACAAGTAAACTGCTTCGTCAAGATTGTGGTTCAAAGGTCTGGATGTAAGTCGCGGTTTCTTTCGTGTGATGTCAAGACTTATGTCCAACCACTACTCGCTAGACGCACATCTCTACGAAATTAAGCTCGTCGATAGCAATTTATGTAGGTGCGGAACCGGTTCTGATGACATCGCTCACACAGTTTGGCATTGCCCGGATAATGATGCATCCAGAGCACGTCTATTGGATACCCTAATGGCCTGAGTGCCCCTCTTTTTAACACCATAAAGCAAGTCATTGTAGATAACAAAATTGAATATCGGCTCCAGAAAGTGTCATACTCGTCTGAACCTTACAAATAAATAAACTAAACAAAAGAAAAAAAATATGAGAATATGCACAACTCAAAAAACAAAAAATGACAATCGTTTTTGGCCAGAACGATAATTTAATAGATATAAGAATTCTGATCTTGGTTAACGCTTAGAGTGCTTGCCAAAAGAAAAAGACAGCTGTGACGGTGCAACTTTTGGTTTTACTCTTGCATAACTTATGCGCCATACTAAAGCTACAAAAATGCAACATAAAATTCTCTTATATTTTGCAGTTGGGGCAGTTAGGGCGCAATGAAAAACTGATCCCGTTTTGATAGCTCTCCTCTCAGAAAAGCTTCAACTGTAATTATTTCAATCGTAAGTATATGTCTCATTGATATAATTACTAACCTACAATTTAGTGGGCTTTTCCACATGTGCACCCTTGTGGAGTTTTGGTCCTCGTCTGTTCCGTAGGCCTGAACATTTATTTCTAGTGATTGGTTAATTAAAGTACTTATTCATATACCTTGATTTCTTTTCAAGATCGTCTAATGGAATGGACACAGGACTAGACCCTAACTCTATAGATGTTCACGGATTTTAATTTTAATTCAAATATATTTCACTGCACGTCTATCTTCGTTTTGCTTTGACTTGCCAATGACAGGAGATATCCCGGAAACACCTATTGACAGGTCGTCCCTGTCTCGATGAAATCTGTCACCACGTTATGCGGCGACGCTTTGACGCCTGATGCCCTCGCATCATAAAGGTCGGTGGGCACGGTTGTCAGCTTGCCGGCTTCTGCGCCGACAGCAGTTTTGCAGCATCTCTGATGGAATCATGAAAAATCATCATGATGGATTAGAAACATGGTCTACACTGTCGATTAAAACTATTTTGAGACATAAATAATTGTTCAGATTATCGGGCAACATGATAAGGGCTTATTTTTAATTTTTTTTTTTTCAAACTTTACTAGCAATGTCCTTTTTGAGTTATGTCGAATTTAAAAAAAATCGATCAAAAAAGTCCTTTTCAAAGGGTAGTCTAGATATATTTTGAAAAAAAACAAGATACGCAAAGTTGCTTGAAAAGAAATAGTCTATACACCCACAAAGTTTCATTGGATTCTGAGAGGGTGCTGCCAACCACTGGATGAGTTGACGTGAAATTCGTCTATTATAACATCATAATAACCATAATAGAGCATCTTCTTAGTGAAATGTCATTTGACTCCAGAAATTGTAGAAAAAATTACGTGTCATGTAACTATCACAATGAATAAAAGGCTAACGTTGATTCTTATTGCGTGCCTTAGTTCTGAAAAATATCTTTGTTCAGAAGATATCAAGCAAATCAAGGGCATGGTCCGCCTTTCAATCGATATGAAAAATTAATGAAAAATAATGAGATTTCGTATACAAGTTCAACAATATCCATAACAAATCTTATAGTCAAATTCAATCTATGTTTACGACTGCTAGTTTGACACTTGTTGAAATGAATTGTGATGCTCATGCATTCCTGCATTTATTTTCACTTTTTAGTAACTTGATTATAACCTATTGGTTATTGTTATTGTGATACCTAGATAATATATCGTCATATCAAAAGCAAGTTACGTAGTTCATCTTTGGAACTTCTATGCAACCTAAAAGGTTTTATAAAAATATGGATTAATTGCGTTGTTTTGATCATATTCAAGTCAAAAATTAAGTCACATGTTTTAGACAAATACATGAGTGACGTATGAATCGCAAATCTTCTGCGACAACATCCTTTAAACTTGTATACGATAAAAGATGTTTTTCATTTCATTATTTATACTCTTATACAACAAAATTTTAAGATTACTTACCAAGAAGATGTTTTCAGTGTACTTGGGATATGAAATTTTCAACATGTAGGATGATCTTTGCTACCCACTGTTCAACATTGCGCTTTAAGCTGGTTTAAAGCTTGCCGGTTTTACGTGAGGGAACGATTTTCAATAAATACAGTCAACTCATTTGCTTTGCCTAAGGCTTGTTCGCGACAAAATCTGGAGAGATTAAATTTGGAATAAAATAAATTTGCTGTTAGGTCAATCCAAGATTCATTTTTTTATTCATTTAACTGTGCATTATTAGTCATCTTAAAACTAATTACATTTACTTAAGTACAGTACGTACCAAAAGATCTGGTCTCTTCTGCGATATTTGATTCACCTTCGCGTCCTTCTAGTGGTTCCTGAGATCCGTTCTTATTCCGCTACCAGCCTTCCTGGCTGTTGTCAAACGTGTTTCAAAAGATTTAAGAACGTTATGAGCAGTGCTTGAAGAAAAACCAAGCTTTTTTACAAGTTTTCTTACTTATGGATCCGGATTTTCATTGCGACCGCACACAATAGCTTCTTACACTTACTCTCCTTTCGACGCCATCTTCAATCTAAAAGCTTTTAGTATCACCAAATATTGATTTTACATAATAAACAGACATACGTTCATCAGTTTGCGAAATAATTATGTCCAGAGATATACGTATTTAGGGGTGTCCAGATTTTGTCACGAACAAACCTTACGATGTGGACATTGCTGGAAGAACGTTCTAGGCGGTAACTCTGAGCATTGCATTAAATTGAAATGTTAAAAAGAAAAGGTTAGATTAAGGATGAATACGTCGAAGACTACGAATTTTCTGGCAGGAGAACCGAGCGCAATAGAGCTCGCACAGGCAAAAGTGTGATTATCGGCGGGGATAAATTCGAGGTGGTAGATGATTTTGTAAATTTTAGATCATTGGTGACGTTGGATAACAACTGCAGCTGAGAAATTTTGGAGCACATAATAGCCGGAAGTCGTGTCAGTGTACCACCATGTACAAGACGCTGATAAGACCGTTAGTTATCTATTTTGATTTTCATTTTGCAACATTTGGTGGGGCAATAAGAGCGCAAGTCAGTCCAAAGCCGATGGTGAAGGAGGGGTAATGGCGAACTAGTCTATTCAGACCACATGAACCGGAACAAGGAGAGGTTAGGGTAGGTGGTTAAGGTAGGGCGTTTTAGACCGGTTAAAAATGCTACAAAAAGAAAATCATAAGTCAAGCACTTGACACTGAATAAGTGTGTAGATCGCAGACGAAATAGGCCTATCTGTCAGAAGATAAGCCTTCTTCAGTGGAATTTAAAGGAATTTGCTCGCGTTTACTAGTGATTATTTGAAAAAAGTGTTTCAATGTTTTATTTTTATTTTTAAAAAGTGATCAAATGAAGCGTTAATTTGATATTATCCTTCACAATCACAATCGTTGAACTAACACGCTCAAAAATGTGTTTTTTAAATAATAATTGAAAAAAAAAGGTAAAAGTGATAAGAAAATCGTTAATTTACAATTCTGCATGACAATAATACACGGCAAATCCAGAAAAGATTGAAAGAGCCATTCCCTGTATGATTTGCTATAATTTGAAAGTCGGCTGTCGTATACCGCACATATTTAAATTATAATTTATATTAGAATTAGAATTAGAATTTCAATTTAGGTATGTTTGGTGTTTAGTTAATGACAATCAATGAATAAACAACAATGAAAGAGCTGCCACGCCAATGAAAACTGCAACTCCTATCGTGTCCCTTAACTACTTGATGTCAGGCGTCTACAAACTGTTTCTAGCCTCGTCTAAGCGTAAATTGCGACAAAGCCCGCCGGTAGCACACCTCTTTCATTCTGAACAAACACACCTATGACAAACCCCAGTGATACGATACTCTGAGTTCCTAAAAGGGCCCTCCGCATCCCACAAAACCACAATACGTATGGCCACGGTCTAGAAGTCCACTACATAGGAAATTCTATGACACAGTTCAAACTTCCACATCCAATTGAATATTAAATGTTTTCAAAATTGAATATATCAATCTCAACTTTAGCGCCTTTATAAATGCGTGCTACGACGCGGCTATTAAATAGGAAGAGGAGCGAGTGTGATATTATCACTACTTTGTGTGGCTGGACCTTTGGTTCTCCCATGAATGGTTCATTAGAGTAAAAGGTCATACAATGACCTACCGACATCTATCATAAATCAGCTATCTTCAATGAATCGTTAACATGAGATTGGGCCCTCCCACCAGCGTCCAGGTACACAATCCAGCCATGGAGAGGGACTTTCGGCAGGCTTTGAAATTGAATAGAAGTAGTTTGAAATTGAGCGTAGGGCTTTTGTTAGGCAGTATTTCGAAGCAAACGCACACACTTTTGCCACACATCCCCACGCGGGGTAGGTCAAGGCAGGAACGGATCCGCTACCTTGACTGGCAAAAATGTGATCGCTTGATCGTGTTCAGATACCGTCAATGGCACAGAGCAGTTCTAGGGATGTGAAATTTCTTCCTGTGACTACATGTGACAGAAATGAATTTCCAATTAGAGGTTTTTGAAAACATTACTGGTATCATTAGTAGTTGTGCCAAATTGTCTATCATTATCTATCTATCTATATCTATATATATATGAAAATGGATTTCTGTCTGTCTGTCTGAACCTAATAGACTTGAAAACTACTGGCGTGAAATTTTGTATGCAGGGATTTTTGGGGCCATGGAAGGTTCTTATGATAGGTCAAGACCCCTCCCTTCTCTGGAAAGGGGCGCTCCCGTACAAAAGAAACACTCATTGCTACATAACTTGGGAACTAATCATGCAAAAGAAACCTAATTTAGCATGAGTGAATTTCTGAAGGCAAGAAAGATTTCCATGGTAGCTTAAAAACCCTCCCTGTTCTAAAAAGGGGGGCTCCCATACAAATAAAACACAATATTCTGCATAACTTGGGAACTAATCAACCAAACAGAACCAAATTTAGTATGTGGTGGTTTTTGGAGACAAAAAATGGTTCTATGTTGATTTGAGACCCCTCCTCTTTCTGAAAGGGGGGGGGGATCCCATAAAAATGAAACGTAAATCCTTGCATAACTCGAAAACTAATCAGGGAAATGGAACCAAATTTGGCATGTGGAAGTTTTTGAAGGAGAGAAATGTTTCTATGGTGATTTGAGACTCTTCCGCTATACGAGGAGGGGGGGGTCTTAAATAAATGGAACACAAATTTCTGCAAAACTCTAGAACTAATAAAGCAAATTGAACCAAATTTGGCATGTGGGGGTTTCTGAAGAAGATAAATGTTTCTAAGGTGGTTTGGACTCCTTCGCCTTCTGGAAGGTAAGAGGAGGGGCTTCCATACAATTGAAACACAAATTTCTGCATTACTCGGGAGCTAATCCCAAATTTGGAATGTTGAGGTTTTTGGAGGCAAAAAAAATGTTTCTATGGTAGTTCAAGGGGGAAGGGGGAGGGGTTGTGGATATCATACAAATGAAACACAAATTTATGCATAACTTGAGATCTATTCAAGCAAATGAAACCACATTAGGCATATTATATTATTTATTAAAATCTGTCTGTCTTACCGATCAGCGTGAAAATGTGTATGAAGGGGTTTTTGGGGCTTGTGAAGGTTTTTGTGGTTGTTTGAGACCCCTTCATTGTCTCAAACAAATGAAACACAAATTTCTGCATAACTTGAGAACAAATCAAGCAAATGGAACCAAATTTGTCATGTGGATTTTTTTGAAGGAATGACATATTCCTATGGTGGTTTAAGACTACTCTGCCCTCTGAATATGGGGGGGCTTCCATAGAAATGAAACACAATATTCTGTATAACTCGAGAACTAATCAAGCAAATGGAGGTTTTTGAAGGAAAGACATATGCCTATGGTTCCCAAAACTCTAGAACTAATAAAGCAAATTGAACCAAATTTAGCATGTGGAGGTTTTTGAAGATAAATACTGTTTCAATGCTGATTTGAGACCCATCATCTTTCTGAAGGAAGAGGAGGGGGGGTCCCAAACAAATGAAACACAATTTTTTGCATAATTCGAGAACTAATCCAGCAAATGGAGGATTTTGAAGGAAAGACATATGCCTATGGTTCCCATAGAAATGGAACGCAAATTTCGCAAAGGTAACTAAGCCACAAACTGTATATTGTCAGTATAAGAAGAATGTTCCCCTTCTTAGTCAATAAAAGAACCCATTCAAAAAAACAAATAGCGTCAGTTCAATGTAATGTACATTCATTAAGTTGCAGGCGTAGTAACGCTCGCACCGGGATCAGCTAGTCTATCAATAAAATTCCTTTTGCATTTCAAAAAACAACTGACTCTAACACCTCCTTGGCCGATTTTTGGACACGAACTTGCTTTAGAGCCGAAGTGCCTGGATCTCACCACTCTTTAGCATCTTGTTTTGATTCAGGATCATGGTGGTAGACCCAAGTCTCATCCATAGTGATAAATCGACGCAGAAAATCCTTTTTATCCTCTCTAAATTCTCCAAATGATGCTCAGATAGTCGCATTCGAATGTGTTCTTGTTGTATTGTTAGCAAATGCGACAACCCATTGCGTACACATTTTGTTGAAACCCAAAACTTCAGCCAAAATATGCCATGTTGTTCTATGTCGCAGAAAAAATATGCCTATCTGTCAAAAGCTAAGCTTTTTTTAGTGGAATTCAACGGAATTTGCTCGCGTTTACCACAGTTTACTTCATTCTTCATTAAGTGATTAAGTGAAGTGTTAATTTAAATTTTCCTAGTTTTCCAATAACAATCGTTCTACTAAATGGTTCATAAAAATATTTTGTTTTTAAGTGAAATGGTTTCTGGTGTTGATACATTTTCCCTGAGTATGGAAGCGTCTTCAACGCTTGTACGGCCACGCATAAACTCCAAAACCCATCGGTGATCGGTTGCAAATGAAGGAGAAGACTCCTTTAATACTTCCACCATCTTTGCATGCATCTCAGTAACCGATAAACCTTCCAAAATAAAGAATTTAATGACTGCATGATATTCAGATTTTTCCATTGTTCAAAAATAAACTGACACGTCAACTTCAAATGGCTTGTAAACAAAGAATTGACAGATTGAAATGAAATTTAGAGAACGTTCTAAGGAAAGATAAAATATGAAAATGGTATAGCAATTTTGGTTTTTCTACTGCTCCATAGATGTTGCTTTCAAGGCTTCAGAACTAACCTTGTACATTAGTATTGTTTCGATGACAAATCAATAAGACAAAAATTTAATGACAAGCATTTTTTATCGATAGGCCCAATTTCAGGTACATAGACCCAAGGTAGAGACATTGACCCTACTGCCAATATAAAAAAACACCGAACTCAAAAAACTTAAAATTCAAATTTCAAAAAAAATTAATTCAAAAACTCAGTATTCAAAAAAAATTAAAAATAAAGAAAAAATATTCAAGTTCCTAACTGAAAAACCTGCAAATTACAAAATCTGAAAATTCTATGCACTAATTCTTCGAAAAACTCATACATCAAAAACCTCAACTTTCTGATGTATAAATGTATATCCCTGTTAAAGATTTGCGTACAAAAGAGCACAACACGGGAGCGTAATTGATAACCTTCGCTAGGGATAAAACAATCGTTTCGATTTTTTCCTTACCAAGGAGACTTCCGGGGATAAAACAAACCCTGAAAAAATTGCCTACATTCGCGAGCTAGAGCGAAAAAAACACAGGGATTTGGGATAAGCCTCGTGCTGTGTTCTATCGTTAATTACCTTCTCATAGCAGCAACGATGATCATCAATTATACCCTTCAATTTGCTAACGTCCGGCGGCCATTCTCGGTCCGGATCGTCCATCCTCGAGGCCACCTCCAGCAGATTTCGATAGCTGTTTGATTACGCGGAAGAATGGTTCAAGACCGGAAAGGAAATATAGCTTTAATTTGTAAAAGGCATGGCAACCAACAGAGAAGATAAAAAGTTTTCAACTCTCTTCTTTCGTTTTGTTTGGGATTAGTAAAAACAAAAAGCTCAACTTACATTTTGTATCTTTCCACATTTCCATGCTGCGACAACGTTGCCGGTGTTCGCCATGGCAACGCCACTTCCTGGGGGCACTGCTCCAGTTGGGTGATTGATTGTTCCAATTCGACTAATTTTTCTGCGATTAGCCGAAACAAAACTTCCTGCTCTGATTGATCTTGTCGAACTTTATCCAGACGGCATTGGAGCGTCAACATCTTGAATGAGAATGATTGGGCCAGTAAAACAGATTGAGGCAACTTTCTTCTGGATGAATCAACCAACCCTTACCGAATCGATGTTGTTGTAAATGGCTGAATCCTGCTGGCAGATGGCGTCTGCTTGGCGATTGAACGACGGTTCGAAATCTGTTTCACATTCCACGAGCAGCACGTCAGCAAGCTGCTCCAAATCATTGAAATTCATCGAAAATGGCTAGAACGTGGCTAATTTTGTCCGAACCAAGTAAAAGAATTAAATTTAGATGAATGTCACTCCAGTTTGCCATGGCCTGCTATTAGCTAACAGCAATGCACTGCACTCATCTAAAGGTACGATCCCCGGTCCTGTTACAGAGTGGAAAATTTTCCCAGCTTGCAGGGGCTAACAGCATCTCTATGCTGGCTATCGCAGTACCTAAACGAACGCATGGGAATGGCATAGAAAGCTCTCAATCAATAACTGGAGAAGTGAATGCACTTAGTGCCGGTCCACAAAAGAAGCATGAAAGGCTTAATAGAAGAAAAATGTAACCATTTTGCCGTTTTCCGCTTCCAGTCGGAAGAAAATAGCATCTGCTGATTCGTTCAATTCCAAAGGACAAAGGGTTTCAAACTCGGTTCTTGGCCTATCGGTACAAATAGAACACTGCCCCGTTTCCTGAAACGGATCTTAACGAACTAAAGGGTGTATTCGATAAAAATGGCACACACATATATATCAAAAATTAAACTGATTATCGGATTTTCTTGAAATTTTCAGGGAATGAAGAACTACTAATGAGTTTTGATTTACAACATTTGTTTTATTCAATTTCGTCTCCCATCCCGAATGCCCTCAATTTCCTTTTCACTCCACCCATCAAATTTTGTACAACCGATTTTCCCAGTGTTTTTGTTGTTTTTACCCAAATTTTCTTCAATTCTAGCTCTGTTTTTATAGTTTTGGGATGTTTGCGAAGTTCCGTTTTCATAATTGCCCAGAATTTTTCAATTGGACGAAGTTCCGGTGAATTTGGTGGGTTCATATCCTTTGGCACAAAATTGACTCCGTTGGCTCGGTACCACTCCAATACGTTTCGAGCGTAGTGGCAGGATGCTAGATCAGGCCAAAACAGAGTTGATCCTTTGTGCTTCTTAATGAATGGCAAGAGACGCTTCTTAAGGCACTCTTCCGTGTAAATTGCACCGTTTATTGTTCCGGAAGTGATGAAGTGAGCACTTATTTCACCACATCCGCAAATCGCCTGCCAGATTAGAAACTTCTTTGCAAATTTCGATAGTTTCTTTTTTCGAACATCCTCCGGAACATCGAACTTCGACTTGGCAACGAAATATTCTTGCCCAGGAAGTTGACGGAAGTCGGCCTTGACGTATGTTTCGTCATCCATCACGATGCAACCGGATTTGGTGAGCAGCTTCGTGTAAAGTTTGATGTTTTGTTTTTCATTCCGGTTTGGGGCTTTTTGCACTTTGTAAACATGTAACCCAGCACGCTTCATGGTTTTCTGCACAAAACCGACTGACACCTTAGACTTTTTAGCGACATCTCGAATTGACATGTTTGGACGGTTCTTGAATTGTCGTACGACTTTCCTGGCCATTTTACTGTCCATTGGACCACTTTTACGACCACTCCCTTCCTTTCTTTGGACACTCAGACGCTCCTTGAAGGTTCTTATTACACGAGACACAGGTGTATTTGCAATTCCAAGCCTTTTAGCAATCCACCGGTGGGACGCCCCTGGATTTTGATTGTGAGTGCACAAAATTTTCTCACGGACAATTTCTTGTTTCGGCGACATGACTGGAACTACTGAATGTATAACTATGAAACTTGGCAGATGTAAATAATACACTATGGATAAGATCTACTCAAACTTCTAGGTTTTTTACTCATACGATTCAAAAGTTACAGAAGATTTTCTGTGTGCCATTTTTATCGAATACACCCTTTATCAAATTATAGTGTTGAGAAGAGATTTAAAATGTTCGAGCCTTTCTATAATTTGCAAGTAAATTGTATGCTCAATTCAGGGACAGTTAATTTTCTATATTACTAGTTATGGCCATATAGGTAGGATAGGTCATGTCGATCTAAAAACATGAAATATTAGATTATGATTGGAACTGGCTAATAATGCACCCCTGAAAATGGTCAAATATTATTTAAGTCATCCAGTTTAATGGCTATCAACTTCTGTATGAGCTTTTCAATTTGTCAGTATGGGGAAAGTAGCATGTTCCTCTTTTATTCACAAAAGCTAATTTGAAACTGTGTTTGAAAATCGGAGGCAACTTGAAAACTAGCAAAATTTATTTATAAAACGTTTGCTCATTGAAGTATTAAAGTTAATTTGAACTTAGATGATGAAAGTTACATAAATTTTAAGTGATGCTTATTGTTGGTGTATGCCAACCAGTTGTATGGGAAGAGTTTTCGAATAAACGACCGGAGACGCAGGATTTACGTTCCATAGTAGATAATATTATATTCCTGTAATGGTATTGATATTTGTGTTTTGTTTTTTTTTTTTTTTCATATAGAGCAGAAATATCGAAACTTGACACGAGACTCAGTATAACAGAATGCGTATTTTGGCATAAGGACTGTTTGGACTTAAGAGTAACTTTTAAGAAGGCTTTATGTGTTTTTGATACACCAGTTTTAGGGAAACAATAACTCGGAAATCTTTTTAGAGAAAAAAGTCTGATTAGAAATGGTGGAGAGTCAAAAAGTCCATGAAAAATATATACACTGAAAAAAAAACTGTTTGACATGAAAAAAATCATAATTAAAACTTAAAATTCAAATTCTCAATACAGGCATACCTCGATAGTACGTACATCACCTTTCTCACTTCAAATCGAAATTCCACAAAAACTACTGATTGTATCTGAAATCTAGTACAAGTAGTTTTTACGCAATTGCGGTTTGAAGTGAGTAAGTTGATGTACGTACTATCGAGGTATACCTGTATACATTTTTTATAAAAAAAAACTAATTTCAAGGGTAAAATTGGAACAAAATAACCATCGTTTAAGAGGTACGAACAACATGGACAAAAATTTGTTTAAAAAGGTTTATTTATATAGCAACTTTTGGAAGATTTTTATAAAATAATTTATATTTATCAAAAGTACTTTTTAATGCCAAAATATAATTGTACATCAATTTTCTAATTGAAATATTTTTGATAATGATTTCCCTCAAGGTAACCGTTTTCGAAATATTTTGAATATAATTTCACAAGTGGGTTATAATCATGAGAAACACGCCCTTTTCAGAAGTTATTTGAGATGGTACATCACCAAAACTATGTTTATTTCAACAAATATGAATATCCCAACAACTTTTTTAATTACTTTCACACGATTGGACTGATAATTTTAAAGTTATAGGAGATTACTTCACCATTGTTGTTATCAATCTCACGACGGTTTGGTCGATTCGATAAATAAACCCAGCTTTTGGTTAACCTAAATAGTTGTTTTGATGTGAATTTTAGTCATGTGTACACAATAATGTGAAAAAGGTTCAAAATATTGCCATATCCGTGAATGTGAAAACTGTTCAAAAATCAAAAATTTCGAACGATGTATGCTTGAAGAACTAGAAAAACACAACTGATTACATACTAACTAAAAATAAGAAGAAAATTAGTATTTTCCATTTAATTCCAACTACCTTTGCTTGTCTTGACAGATACGCGTATTTCGTCTACAATGTCCAGACTGCTTCAGTGTCTCGTACTAATAACTCGACTGAGAGAAAACCTTCGCCTACTTGCATATATATATATATATACATTATATATTATTATATACAATTAATACATATATATACATATATATACATATTATATATATATGTTATTATATAATATATATATATATATATATTATATATATATACCATTTAATTACAACTTGATTGAAATATGTCATGAGCAATAGATTTCTGATAAGTGCAATATAGAAACCATAGTCAAACCAGTGCATGAATTTGTGTCATACTTTAGTGAAAAATAAGAAAATTTTTAGCGTATTTTGGGAGTTTGAATGTTAAGTTTTAATTATTATTTTTTCAGTGTTTACTTTTTTTCATGGACATTTTGATTCCTTGCCATTTTTTCTCAGACACCTTTTCTGTAAAACGAACGATTTCCGAATTACGACTTTCCTATAACCGTTGTATCAAAAACACATAAGCCCTTCCCAAAAGTTACTCTCGAATCAAAAGGACCATTCCTCAGGCCAAAACACTTATACTGTTATTCCAAACACATTTGCAAAGCTCCGGCCGAATCTTAAATACTAAAGTTTTGTCATTTACTTATTTGGCTTTATCTAAATAGAAATTTGAATTCATTTTTTTTTTTGCATATTTTCAAAATAGGTTTAATGTTAAGTCACGTTGTACAGAGAACGAACTAACCAATGGCCTAATCTTAGACGTCTGGTTTAAAATAAAATCTACCGTACTAACCTTACAACAAAATCTAGATTCAATCATTACAATTGTGTTTTTATTTTTAAGATTTACCTTTGCATGTAGGTTTAGCACGTAAGTAGGTTTTAGGAAGTAACACATTCTCTTATTTGGGAAAACTTTAGAAAATTCATTTGCATTTACTTTTAAGTAGGATAAATTAATAAACTACAGTTATCAGTCGGACGTTGATTTTTTCCATGCACATGGAATTGTTTTTCTCGTCTCAACAATGGATTGTGACGTATTCAACGCCTATGGGATTGCAGGTTTTGTAGATTACCTTATGCGCTGGTATGGGTAGATGGTATGCTGGATGCGCATCTAAGCGAAATGGCATATTCAACACTCATGTTTGTAACATGAATCCACACGTTTTCAAGCGGCATCACTGTATAACAACCACCGGGTAGTGGTGCCCTATCAAAACCGACAAATGTCGCTACGCCAGTGGTGGCTAAACTAGGTGGATATTGTAAGAAATTCGTCAATTTCTCATCAAGTATTGCTCACGAAATAAACTTCTACACATTCCGATCTTAGCATCAATTGGAATGGTACATACAAATTAGTGCACCTGTATCGATAATTTAAAATAAAAGAACATTCCACCATACATTCAAGCCCATTTGATTGACAGAACCTCGCTATCTGGTCAATTTTGAAAAAAAAAAAACAAATACAATATATTAAGTCACTTTTACCAGCGTATAGTAGAACAATGGTTATTCGAATACTAGGAAACTTTAAACTAACACTTTATACTTAAAAAAGTGATCAATATTCCTTTCTCGTCACCTGGTATAACTCTTTAAAAAACTTTATAACTCCTCATTACAAGTTTTTGAAGACTCCGCTTGTTCCACATTTTATGGTGAATATAACCATGCATAGCCGTTTTGGCAACTCTGCAAAGTTGTAAAACTATTTTCATCACGAAAATTATCCGGAAATTCCATAATACCGACATTCTGTACTTGCACTCGTAACGGGTCGATAGCTGAAGGGTGTATTCGATTAAAATGGCACACACATATTTACACACCAAAATTGAAACGATTATTGGATATTCTTGAAATTTTCAGGGAATAAAAACTACAAATGATTTATGATTTAGGAAATTTGTTTTATTCAATCTCAGATCCGAAACCTCACATCTTTCTTTCCCTTGTTTTAAATAGTTATGGGATGTTTGCAAAGGTCCCTAGTAGCACACATGTTGCCATTAAGTAGAGAAAACATAAATGTGCCTCTGTTAGTCATAATCAAGTTGCTGCAACTAATAATGATCATGGTGTGCTACTTGGGGTACGTCTTCGTAGTTACGCAGATTTTTTTTAATTGGACGAAGTTCCGGTGAATTTGGTGGGTTCATATATTTTGGCACAAAGTTGACTCCGTTTTCTCGGTACCACTGCAACCCGTTTCGAGCGTAGTGGCAGGGTAATAGATCAGGCTAAAGCAAAGTTGGTCCTTTGTGCTTCAACGCTTCTTAAGGCACTCTTCCGTGTAAATCGCCTGAACGACCATGCACTTTATTGAAAGTTTCGATAATTTTCTCTTTCGAACGTCCTTCAGAACATCGAACCTAAACCTGGCAACGAAATATTCTTGCCCAGGAAGTTGACGGAAGTCAGCCTTGACGTAAGTTTCGTCATCTACCACAATGCAACACGATTTGGTGAGCAACTTCTTGTGAATCTCCGGGTGAGACCTGCCTTACCTCAGTTGGTGAAGACCCAGCTATAAAGCAACACCATGCTGGAGGTGACTGGGTTCGATTCGCGTTCTCGTCTTGGAATGTTTTGTTAAGGAAAATTTCTCTACTCCCTGGGCATAGGGTGTGATGCCACACAATCATATATTCATGCAAAAATGGTGTCACTAATGAAAGCTTATGAAATAATAAACAAGAAAATATTTTGTTCAAAATTTTTCATGACCCAGAAAATAGTTTCTCCGGAATTTTCAAGCAATTTTTCTTTCCTGTGGAAAATTTTGTAGGAAAACTGGCAACCCTGAATTTTTTAATATTGTTTTTTGTGTATATATATCCATGAACCCTACGCGTGGACAACGTTTCTTAACAAAAGGAGCCCCTTCGGCAAATCCCCTTATACTATAACTATATTTATTTGTATATTTTAATTTTTGGCTCAGGAAGTACCAGCCCATCAGTTTCAAGTTCGGTCTCAAATGCATCACCCCTTAATCATAACTCCCGACGAATAACCCCTGAAACATTCTGTCAAAATAACATACACGCTAAGACAAGAAAACGGAAAATTCGGTAAAAAATACCGAAAACCGCAAAACATTGCACATACTGAAATTATCGGTAAAAATGGATTACCGAAATTTCGGTATTGTTGGAAAGTAGGAAAAAACGTTAATAATTACTTATTTTTGTACTGTACTTTTTACCGAAATTGCTTGCAGTTCAATGAGTACATTTTTAACCAAATTAGGTAAAATATAACGATAAAATCTGTAAATCCACTTTACTGAAAAAAAAAATCAGACGTTTTGTTTCGGTAAATGAAAACCTTATTTTTGGTAATCTTATCTTAGCGTGTAGCGAATCGAAACTAAAACCAAGATTCTAGAACTATAATGCGAAAGAATGGGGTACTCTATGGTGAACTTGAACCAATGGTGTTCTAACAACAATCAACAGGAAACAAGCGATTTAAAATTTGCTTACTGGTTTAGAACCCCTTGATCCCAAGTACACCTTTCACCTTGCACATTGCAATACAGTTTTACCATAGACTAACTCTAAGACCAGTAGGTCCCATAAAAAAACGATTTTTTTTTCTTGGCTCAGTCAGTACTAGCACATCGGTCCCAAGCTCGGTACCAAGCTTAATAATGCGCCCCTCACAATGAACTCACACGAACACACTCTTAAATATTCTGTCAAAATAACACAGCAAATCAAAACAAAGGCGCAAATATGTATAGCAAGGTGCTGGCTTCAAGGTGTAATTCGGACCAAGGGGTTCTGCAACAGTGAACCAATTTCAAATCGCTAGTTACATATTGATTGTTGGTTTTACGCTTTTTGGTTCAAGAATCTTTGTTTTTGCTTTGATTCCATGTACGGCGAAACCAAACAACCCAAAATTAAGTGTGATAGTACACAAAACTATGTACTCTGATAGGACTACTATTTTGGACATATGTTTGTTCTCACCGATAGGTAGTTTTAACTCAATGTTGGGGTTTTGAGCTGTCACTTTGATTTGGCTGAAATGTTTTGATCGCCATTCAATTAACAACGGTGCTGTTTGGCGGAACCAGATTTTCGTTTTTGCGTACCGTTGTCTAGACAAGTCAAGTTTAAAATTATATA
This sequence comes from Aedes japonicus, assembly GCA_034211315.2. Lineage (NCBI taxonomy): Eukaryota > Metazoa > Arthropoda > Insecta > Diptera > Culicidae > Aedes > Aedes japonicus. The sequence goes on along the minus strand of JASCZW010000695.1, from coordinate 69,990 downwards.
GTTTTCGGTTTAAAATTTAACGCGTCCGAGGAGGTGCAATTGAAGAAAATTATGGAGGGGAGCGACCTCGGCGTAGTGGTTAGTATCCATACCTCTCACGCCAAAGTCATGAGTTCGAATCTCACCCCCGGACAAGTTACAAAAATACCCAAAAGGTATTTGAGTGACTTCGATGGGAGATGAACCAACCCAGGGCTAAAAATCTCGATAATAGAGGAAAAAAAAGAAAAAAATTATGGAATCGGGAAGCTACAAAAAATTAACCGGTAAGTGTAATTATTTCACTTATTCAAGTGTCTATTTTAATTCTTGTCGCTTACTCGTCTCAGCGCTTTTTAACAACGAAAACTTTTTGGAATCTGAACCTCCTTCCAAAGGTTTTTCACCTTCTTGAACACCAATTGAATATGTTCTATGTTCATATCATATCGCTTCATATTTACAATGGAATTTAATACATACAAATACATTTTGTTTTGTTTTTTGTTTTCATTTATTGAGTTTAGTGAAAGAAAGTTTACTAAAGCACATATTCAAATAATATTTAACAACAAAACACTGTTCTACAAACACGTGTAGACGAAATACGTGTATCTGTCAAGAAAAGCGATAAAGGTAGTTGGAATTAAATGGAAATTACTAATCTTTCTTCTCATATTCTAGTCACTTTTGAATTATTTTACTAAAGATTCGCTTTTAAAAAACAGTTAATTTCGCTCAGCATGGAGTTTTTATGGAATACTCAAAATTCGATACTTTGTTAATAACTTAATTATGACTTTACTTTGACGTAAAGATGAGTCAAAATTTCTTACTTGTTGAGAGTAAAGATTCTCTCTGTGATTTATTTTGACTAAATATTTGATGGTTGTTCGTTGTGAGTTATATTTTTAGAAATCATTTATTAGACTTAGCACCGATGTGCTGGCAGTTCCTCCTAATTCATCATATTAGTTCCGAGCAAACAAAAATTTGAAACAAAAATACCGTTCATCTGTTTGCGATTAGTCCATCTTGAATATTGATTGAACAAAATCAACAATAGATCTTTCTTCAACGAAGGAAATATTCCTCCAAGGAAAGTGTGTACGGAGGTGTTTACCCGTACACAATTTGAAATAACTCAGTACTTTCCAAGCCTTACTCAAAACGTGAATTTTCGCTTGTTTTACATTTTAGTACTATCGGTGTGTTCAGCAAATTGATTTATCGGAGGGATCAGTGTCGCTTAAGGAGAAGGTTGCTAACATACAAAAGTAGCCGTCATCATGGCCAATTTGCCTCATCACTTCGAATTCGGAAGAAACTGCTATTGTTTGCATCTCAAATAATAATAAAATGCTCACTTCAGTAGTGCAATTAGCTGCTTTTGAGCTTGCAGTTGCGATGTGCTGGCGAAAACTGGCAATCAATCAAGTGTCGGCGTTGCGGTTTTTCCAGATCAAGTGAAATTGAAAGTTTCGAAGCGTATCATGTTTACAGACGTCCTCCGAATAAGGGTAGTGGGTGGAGTTATTTCACTGCTTTATTTATTCCAAACAAGTTATCCAATTTTCTGTAAATTTTGTAGCTATGTAGGTGCATCATAATTACATACAAACCGCCATTGGATGCCGCGCCCGTTCTCTTTATTCGGTGAAATAACGTACATTGAAGCCTTCGTTGAAACGCCATGATGATTAAATCAACCCTATCAAAACATCCAAACACCCGCAACCGATATTTGTTTTACGCCTGCGGTTTTTAAAGTGCATAGTCTTCCCGCTTGCCATAAAATGTAGGCAAATGATACTGTTTTTCGTCGTTCTCGAGCACTCGACACTGAAGAAGTCTGTAAGTAGCAGACGAAATAGGCCTATCTGTCAAAAGATAAGCTCATAGTGGAATTAAATGGAATTTGCTCGCGATTCCTAGCGAAAATTTAAAAAAGTGTTTCAAGGTTTAATTTTTTATTTTTAAAAAGTGATCAAATGAAGTGTTAAATTTTAAATTCTCCTAGTTTCCCAATCACAATCGTTCTACTAATACGTTCAAAAAAGTTTTTTTTTAAAATAGTGTTTAAAAAAAATGAAAGGATTTGTTTTTGGCCTGATCTGGCATCTGCTCCCAAAGCTTCTGTTCCGTTGTAGATGTTCAAAAAGAAAAAAGTCATTTCTGTCAAAAAATGCCAAAATCCTCCAAACTGCCCTGAAGTGCATCCTATCAAAATATACTGGGCAATAACTAAGCAACATTTTCAGAAAGATGGAAGAAAAGCAAGCTCTGCAAGACTGCTTCAAGAAAATTTGGTCTACAGCACAATGAAAAGTTACAGAGAAAGTTGTGCAGTATCTAATGGGAGGTATCAAGAGAAAAGGTCAAGCGTTCTTCAGAAATTAGAAGTATATATGCAAACTCACGAAACCTCTTCTTGAATTGTTTAATAGCGGTTAATAGCGATCTGGCTAAAATTATGACTCAAATAAGGTATGTCTACACAGAAAAAAAAAAATTTAACAAGCGCGTAAAATTTCCTCTTGTTTAATTCCACGCCAAAGGAGGCGTAAACAACGCAATTGGTTGTAGTCCTTGGTGCGCCATACAACAATGTTTGCAATCTTCCATGCAACAGGCTTGATTCAGGCGTTATCCCATTATTTTCTGCCAAATCTAGCATTCCCATTATGTGCATTAGATAACGCAGAGAATTCAATGTATCTTTTTATCTGTGTATGTCTATGTCCAAGATATGTCATATTATCAATAAGCTCTTGTTGATTCCGCTATCAGAAAAAAATGTTTCCAATAGTTTTCCTATTTAGAAACAATGCCCCTTCTGCACCGCCGCGGTTTGAAAACACCTGAGTCCAGCTTTCATCTCAACTACTGACAAGCCGGGTGGTATAATTTCCAATTATCTTTCATTTTGCAACATCCAGATCCAGATGGGGACAACGGAGACGAAACAGTGCAATGGTATCATTTTATCACAGCAGGCAGCGTGTTCTTCTGTCACACAGTAGTTGGCCATGGCTATGTTTCGCTGGGTTTTGTGCAAAGCTCGACTGTTTACTGATTGTTTCTAACACAATGGAAAACTATGCTGAGAATTTCTTCAAGTGAGCAGCATTGTTTGCCAGTGGATTAAGTTCAATTTGAAAATATTTTCAAGCAGCAAGCTATGAATAGCATTCTTTGACTAAGAGGTTTCAATAAATATTTGATATTGCCTTCTATAGTTATTGCACTCGTCGGGTTGTGGCACGTTCGTACCTGGAGTATTACAGAGCATTAAAATTCAATTTTCGAGAATTTTGCAATAAGCAAACCTAAGGGCAGCTGAGTAAGCTATTGGGAAATGTTTTTCAAGGTGCTCCAATCGAAAAGAAACGTGAAATAATGTGAGCAAAAAACCTGATTTGCAGTGAAACACCATGAAGAATGATATTGGTAATTGGGCTTCATTCCGTATCTCGAATCAAAAGGAAATTTCCGATTCAAGCATGATAAATAAAATAGAATAGAAAAATTTCTTTCGTTTCGAGATCCGGACATGTTGTGTCGACTTGTTTTGATATTGAACAACGGTAAGAATGTGAAAAATTGTTCAAATTTTACTAAACTTTAAGTCGTTAACGACTCAATTTCGCCAAATGTGTTCGATGTTTTTGAATTACCGACTTGTCCCATCCCATTCAGATTTACTCTAATTTGGGTGACTCCATTTTGGTTGAAAGTGAGTCAAACACGACTCACAATTGAGTCAAACGGTGCGAGCGCGTAGGAATCGGAGCTCGTGCCAACTGAGCTTGAATGTACAGGGATCAGTGTACTCATAATTCCTTGAAATAATCCGGATTGAAAAAAGAGAGCTCCGTTTTGCGGTACGAGCTTGTTTCTTTCGTTACTTCTATGGGTGTAGTGTTTTCGAGGGGATTACATCCTATAAGCAGTCATTCTTATTCTACAAATCAGTGGCAGACTGGTGGTTTGTTAAAGTTAGGCAAAGAAATCGTCACTTTTTAAATTCTTTTTAGAACATAATTTCCCTGCTCTTCCGTCACTTTATTGATAAGGAGGAGGTGGTGGAGCATGAGCATGAGCATAAACATAAGGACAAACATACATCTGCTATGCATAAGAACTGGTGATCCCAACCTAAAGAATTACCGGCGCCGGTCTCACTCAAATCCAGGTCAAATAAGGAATGGGTAGGAATTTTTGACGCTTTCTGCCAGCTGTTGCGGTAGAAACTACCATTTCGAGGATTGAATTAAGCGAAAGCACCAACAATTTTCAGCAGATTATAAATGCGTTTGATTTTACCATGCCTGTGATTGATTCAACCATGGTGAGGTTGATATTAACGCGTGGTCTGTCAAATGTACCACAAATGTTTAAGGCTGTTCCTTAAACATAGTAATTTTGACTGAAATTTCATGGTAGTTTTGACAAAAGGCATAGTCAGCTAAAATGGTAGTTTTTACTGCAAGATTTTTTCCCGTGTAGTGTGATGACCCGACAACGGAGGGGTGCAGAAGTGCGAACAAACCGATTTTTTTCGGTTTTCGGCGTAAAGTTTTTCTCCGTTGTTTGAGGTGGTGAGGTGCGCTGCGTTGCAAGAAAGAGTCTTCCATAATAATTTTTTTTCCGAAAATCGGAAAAGTGTTCAGTAGACATTCGGAGTACTACAGGGTGCTCCACAAGTATTCGACTACAGTGGGGCGCAACATTTTGCTAACGTTTGCCAAATGTCAACTTTGAAAGGACGTAGAAGGTAGGATTTTTTTTCTTCCCTTCTCTTGTTCATTTGGGGTAGGTAACGGGTGACCGTTGCCATCATTTTAATACCAACGTTATTTATCATGGCGGCCGTTAGTAGCGGCTATCCAGGAGGGTCTGTCTCACGCAGGCTACCAATCTATATGGACCCAACAAACAAGTTCGGGGAAATAACGATTCTGCGTCGGGAAAGGACGATGTTCGACTTGTAGCAAACCCATTTATAGTTGAGAAATCAGTAGAGGCATGTGTCGGTGGACCGATTGAAAGTGCCAATACGAAGGCGCGAGGAACTAAATACACATTGAGAGTTCGAGACCCAGCCCAAGTTGCCAAACTACTAAAATTGGACAAGCTTATCGATGGAACTGGTGTAGAAGTTATCCCACATCCGAATTTAAATGTTAGCAGATGCGTCATCTCCTGCTATGAGCCAATTCGTATGGAAGAAACCGACATCTTATCAGAAATTATTTCTGAAAAAGGTATACGTGTACAACGATTGAAGGTGGTCAGAAAGTTAATACACCAGCGTTGATGTTAACATTCTGCTGCACAACGTACCCCGAGTATACTAAAATCGGTTTGCTGCGTATTCCCACCCGTCCGTATTTTCCGAATCCGATGCTTTGCTATAACTGCTTTTGCTATGGTCATACCCGTGCCCGATGACCTGGACCACAACGCTGTTTCAACTGCTCTGGCAATATATACGGTGAAGAAGAATGTGGTGAAGCGCCACTCTGCCGAAACTCCAAAGGAGATCACTGACCAAGCAGCCGTCAATGCCCAATGTATAAAAAAGAGGTAGAAGTAATACGTATTAAAGTTTGTGACAATTTGAAATTCCCGGAAGCAGAAAACGTGCTGAGCAACAGACAGGAGGTAGTTATGCTGGGGTGGCAGCTCGACAAAGTGCGGTTGAAGAAAAGCTTAAGGAACTTGAAACGGCCATGAACTAGTAAAATTTCGCGAAGAAAGCAACCGCAAGGATGAAAAGATGAAGATCATGGCCAGTCTCATCAATCAGCATAAGCAGCAGGTCGTAAATAAAGAAAAAATACACAACACCAGGGATCAACGCAATAGCATAATAATGACAAATCAGCCATATCACCAGACACAAGCCCACCACCGAAGAGAACTACCACCACAACACGTGACCTCACCCAAATGGAGTACTCCGGCGAAGAGTCTGAGGCACCGGGGACACCTCCCAACAACGTTTGGACAACAATGATGACCCACGCATGAACACGGACAACGAGACGACTTGGTTCAGAAGCGGGGAAAGTGTAGTACCCCTTCCGACGCAAGTGCAGAAGGCTGAAAGATCTATCCGGAACGTCTTACTCCAACCCGTTGATGGTGATTTCACCTCTGCTGCCGATGTAACTAGTGATACGGCCACAACATGGAACATTTGGGATAGACGGCAGGGAGAAGGGGTAGCCTTTCTTTGCCCTGGCCGCCGCTCTACACAAGCAATTACAAAACGTGATGAAACCATTGAAACCAACAGCGCAGAACACGACGAATCTACACAAAGCCTTTCCCCAGTGCCGGCTGTCAGTCCTTTTGTTTCCAATCCACAAACAGCTACTGCTGCACCTGATTTTTTACAGATGACAACCAAACTATAGCAGAACCTTCGTCCAATGAAAACCATTCGAGAATCCTCCGAATGACCATATCGTCGAACCGAAGACCGTCATCACAAAGCTCATCATCTTCCACAACACGATCAGTCGCAGATCGTCACTCTGGTGGCTGCTTTGCCCTGCAATGGAACGTCCGTGGACTTAGGGCCAATATCAGCAAGCTAAAGCTCCTCATCGCTGACTTCGAACCTTGTGTCATTCCGCTATAGGAGACCGAGACGAACCGAAAAATTATACCCTCAGACTTCGTCGGTAAGAACTACACGTTACTCCTGGAATCAAACAGCCTACACTACTGGCAACATGGAGTAGGCCTCACTGTCCGGGTTCGAACGTCTGCAAATAAACACCATTCTACACCTCTTCGCTGTACGCGTCCATACACCGATAGAACTCACTGTAGTCTCCATATACATCCCACCGAGTGGTACTCAATGTCAGGCTGCGTTGAGAAAACTACTCGACGAACTAGATGGTCCAGTTATGTTTCTAGGAGATTTCAACGCACACCATCCCTCGTGGGGCTCGTCAAAATCCAACGCGCTTGGCTAATTCATCGTCCATCCTCAACAATGGCTCTCCTACACGCATCGACCCAGCGACTGGAAATACTTCGGAAATCGATGTAACATGTTTTTCAGAGTCTTGCTCGTAGGTTCACGTGGTGAACCCTACTGGACACCAACAACAGTGACCATTTTCCGATTACGATGTCCATACCTGGGGGGTCGTACCAGTGAACAGTACGGCAGAAATGGCTCTACGACCGCGCAGACTGGTCATTGTACGAACGCATCATCGACGAAACTATTCGACCGACTATAGCGACTTGTGCTATACCACGAACCAGCGACAGTGTAGGACCATGAGTGGTACCATGGTGGTGCCCAGAAGCAAAAGCGGCAATTCGCCGACTACGAAAATGCCTTCGATCCTTACGGAGACTGCCGATATCCAACCCACATTATTCTGAGGCGTTGGCAAATTTTCAGGAAGTCAGAGCAAAGGCCCGAAACGTAATCAAGCAGTCAAAGGAGCAGTCATGGGAAAACTTTGTGGCCAGAATATCGCCGAGTAACACTCTCCGTGGCAGTCGACAACACCGTACTGTAGTAATCAAGTGAGTGGACGGACTCACGGACAACCCCGAAGAAGCAGCGGAAGAACTGGCAACATTCTACAGCGAGAGATCAGCGACCTCTAGCTACCCTTCATCCTTCCAGATTGCAAAGGCAGCATCAGAACGAGAGTCCACAGGTATTTCGCTCAACATTGATGATGTGTACAATATCGATATAACGCTCAACGAACTCCTGTGGGCTCTCGACAAAGGGCGAGGTGCCTCGACAGGTTCCGATATGGTTGGGTATCCACTGCTTCAACATCTTCCTTTATCCGTAAAAATAACGCTCCGTGAGCTTCTGAACAGAATCTGGCATAATGGAGTGTTCCCCGATAGCTGACGGAATGCTATTGGCGTTTCGATTCCAAAACCGCACTACCTTGATACAGGACCGGATGCCTTCCGTCCCATATCGCTCACCAGCTGTATGGCGAAACTGCTCGAGCGAATTATAAACAGACGACTGACCACGGAACTGGAGTTGAACGGACGTCTTGGCAAACGTCAACATGACTTTCGTGCAGGATACGGTACGAGCACATATTTTACCGAGCTGGAAAGGTCACTACCTAATCAGGATGAACACTGTCTAATAGCCTCGCTGGATCTATCGAAGGCGTATGACAAAACCTGGTGACATGCGATACTGCGCACCCTAAAATCTTGGAAAATAGGCGGCAGCATGATCAACATGCTGCAAAGCTTCCTCGCGGAACGGACATTCCAAGTGACCGTAGGTGGCCACACATCGAAGAAATACCCGTTAGAAAATGGAGTACCACAAGGATCGGTACTTTCCGTAACGCTATTCCTTATTGCTATGCAGCCTGTTTTCCAAGTGATTCCAAGAGGGGTCGAAATACTTCTGTATGCAGACGACATCCTTCTTGTAGTGCGACGTGCGAAAACCGATGAACTACATCGCAAACTACAGGATGCCGCAAAGCTGTCGATAAATGGGCGAAAAGTGTAGGATTCAGCATATCAGCTATAAAGTCATACACCTTCCACGGCAATCCAAACGCACGAATAAAGCGGAACCCTTGATCGGACACTATCGTTCAAGCCTCATTGCCAAATGGTAGAGAAAGCCTGTGAATCCCGTCTACGGATAATGGATATTGTCGGTGCCAAACTACCGCGTGGCAATCGTAAGTCACTACTCCAAGTGGGCTCGGCATTAGTGACCGCAAATTCTAAGTACGGGATCGGACTAGTCAGCCGAGGAGGGTCGGTTGCCCTGCAACACCTTGCCCCGGCGTACAACAAAATGATTCGATTCGCATCAGGAGTCCTATAAACTCCGTTACGGCTGAAGCGGGTACTTTAACATTCGATTTGCTGGCGGCAGTCCGTCGCGCGAAGGACCGGAACAAAAACACTCTCCCGTTGATGCGACGAGCGTCGGAACGCTTCGTAGAGCTGACGGATGCTGCACTCCCCGTAGTTGCCGAAATTGCAAGACAAACCGTCTCTGGCATGCACGCAAACCGTCGACCTTGTGGGATGTTAAGAAGTTCGTTCGAACCGGCGACTCACCTGAGAAAGTTCGCCCGGTAGTACAGCAACTACTCACGACACGGTTACAGCGATCAACAAAGTAATACACAGACGGCTCCAAATCCCGCACATGATTAACGAGCTGACGATCATCACAGATTCCGCATCGTGTCTCCAGGCCTTGGAAATGGGGACTTCCAAACACCCATGGATTCAAGAAGTGGAGCAAGCCGCACAAAATAAACCAATCCATTTCTGTTGGATCCCTGGACACTCGGGCATCAACGGTAACACTGAAGCAGACCGGCTAGCAAATGAGGCAAGAGAACAGCCGCCAATTGTCGTCTCAATTCCGGGCGAAGACATACTGAGAGCGGTAAAACAAGCGATAAGGCAACGATGGAACAGTCAGTGGTATGAATACAGGGAAGCGAAACTGAGGGAGATAAAATGCGGCACACATAAATGGACGGATTGTGGGAGCACCAGTGACGGCTAACGCACACGTTTCTATTAAAAAAAGAACCTTCACCCAGCTGCTGTGGAACGGTGTTGGATGTACGACATGTAATTCTCTATTGCAGAAAATACGTTGATCAATGGCAAGAGCACAGTATAAGTGCGACAAGCCTTCGAGATTCCCTAGATAACTCGAAGGACAATACCAGCAATATACTGAACTTTTTGCGGCAAACCGGGTTATATAATAAAATATAAAGACGCAGGACAAATAAGGAAACAACAAAGAAACAACATAAAATAGGCGCAATTGAAAAGGCGAATACTGTGAGAATAGGAAGAAAACATCGGAAGAACAACGTGAATAAAGCCGGACAACGAGCAAAAATGTTAGCTACACAAATAACTGTGAATGAAGAATGTAGGAAAAAGGTTTATAAAGGTAATAGTAAAACACCAATACAAGAGGATGGAAAAGAAAAAAACGTAATAATGGTAAGTTAAGGGATAGTAGTATAAGTAGTAAAAAGTGAAAAAAACGAAGATGAAGTAGATAATAAAGAACTTGAAGAAGATAGAAGAGTCGACGAGGAAGACCCTCAGTATTTTTCAAGTAATTCACAATTTATGAATTCATCAGATATTTTTTCATACTGCAAAAAAGCGTTTGGGGGATAACTGCAGAAATGTTAGAAAGTTGGAGGATTAGACTTTTCTCATTCTAATTTTCAAACCAATGCAATGTGCAGATTTGATGAACGGGAGCTTGAACAACATTCAAATTTATTGTACGAAAGAATATGACATTTTGGCCACATCGTAGATATAAACATTCGAATTCCACTTAATAGTTCTGAGCACTGCATTCCACTGAAATTTGATGATGTCGTTCCGCATACCGCCGGATCTTATTTTCCGATCAACTATCAGTATCGGCTGCTTTTTAAAACGCTACTTATATCCAAGTGATTTTTCTATGTGATGATAATACAGACGGATTCTCAACACTTCCGTGTACAATTACTTCACGCACTTGTTGTTCCTTCGATATTATTTCAAAAAAAATAGTTTTACTGTCACATTCCATTTCTTGTTGAAATTCGTTTAGAAAATGAAGGTTAGGTGCGGGTTGTATTTAGTATGAAGGAATATAGATCCCAGGAGGCTGAAAATCACCCTAATAGACACAATAAAAACCTCTGTCAGATGAGGTTATGTATGCTAAACACAACGTTTTCATTTTTTTTATTTGACGCCGGTGTGATACTCGCTATCACCCCTGAAACATCAACATGTTGTGTTTTACATATTATATGTTATCTTTTTTCCAACACATCATCTGATGCCAGGCCCAAAGGCGTAGCTTAATAAGAAAACCAACTCGATTCAACATATGATTTTGTGCTAAGTGTGCCATTACAATCGCCTCCACATGTTTACTGTGGCAAACAACAGGCTATATAAACCAGATCACATCATGCATAATTCTCAACAATTCTTTCCATCTTCGAGCCAACCAAGACTTTCGTGAACTCCGATGGAGCACATTCATACACGTGTCTGGTACTTGACGCGTCACTTGTTGCGCCCGGGGCTGGAAGAAAATTACAATTTGCCACAAAACCAACAAACGGTCTTGAACGACTTCAGACACCACCGCCAACCGGCTAAATTCGGTCTCTTTGGCTGGAAACTCTGTGGAGAGGAATTCCAATTATGCCACGTTCAGTGGCTTGGAAATTTTCCTAACCACACATTTGTTTGTTTGCGCTCAACTTACCACTGGCTGTTGCTGTCTCTGTCCGCTTGTGTGTGAGTGTCAAACTCGGAGAAGGTAAGTGTGAAACTGCGGATCGAATTCGGGCCGGGGTATTTGAAAGGAATTCTTTATGAAACTGCAGAGTTTAGCGGAAATTGTCTGTCGGCCATAGAACGTGGCACGAGGGATTGAATATGGGCTGCATTAGAGTGTTCCAAGTGGAGGGAATAGTTTTCATCATTTGATGGAAGGGAATGCCGTTAATATTCTTTAATTAAGGAAAAGGGACCTACATTTTATTCAGTTATAAAGAATAAGAAAAGACCAAATCACTCAATATCTCTCATATGAAGGCTTGTTCGCGACAAAATCTGGACAGATTAAATTTGGAATAAAACAAATTTGCTGTTAGTTCAATCAAAGATGCATTTTGTATTCAATCAATTAGTCATCTTAGAACTAATTACAGTTACTTAATTAGGCTGCTGGCTAAATCTAATACTCATCAACGAATACACTGCATAACCTCACGTACACATTTAATTTTTCAAAGCGGATTGATGTATTGCATTTTTGCACACAACCAAGGTTGCATTTTTTCTCGAAATGAATCGAAGTGTGCTTTTGTCGCCGCGATTGGACTTGTTTTCTCTACTGTCAGTTTATTTTTTCGCTAGTTTTCACTTAATTTGAACAAAATAATGCTTATCCAGGTCGGCAGCGGGGATGAAGTGATGAAATAAAACATTGCATACTTCTGGATAGTACCGGCACGCGTAATGTATGTGTTTGAACTATTCAAGCAAATATTAAACTGATGATTAATAGTGCAAAGTTTGATCCACAAAAAGAAATAATTGACAAAATTATTTGCAGTAACCCAATCAGAACTACAGATTGTTATTCCCGTGCTTGTGAAAAATGTACTTTACAGAAGGTATCGAGAGAGAACGTTATTAGAATGGGATGGCAAACAAAATGTTGTTTTTCAGCAGTGGCTTACAGCTGATCGTTATAGCTTGGAAACAATTATAAAGCCTGTAGACGAGTTTCTTTCGTATTTTGTTGAAAAATCTGGTGGGCCTATACCTCATGATTTCATTTATAAGAAACAATCTTCTTTTCTTTAAAACAAAAGAGATTCCCTAAAGGAGGGTGAAATAATTGCAATTTGTGACTTTTCAGAAAACTATTCTTTTATCATTCACAATGCAGCTCAGGGTTACCATTGGAATAATGCTCAAGCAACAATACACTCTCTTGAAGTTTATTACAAGAAAGACAATAAATTGGAAAACAAAAGCTTTATCATACTTTATCATCATAGTATTGACCGAATAGAAGTTCAGTTGTTTTTATCAAAATTGCTAGATTTCATTACACAAAATTCAATATATTGCTAATAAATTATTTTAATGCCAGATGGATTAGCGGCCCACTATAAGAACAAAAAGAACTTTGCCAGCTTGTGCAATTTCAAGTCCAAGTATAGATTGGAAGTTGTATGGCACTTATTCGGGTAAGGCCCATGTGATGCTATTGGTGATACTCTCAAGCGAATGGCAAAGAGAGCAAGCCATGCTCATGATTATGGAAACACAATCAATACTCCTCGAGAACTATATGACTGAACAAATAAAAGTATTACAAAACTGAAGTTTTGCCTCATATCAGCTGAACAGTATGCAAAAATGTCAGAAGAACTTAAAGGAGCTATATAGCCACGTAAAGGCAATGAGGGTTATTCCGAGAGTCGAAGTGACGTTTGTCACTTGGTGAAGTGCGAGGAGTCACCTGCAGAGACGTGACTCTCCATTTGATTTGCCCAGGAGAGTCACGTCACTGCAGGTGACTCTTCTCACTTCACCAAGTGACAAACGTCACTTCGACTCTCGGAATAACCCTCAGTATTTCGTAAATTCATATAACGTCTTATTTTAATCCTTTTTAGATTTTTTTAATTTGATAAGGCTTGATGGATGTCCATTTAATAGGATTCAAATATGACGTCCGCAATTTGTTTAGATTTATCAGCCCCCTCTATCACAATTTTTACCCCACCTTTTACACGTACTGTAACAAACCTTGACCCTACTTCCGACTCCTGTAGACGTATTTGTGTGGATGATGAATATAATCATCCCTTAACAACCCTCTATACACACCTTGTCTACATGACCCATCCTCACCGTTCGCATCTCGCCCGCTTGAGGTTTCATACAACCCTACATCCTCCAACCCGATCACGTAGTCCGAGAGCTCGACCCCTTTCGTATCCTGGCAGCGGTGAAGGTAAGACGTATTGTCCGCAGTTAGATGAGTACAACAACTCCAAAATGGTTGGTCTCTTGGTGGCCGAAATTACACATTGGCGATCCTGCCAGGCAGCTGATTTTTTCAGCTGAAAAGAACAATCTGGAAATATTGTTCCTGCCGCTTGGAGACTGGCCATACTGGAATTGCAGTTTTGTTTAGATAAGTAGTGAGTAATGTAAGCCAAAACAACGGCATAATGCAGAACCAGGTGACAGAAAGCGCGCAAAAAGTTTCAAGCAGAAGAGTTTCCATAGTAACGGCAAAACAAAATCAAAAGTTACATACCCCATGGAAACAAAGTTTGATTTACTTCTGATTTGCTTTCTTGCTTTTCTCGATAACAATTTCACGGTTCAGTTGAAGTGCTGATACTTTCGAACCCGGAAAACAAAAAAAGAAATAGAGACAGAATGATGATTTGGTAGCGGATCGAGACGCCCGCGATTCTGTTCAGGTGGCGGATCGGGACGACCACGATGGTTAGAACAAAAGAATTGGTAGCGGATCGGGACGACCGCGTTGGACAGGTGTGTTGATTGGGCATAACAGCGGATCGGGACGACCGCGTAATTTCGACACTTGAACACGGAGCGGATCGAGACGACCGCGCGTCATTTTGAATACTTGCAGGATTTTGGCGTTCAGGCAAGTGGGCTGTTTCTTTGAGTTTGTTTAATTAACTTGGCTTTTGTAGGGTTTGGAATCGTGATTGAATATTGAAGTTGGAAAACGAAATGGCTTAAGGAAGATATGTGCGTGCTCCTCGCTGGTTGAGTGACCCGGAAGAGTTTAATGATGTACCGTCGGTAGCGATGGTTCGCAAGCATAGCAAAACAATACCAGCGAGAGCGACGGTGATAGTTTTGGTTGCAAAGAAGGATTCAGCGACCTTGAAAAGACGATAACCGCGATTGTCGGAAAGAACTATGACGAATTAAGCCTGACGATGGGTCAGATAAGGATTCTGGCACAGAACACCCAAATGCTAACTAAAAATCAGATTTTCTACCACCGTTTGGAGCAGCTGGGAGAGACACTAAACAAGCTAGTGAGAGCTCTAGGCTAAGGTCCAGCATAACCCGAGCTGATAGACTTCGGCCGTCCTTGGAGGTTCCCAACTGCTACAACGAATTTGTGAAGAACATTGAAGCCTATTTACGTTCAATGGTGATCGTGACAGCTGGGTTTTTTTTTTGAAAACGACGGAATGAAGACTGGACATCAGCAACAATTTTAGGAAATTGAAAAGTGACTCGAAAGCTCGAGAAGATGCAAGGTGGAAGCTCGGAAATGCGGTATTAAACCAGGGGACACAGTCGTAGTAGAACGACAGCCTCGTGGAAAAGGTGAATCACGATTCGCCTATCGTAAGTACTGAAGAACGAAATGGCATGCTAGTTCTGAGTGACGAAAGCGGTGTATATAGAGGGTTGTTAAGGGATGATTACATTCATCATCCACACAGTATTGTCTATAGACCTATTGTCTGTAGGCATCTTGCTAATGAACACTGCTGGTTGATAACCAGGATCTCCTGCATACTCCCTAAGTTTCTCGATTAACCATTTTGCGTAGATTTCTGATTATATTGATATCTTCTATCCTGGTCCTTCCGTTTAAATTTAAATATCCTTTCCTACTTCAAGTGGTTTCCCTTCAGATGTTTCTAATTCCTCCATACATTTTTTCATGTTTGGTTTTTTTTACTCTTTTATAGGCGTAAACTGTTTCAGAAACTTATATGATTTTTTAATACTTTCTCCTATCCGTAGTCTTTTAGTTCACTGTAAAATTTAACAACTTCTTTTTGTATTGTGTTCATTTACTTTGATTGCACATACTTGTCTTGGTGTATTTATGTTTTGTCTAAACCATTGTGTTTTCATTACCCTATCTTTCGCTTGCCTCATTTTTCTTCCTCTTAGATATTTTTCTTCTTCTAAAACCATTTTTGCACAAATCGTCACTTTCTTAGTAAAAACTTCATGGGCTTATGTAGTATCTCATTTTTCTAAAATTTCTTCGATATATTTTTTGTTGTTTTTGTTGCTTTTTAGTGCACTAGGCTGTAATCTTCTTTTTTGTAATTTTGGTTTTTTTACTTCTTCTGTTTATGCTGTATAAATTCCTATTTTGATTACTTTGTGATCACTGGTTTCTGTCCAGGCTGTCCTAATAAATTGTATCCCCACCTTCGATTTTTGTGCTACAATGACATGAATAATTTGTTATGAGGTTCTTCCATTGGACCATGTGACTTATACTGTCTCATCAAAATTCTTTGAAATTACTATCATTACTAAATCATACTAAAGGATTGCTAGAAGATTTTTCATGTATTCCTCATTTTCGTTTTTATTTAGATTTGCTATGAATTTACCCAACCTCTTTATTGCCTCTTTGTCTGAATCTACTTTCCTAATCTGAATGTTGAATTTTCTATGATGATAGCGCTCTTTTTATTTGAATGATATTGAACAGAAATTCACACTTCTTTTTCGAGCTGTGGACCTTACAGGCAGCATCGAGTAGACACCCATGGTGAACATGGTGAAACACGTGGATAAAACATTAAAGGAGCTTAAATCAGTACTATGGGATGCAGCAGTATGTTTTTGTGAACCAAACTCCATCCTTTTTAAAATTAAAGGCCTCCCAAAAGTCCACAAATCCGGATACGAAATGAGGGAGATTGTTCAAAGGAATAAATTATAAATTTTAACAGACGCGGAAATTTTTTTTTAGCTCCTTTATTATAGAGACTTTTGCGTCAAATTTCTCATCGTTTAATTTCAAGCCAATGAGCCAATGAAGCATAAGCAACGAAATTGTTTGCAATCTTTCATGCGCTATACAACAATGTTTGCAATCTTTCATACAACAGACTAGATTCAGGCGATATCTGAATTGAATTTACATGAAAGATCCAATAAATTTTTGCCTAATCTATCATTTCCTTTATGTGCATTAAATAATGTAAATAAAGTAATATGTTTCTTTTAAACTGTGTTTCATATGTAGGATCTCCAGCCCATAAGATAGCAAAATGGCTAGTAAAAGAATTTCAAGGTATATCCGATCAATTCCCAGCAAGCTCAGTTCGTAACTCTCAGTCATTTGTACAGCATCTACAGTCATCAGGTGATATAAATGATAATGAAGTGATGGTATCTTTCTACGTCACGGCCAAATTCTCTAGTGTACCGATCAAGAACGCGATTAACCTTCTAGAAGACTGACTTTTAATACAAGGAGACGATACGGCATGGAAGCAAAAGGTGCGGATGTACCTTATGCTGACTCGATTTTGCATGGTAGAGAACTACTCCACTTTCAGAGGTTCATTCCATAAACACCTAAAATGAACCCCCATGGGAAACCCTCAATCTCCCCCATGAAGCTGTATGTAATCTTTAATCGGAACTGCCAATATTAAGACGTTAATCCTTCTGCTTACTTCTGGTCTATCGGCACATACCTTCAGCAACGAGCATTAGACTCAGAAAATTTCATTGCCATGAAATAAAGTTCCCAATTGCAGAGACTTTTCAAACGCATGCGGATTGCTTTCCGGTTAAAAAAATGTTTTCTTCAGCTCCGTAATGTGTACATAAACTAACAATATTGGATGAGTGCGATTCCGTGCATGTGTGCGAAAGCAAACTGAAATAGACCAGTTCACGATTTGCTGCAAACGTCAATTTCCTCAACCCACTCCTTCGTTTTATCCGTCCGCTCTCGAAAACAATGAACCAAAACATGTTGATTGCTACGATCACAAAATTGTCTACTAGTAGGTTATAAGACAGACGATTTTAGTTTGTCATTGATCTTTAGATTGGCAATGTGTATTTCTTATTTCATTTACTCTCAGGCAAATGTTAGCCAAAATTACTTTGACGACCAACGGTATGCTTTGCTTAAACACAAACATATGCAAGAGACAGCAGACTTTACATTACAATACCGGTGCGCTATACCCATGGTTAACAGAGAAGAGAGGAAACATGGGCTCTCTCAAAAGCAACAGTGATGCCATAGCTGCCGCTCAACAGCGAAGCATTATTTATCGTTGGGTACTATTGGACAGCTCCGAAACATATTTTTGTATTGCATATGATAGTGTCAGATGACGGGCAATATAACCGTAAGCATAGATCAACCTCTAATGACTGGAAGAAATATGATTGAATGCATTATTCACTTCGATCTTTATCACAGTGCAATAAGGCTGCCCTCTTCGCTTCTCAATTTGGAAACCAGGCACGTTTATGGTATTGTTTTAAAATTGTTTATGGAAATATGTTGATATTAATCAGATCTCATCTCTTCAAAGGCCGCTTCCAACACGAGAATGTTCAATCGTAAAAAGGGGTTTTTAATGTTATCTCGTTATGAATTTTACGAATCGCAACGAAATAAATGCAATTCTTCAATCAAATTAACGTTGCAAAAGCGCTCGTTTGATATGCAATCAGCATTACGAAAACGAAGTTCACCACGTGATGCAAGTGCACCTGCAATTGTGTGCAAGCCTCGCACTTATTAATGCGTGTTGGCTTTGTTCGCAGCTTCCAACCAACCAATGGTTGTTTTTTTTTTCATTGTGCTGGTATACTTTTTATTAATACCAATTGTTTTACTCCACTCCCTGCCAACTTTCAATATTCCACGCTATGAGCTGAATCTTAATCGAACCTAAAAAAACATTTTTTTTCAGGTCAGCAACAATAATCATCAATTCACTCCCGACAAAACGAAAAAAAAAACAATTTTCTTCGAAAATCGACCGGAAATTTGCGGATTTTTCCACACCAGTGAGCAAATCCCGTCCAGAAGCATTTTGGTACCCTTTCAATATCAATCTCGGTCAAAAACACGATAATTTATCAATTTAAAAAAAAACGCGACGAACACGTCGCTTTCGCTCGCCTACTCAATTGTGCTTGAAAACCACATGTTTCCCAAAAACTGATTGTTCTCAAAAAAATGCTATCAAATTAACCCTCCTCCCATGTGGGCATTATCACAAATTCGTCTCAACAATATCGAATGGAAGAATCCAGGTTGAAAAAAGAAGAAGACACTGAGTGGTGATAAATCTGACAGCTCCCATGTTAAAGTATAGGACGAACATTTTAAAATGCTTATAAAAAATTCCAATGAAATTCTAATTAAAAGCGGTTTGTTGTATGATGTAAGAAAAATCCATAACTACTCAATAAAGCCATTTTCAGCAAAATAAAAAATAAATCAAAATAATGCCCCTATTTTGCAGTTTAGGATTTTTCTTACATCATACAACAGACCGCTTTTAAATAAAATTTTATTTGAATTTATTAGAAGCATTTCAAAACGTTCGTCCTATACTTTAACATGGGAGCTGTCAGATTTATCACCACTCGGTGTCTTCTTATTTTTTCAACTTGGATTCTTCTATAGCGTAAGGGATGGGATAAGCTGACGTGTCAACCAGACAGTGATGACTGCTATTTTTGCTCAAAATCAACATTCAAACCACCGGAATCTTTTGTGTATTTGTGTACGTGGGCTGCTTGCAACCGTCGGTGACGAAACAATCCCAAAACTGCCCATACATCACGCTCCACTGGCTGAGTGAATCGGGATCGGAATGTTCTTCGTTCGTTCCGATGAAATCGAACTTTGATTGGCATCGGTATGGCACGCACATGTAAAACCGGTTTCTTCGTATCTCATTCACTTAAAATAGGGTAACGGGATGTAATGTTAGCCTAGCTCCTTGATTCGGCCTATGTACCAAATATGTCATTATTTCTTCGATAATCAACAAAATTATGTTGCTATCAGCATGACCGATTTATTTCAAAGCAATTGAGACATAATCAATCAATTTATAGTAGTTCACTTCCGCGTAGTTTTCGATTTCCTTGACTTTTTAGACACCATGACTTTACTGGTTAAGCTGAACAGATTATCTAACCGATCTTCGAATGATCTAAATTTGCCAAAATTGAACCTATAAACCGAATAATGCAGCCAAGATGTACAGAATATAGTCACATGTTATTAACTAACAGTTCACATTAGCAAAATAACAATGATTTAACATGCAAACGGTGGACCCAATGTTAGGGACATATTTTTTTCTATGTTCCCAAATTTGGCCTGTTGTATGAAAAGCGTAGTTAAAATGATGTTATTGGTAACATTCACAATACAAATGTCTGAGTTCCAGTTAAATGTTGTTCATATGGCTCATCTTAACAAAAAATAAAGGAACAAAATCTGAGTAGAGTGAATTATAATATTTTGATTGTCGAATGACCGCTAAATCATACATAAAAATCACTTAAGTGTTTTTTAGCAGTTTAAGTATAGTTTGATTTATGTAATTGTTTGTTGGGTAGAGCGAATACAGCTGGGAACGCCTTGAATCAGAAAATCAGGAAGAAACCCGTACGAAGATTGCATTTTATAGAAAATCAATCAGAGGAGACGAACTTGCATCCATGATTAGACCCAATTTGGTACCCATAGACCAACATTACATCCATATCCTTCGAAAGTTTCTGACTTTATTAAACGAGTTGGGTAGCTTTTCGTGATACATTCTTCCAGATGGCTTATTAAACATATCTTAGGAAGTGTATAGCTAGTTAAATTTTGATTCCAGCTCAAATACTTTATGAGTTACAATGAAAAATGTAATCGATTGTTGCATATTAGGCTGAGTCAAGGGACACATACCCTATGTCTAACCAATTTAGCTGTCCGTTATACGCCATTCCAGGAATTTGCCAATTTTACCTAAACCATTTCTATGAAGCAGAACCATCCTAAGGATTCCGCTCGATAAATTACGTCCAGTTTGCCGATCCTGCTTCGGAACAGAGATTATTTTTTGGTATTTGAATTGGAAACGTCACATTCAATAACATTTGGAAGCAAACACAATAATCTCACTGTACTTCCCTGGAAATTCGATGCTAATGGACGCACCAAGGTCGTTCCGGGTTGTTGACCCATGCTTTCATTTGAGACATTTATGTTAAAACATGTCTTGTTCGCTTCCTGTCTAACAATCGGATAGAAAATGTTAAATTGTGCCCCGGTTCCGATGGGAGAACGGAGATCAGAAATCAAATGAAATCAAAACCCTCTTTCGTACGTCAGTTGCTTTATTCAATCACACGGCCGTCCGGGGGATGGCATCTGTGTCTACAAAAGACGGTGCCGAGCTGAGTGGCGACATTTCGAAATACCAGGAACGTAACCTTCATAACCCAAAATGTGTTTATAGTATCAATTGAGAGTTGTTTATTCTATATGTTTGCTCCATTTGGTAGTCGACGAGTCTATAGCTTCTTTCACACTCCGTTACTCAATCTCTCTCTCTTATTCCTGCAGGCAACCCCATAGCGATCCAATCAATGAATGGCGGAAATGGGCTTCCTTTTCTGAATAATCGATGAAGTTCTGCTTTATACACGTGTTCAAGAGCATTCGGAAACGTCTTATAGCGACTGAGGTTCAAATGAGGTGAAAATTGAAAAGAAATTTTGTTTCGGTTGTTTTGGGGGCTATCTCATGCCCTAACTGCCTTTATTTATTTTACAGTGTCAATGTAAACGAATCTACGATAAAATATCAAAAGACATAACGTTGAATTAACAAAAACATCAAACGAACAAAAAGGAAAAAGTGACTCTAATTGTTTATATATATATATATATATATATATATATATATATATATATATATATATATATATATATATATATATATATATATATATATATATATATATATATATATATATATATATATATATATATATATATATATATATAGGGTGTTCGGTTCCTTGGTGCAAATATTTTAGTGGCGATAGAAGATTATATTTGAAGAAAAAAATGTTCTACGCATATGATCAAATCTCAAAATCACTGAGTTATTAAACTTTTTCTGTTTTGGTCTATGCTTGCCAGAAATTGGCTCTAACTCTAAAACTATGCCATCAAACACAAAACTGTTACTTTCATCGGATAGTTTGGTAAATTTCCAATTTAATAGCGTCCTTTTTACTTTCAGTAAGTTGCATTTAGACACATTTCAGGGATAAACGAATCTAAAACTTTTGTTTTTCTACGGATTTTCCTTATTATTTCAAAAATACGTAATAAAGTTTATTGTTTTGTCTAACCAAAAGATGCCTCTCAAACCGCTCTACAACTCTCTTTTGACACCAACTTTCTATCTTGTTTAGTTTTGTCGCAAGTTTGTACTAAACACATCTGGTTGGGTCGTTAATCAACAGTTGCGTAAAACACGAATTCAACCCACCGTGCGTTGCTGTTGACGTCTGTTTGCAGCGCGCATAGCACTACTTGATCGCCACGTGGAGTGACGGTATGAAAGAAGAAAAAATCTAAACAGAAATTTACAGCTGGCAGAAAACAAACATGTATTCTCCAGAAGAGCTGGCGGATATTCATCTCTGTTACGGTTTTGCCAACTGTGTGGCAACGAGAGCCCAACAAGAATATGGACGCAGATTTCCCAACCATCGACTGCCAAACGCAAGTATGTAAAATAATACAAGTGTGTAAGATGTTTAGTTTGTAAACATTACGTTGAGACAGGAACCTTGCACGTCTACACACCGTCGGTTCCGGAATGGAACGTTATTTTGGACTGCAACTCAAGCCGACCAGCCCCGCCAGTCGCTGACGCCGGCCATGGAGGAGAGAATTTTAAGAACTGTGAGAAACGATCCGAAAACCAGTACAAGGCGAGTTGCAGCTCAGTTACCGGTCTCTCACTGGAGCGTATGGAACGTTTTAAACAAAGAGAATATGCATCCGTTTCATACGCTGCAAGTTCAGGAGCTTCTGGAAAGAGATAAACCACTCCGGCTTGAGTTCAGCAGGATTATGACAGCGAAAAGGGATGAGGATGCATTTTTCTCGAAAAGCATCCTTTGGACGGACGAGTGCACCTTTACCCGTGCAGGATACTTCAATACCCACAATGACCACACGTGGGCAATTGAAAACAAGAGTGGTCAAAGAAACAAGAACACAGTACCGGTTTTCCGTTAATGTATGGGCCGGTATAATTGACCGACAGCTCATCGGGCCGTACATTATCGAAGGTTCGCTAAACAGTGTGAAGTATTTGGAATTTTTAGAGAACGAGCTTCCAATCTTGCTGGAGGATGTCCCACTTGCTGTGAGACGGCGCTTGGTGTTTCAACAGGACGGAGCCCCACCTCATTCCACAAATGCGGTAAGACATTTTCTGAACGCCAACTATCGGGAACCGTGGATTGGACGGAATGGGCCGATTCCCTGGCCCCCAAGGAGTCCGGATTTGACTCCCATGGACTTCTTTTATGGGGGGTGCATGAAGGAAAGAGGTGTATTCGGCGACAATCAATACTTGCGAACAGCTAATTGACCGAATTTTTATTGCTGCCCGAAAGATACAAGAGAAAATGAATAATATTAACCTTGTGGAAGAGACCGGAAGGAGGATCATGTACTGCATCCAAGAAAATGGAGGACACATTGAGCAACTATTGAAATAAATTTATGAAAGAAACGAAGATCAGTGTTTTAATTTGAATAATCATTGGAAAATACCTAATTAGTTCAATGAACAAGTTCAATGTACAATGGTATCGAGAAAAAAGGACATTTTCAATTTTCATCATGCGTTCAATTGAACCGTCCGCAGCATTGTTTTTTTTGTCACACTTTTCATACCGTCACTCCACGTGGCGATCAAGTGATGCTATGCGCGCTGCAAACAGACGTCAACAGCAACGCACGGTGGGTTGAATTCGTGTTTTACGCAACCGTTGATTAACGACCCAACCAGATGTGTTTAGTACAAATTTGCGACAAAACTAAACAAGATAGAAAGTTGGTGTCAAAAAGAGAGTTGTAGAGCGGTTTGAGAGGCATCTTTTGGTTAGACAAAACAATAAACTTTATTACGTATTTTTTGAAATAATAAGGGAAAATCCGCAGAAAAACAAAAGTTTTAGATTCGTTTATCCCTGAAATGTGTCTAAATGCAACTTACAGAAAGTAAAAGGACGCTTTTAAGTTGGAAATTTACCAAACTATCCGATAAAGGTAACAGTTTTGTGTTTGATGGCATGGTTTTAGAGTTAGAGCCAATTTCTGGCAAGCATAGACCAAAACAGAAAAAGTTTAATAACTTCGTGGTTTTTGAGATTTGATCATATGCGTAGAACATTTTTTTTTCTTCAAATATGATCTTCTATCGCCCCTTAAAATATTTGCACTAAGGAACCGAACACCCTGTATATATTTATATATATATATATATTTATATATATATATATATATATATATATACAGTATATACATATAATATACCATGAAAAAAAGTTATACGATCTCTCAGAATTTTATAATATTCGGTAGGATTGTTCAACATCGAAAAATATTAGACCCGTATTTTTTTATTTCGTTATTAGACTGGACCTTTCTGCGTTAGACTGGTCCAAAAATCGTGATTTTTCAAAATCTTCAATTTTCAAAAATTTATAACTCCTAAACCGTTTAACCGATTTTAGTCATTTTTGGCCATTGTATTGGTATTTTTTGAATTTCCAAGCAAAAATACGAAACCTTTGAATATATCAATTTTTGTATGAAAAAAATACAAAACAAATAGTTTTTCTTGAATTTGACTGCGAGGGGCCTCAACGACTCTTTGTTTTAGTATTTTTAAAATTAAATTTACATAACATATCAAAAATTGGAGATGTTCTGCGTGTCGTTTTGGAGATACAATTTTTAAATAATAAATCATTACTCTTCATTTTATACATCACCCGCCTGTAGAAACGATGAAGATGCATGGTAGATTACCATGCGTCTCCATCCAATCAAACCTATGACTAATGAAATCTATGAGTTACTTACAAACTTAGTATAACATTCGAATCAGTCTTTAAGGCTTTCCGTTAACCACACAGACCAATTGCTATTTTTTGACGATTACCTTTTCAAATAAATAAGGTTTTAAAATTTCAAATATTTTTGCTTAGTGTAAGTTCCAAGAAAAAAACACTTTAAAGCCGCGCGACATGATGAACATGTTAAAAAATAAGAAAACACTTTTATACATTTATTTTTATTTATTAAGTTTTTTCATAACAATTTTATACATTTTTCTTCCGTTGAAAATGAATTTTGTTTCACAATAATATACTCTTCGTTTTGAGGCTTAAAACTATGGAATGACTGAGTCCCTGAAATTTGCTTCACACGTGTGTAACGATTTTTTAATTTTCTTTCCATTTTATTATAGTCGGATTCCGAAAAAATTGATAGTGTATTTTCGAGTCTGGCTTAGAAATAGCCCATGAATAAAGTTCTTCGGCCGTTGTTATGTGATGATCTTGCAAACTGGCTTTCGCAGCATTTCGTTTCAATACGCCTCCCAAAGCATCACAAGGGCCCTTTCCATGACAAGTAGCGAAAAATTCCACTCGGCATCTATGCCAAAATCTTTTTGCATGTTGCACAAATTAAAAGCGGTCATTTTATTTTTGTATTGGCTTCCAGATCCATCTGAGAAGAAATAAATTTTCTCTAAACCTGATAACTTACTTTTTATGAACGCTATGCATTGAGTCAAAAAAGACGCACTGCGACATGATTATGTTTAGTGAAATCAGCAATTGCAATAAAACTGGTAAACTTCAAATCATTTGATTCTTCATCTTTAAAATAAATAGCATAAGGGTGAATAGTACATTGAGCGTTTGCCCAATGAAAGCCTTGAACTGCATCCTGCACAACGAATGAATAATTCTCCGAAAAATCACAGATTATGATATCACTCAGTAGCTTTTAAATTGTTTTTCACGTGTTTTAAATAGTTTGCCTGTCGCTCAGCTGTAAAGTTATGTGGCAATAAATTGAGTAATTTTTCTAAAAAAGTATCAATAAATTCTTGTGTGTCCATTTCAACTAAGTCCAAACTGCATCTTTCTGCTTGACGCCATTGTTTAAATTGTAATGATTCAACGTGACCGTTATTAAGAATGGTCATAAGTTCTACCGCCAAAATTTGCATTCCCGGACAATTTTCGCAACATTGCTGCCAGCAATGCTCATTTGAATTTTGACAAATTATTTTTGAAAACATATCATGGTAGGACTGAACACCATCTGGAAGTAATTGTTTACTTTGGAGTGTTTTAAAATCAATTTAACGTTTTGGTGGTAAATGCAAACGCACACCGTATGCGTGCCACTTGTTCCTGCCAAAATGCAGTGTTTTGGACGGTTACTGGCGAACATCGAAAATCCAATCTTAATATCAGGATGAGTATTTTTAAATATGGAGTACGCCTCTTGCAAATTGCATAAACTAACCTTCTTTGTATGTAGATCCTACCTTCTTCATTGTTGGATATCAAATAATCCCTTTTTCCCGGGCACACGACTTATATCGTCGCTATTATAAAAATTACGAACACGCATTAGCGTTTCTCTCCTAACGAAGCTCTACTAATCCTCTTTTAGGCACTGACATTATTCCCTCCTGTTGTTGTAATACTTTCACTTGGTTGGCCATATATTGGGAAACATCAAACTCTTGCATAATCCTATATGTAGACCAACTTTTGGGCAGTGTGGTTAAAATCCTATACCGCTCATTGCTATCTTTTGTTTCCTTAAATTTATCCTTAAGCTGTGTTAGCATTTCATTATCGTCAGACAAAAACGTGTTATTGGTGGTACCGATCGATTCATAGCTGGTTGTTTCAATGAGCCTGTAAATAAATATAACAAATTATTGATTAAAAATTGATTGATTGGAAATCATGCAAATAATTTCTATTCTATTATTTACTTTGGTAGGGAAAAGGAACAATGCCGGACGGTCCTGCAAGGGCAATCGTTTCGTGACTGGTTGCTTCGCACGATTCTAAAAGAATGTAAAAATAAAATGTTCCAGTAACAATTGCAAGAGAAGAATTCAAATTAAAACAGAATTATATGAACTTTTATATAACATACCTGTAGTGCCTATACTGGATGGTCCTGTAATGGGTTCTTCGGTCATGGTATCAATGTGCTTATACAATTTCTTGTAGCAACTTTGACAAATGAAGAGCTACTCTCATCAATTTTAACCTTTTTTCCACAGCATGGTCGTTACAATTTTGCGTTGATTTTTCTGGAACACGAACTCAACACCTAAACACTACAAATTGAACACTTACGTTTCATTTTACGATATTCTTTGATATAACTGTTCTGATATGATGCTTTGTTTTCAACTGGTAACTTCTTACATAAATTTCCGTGTTTTATATGATGTTTATATTGTACCTACGATCAAGTGAAGTGAACTGCAGCCTAGACTACAATAGGTATTGAATTGTTTCTCGGCTGTAGCGATCAGGTCTATTTGCAGACGGGAGCGAGTAGAGCGGAATTTCTAAAGCGAGAAAGCAACAGAATAACAGATAACGCAAGCGAGCGACGAGTATGAAATGAAAGAGATGTTGTTCACTCTGCTGCTTCTCCGCTTTAGAAATTCCACTCTACTCCCTCCCGTCAGCGAGTAGACCTGATCGCTACAGCCGAGAAACAATTCAATTCAATCTCACAGGTCGATAAACATTCTACATCTACAGTAGGTAGTCAATACGTATCAACGGTTCTTCTTTTAAATAATAATACCAATGCCCCTCTGTGTAACGAAAAGAATGTTAGGTAATCAAATTGTCAATATCTACCTAAAGTCTCATTAGTCTTAGTTGCTATAATATTATATAATTATGTCAAGTAAATATTATTTATTATATAATATTTACTTGACATTCTGTGATCCTACTCATAGATTTCATTAGTCATAGGTTTGATTGGATGGAGACGCATGGTAATCTACCATGCATCTTCATCGTTTCTACAGGCGGGTGATGTATAAAATGAAGAGTAATGATTTATTATTTAAAAAATTGTATCTCCAAAACGACACGCAGAACATCTCCAATTTTTTGATATGTTATGTAAAATTGAATGCTCTTTCATTTAAAAATACTAAAACAAGGAGTCGTTGAGGCCCTCGCAGTCAAATTCAAGAAAAACTATTTGTTTTGTATTGTTTTCATACAAAAATTGATATATTCAAAGGTTTCGTATTTTTGCTTGGAAATTCAAAAAAATACCAATACAATGGCCAAAAATGACTAAAATCGGTTAAACGGTTTAGGAGTTATAAATTTTTGAAAATTGAAGATTTTGAAAAATCACGATTTTTTGGACCAGTCTAACGCAGAAAGGTCCAGTCTAATAACGAAATAAAAAAATACGGGTCTAATATTTTTCGATGTTGAACAATCCTACCGAATATTATAAAATTCTGAGAGATCGTATAACTTTTTTTCATGGAATTGCTGTATATATATATATATATACGACCTTTGGACCTTTTGGCTGTTTGCTAATTCCCCAAGCAACCAAAAGTTCGATCTTTAGTTGATATGAGAGCTCAGAAGTTCACATTTAGTCGATTTAGTTTCATGTCACTTTTTTTGTTGAATAACAAGATACTCCACGTACAGGCAAAACTTAATTTCCTTCAAAGTGTCATCAACATCTAAAGCAACTTGAAAGTTCAAGAACAGTTCGACGACGAGTTTTACTGCAATACCATGGATTGCAATTTTGACGTTATCGTTTTAATTGAGACGGGGCTCGACGACGCAATCAATTCAACGCAGCTTTTTGGGAACAATTTTAATGTATACCGATGTGACCGAAGCCAAATGAACAGCAGTAAATGTCGTTTCGGAGGGGTTCTTATTGCTGTGCATCATCGGTTTATCAGTAGCAGTGTTGAAGTGTCCAGCGGAGAATCGTTAGAACAGGTATGTGTATCGATGAAGATTGGTTCCAAACGACTTTTGCTTTGTGCCATTTATGTTCCTCCAAACAAAAGTAAGGATCTCAGTATACTGACCGGGCATATTGATTCGATCCATGAGCTTGTCAACAGAGGCTCTGACAACTGATTGTCTACTGGTATGCGCGTGACTATAATCAACCTGGAGTGACCTGAATTTTTCTGATGGCCAGATTCAACCCGTGAACTCTATATCTTCATCGAGGGCTAGCACGATCTCGGATAACGGTATGGATTTCTTCAACATGCATCAAAGAAATCTCAGTGCACAACCACCTCAGGACGCATTCTCGATTTGTTCTTTGCCCTATGGATCTTCCTGTTGAAATCTCGAGTTCTGTTTCACCACTATTACCGATTGACCTTCATCACCCGCCACTGGTTGTCTGTGTACCATCTTTTAGTTGATGACGATGTACCATCGCATGGTGTGAATAAGAATGTTGTGCGGGCGTTAGACTATAACAAAATTGACTTCGATGCTCTTTGGGATTTTCTTTCTGTCATTGACTGGGATGCTCTTTTGCTGGACTAAATGCTGATGAAATGGCTGAAATGCTGTGCGCTGTACTAAATGATTGATAGACACGAATGTTCCTTATCGTCGTCCCGCTGTTTCTCCTCCATGGAGCTCTGCTTTGCTACGAAAACTAAAACGAACACGAAATGCTTCACAACGTAAACTCCGGCGATACCGTTCCCTGGCAAATAAGCGTAGTTTTCACTTGGCATGTAATGAGTACCGTAAACTTAACTCGTCACTCTACAAATCTTACGTTTTACGGGTACAAACTCACTTAAGGCGAAACCCCAAGAGTTTTTGGAGTTATGTAAATTCAAAGAGGAAAAATACTACTATGCCAGCTAGCGTGTTTTTGAATGATGTTGAAACGTCTATAAGTAAGGAAAAATGTGAAATTTTTGCTACTCATTTTTCGTCAGTG
Organism: Aedes japonicus; assembly: GCA_034211315.2. NCBI lineage: Eukaryota > Metazoa > Arthropoda > Insecta > Diptera > Culicidae > Aedes > Aedes japonicus. The sequence goes on along the minus strand of JASCZW010000695.1, from coordinate 40,521 downwards.
TTTGCTGCGGAAAGTATTAACCCGAGTGAACTTAACTCCGCTGTTTTGGACGTTCCATTGAACCTTGTAGACGTGGATATTTTTGAGATAACGCCCTTGATGGTAAATAATGCCATCAAGAAAATAAAATGTACATTCTCGCCTGGACCAGATGGTATTCCGTCTTCAGTGTATTGTCGCCAGTGCCTTGGATTTTCATAAAATATTCATGAGAAGTGAAAATGATTTATCCTAGTGTAATGAGGATGTTTACATTCCCGGTTTTCATGGTTTCAACTGTCACTTCTATGCCCACTGAATTTTGTTTGCTGCAATGAATGAAGTCAGCCCTAAGTGCGGGTCAAAAATCTGCTGTCACTGTTGTTTTGATAATCAATCGGTCATGCATGAATTTCATTAGACGAAATTTGAATATCATCTCTTGTGATGATTGTTTGTATTATTGAGTGCATCTTTGAATCCTTTATACGAACATGCAACTGCGGGACGCCATCATCGTTCCATAGAGAATAGATTCTAGCAAGAATACTCCTAGACTGGGCTGCCCTTGCATAATATCCGATCTCGACGGCTAATTGATATTGCATTATGGTTCTATTCGAATCTCATTTCTGACAAATCGAAATTCATTTTGAAAATGAACCTGTCTACATAAATGAATATCAAAGCATCTTGAAAATCGAACGATAATTCGTCTAGTTACGTTTGTTGTCACGAGTTATCGTTTGATTTTTGCATGGAACTTATAGGCAGTCAATGTTTTGTTGCCTGAAAATCCGCGCTTTTGAACCTAACGAGCATGATTTTTATCAACACTGATTGTCGCACTAATGGAGCTCTTGTCGAGCCGCTCTGCAGGATCTTCAACAAATCTTTTGCCGAATCGAAATTTCCCGCAGTCTGGAAGGAGTCTTTGATGGTTCCGGTACACAAGAAAGGAGACAAACGTGACGTCAAAAACTACCGGGGAATCACTAATCTGTCAGCTGCCTCTAAATTGTTTGAGATTATAGTGAGTGGTTTCATTCTCGAGCGCACCAAATGCTACATCTCTGGCGATCAACATGGTTTCATGCCTGGACGTTCGGTTACCACCAATCTCTTAGATTTTACCACGACCTGTTTTGATCAATTGGAGAAAGGGGCACAAGTAGACGTCGTCTATACTGATCTAAAAGCAGCGTTTGATACAATCAACCATGAAATTCTGCTGGCGAAGCTTTCAAAACTCGGCACATCGGAAAGATTGACATCATGGCTGTGCTCGTATTTAACAGACAGGGCTCTGCGAGTAAAACTTGATACAAGCACTTCCTGTTTCTTTACGAACTCGTCAGGTGTTCCACAGGGTAGCAACCTTGGACCGCTGCTGTTTGTTTTATACTTCAACGACGTATTGCTTCTACTAGGAGATGGCTGCAGGCTTGCGTATGCTGATGATCTAAAGCTGTTTTTTGTAGTACGGACTGCCGAGGATTGTACTCGTCTTCAATCATTATTGGATCGATTCACTGATTGGTGCCGTCGGAATAAACTTATGATCAGCATTCCAAAGTGTATGGTAATGTCGTATTACCGCATCAAGCAGCCGATTGTTTTCGACTATACCATCAATGGCGTCGTTCTACATAGAACCGACCAGTTCAGCGATTTAGGTGTTCTACTGGATAATAAATTATCGTTTAACCTCCACCGCTCTGCTGTGATTTCTAAGGCTAATCGCCAGCTAGGGTTTGTGTCAAAAATCTCAAGAGACTTCACTGACCCGTACTGCCTGAAAGCTCTCTATTGTTCACTGGTACGACCGATCCTAGAAAATGCCGCCTTGGTCTGGCTTCCTTATCAATTGACTTGGAGCTTGAGGATAGAAACAATACAGCGCAGGTTTATCCGGATGGCATTGCGTAATCTACCATGGCGTGATCCGCAAAATCTCCCGCCGTATTTAGATCGCTGCAATCTGCTGCAATTGCATACTTTGGAACGTCGACGGAAAAATCAACAAGCGGTTTTTGTTGCTAAACTTTTGAATGGAGAGGTCGACTGCTCGAGGCTTCTCTCTCAACTGAACATCCGAGTTCCTCCGAGAGCATTACGGAGTGGTACTCTTCTCCAACCCCGATTCCATCGAACAGCGTTTGGAAACAACGAACCTCTAACAGCTATGATGCGAGCGTTTACGACTTTCGAAGAATTGTTTGAATTTGGCGAATCTTCAGCTCACTTTTTGGCTCGTGTTTGTAATGCCCGTTTTATTTAGTTTTAAGTTTGTGTCATGTAGACAATAAGTCCGATGAACTAAATTGATTAAATAAATAAATAAATAAATAAATAAAATAAATAAATAAAGCTCGATTCAAAGTAAATCTGGACGCACGGTTTAATACGCCACAGCGTCCCTGGTGATTGGAACAAAAAACGTTTGACAGGCATTTGTTGATGTTTCATTGACAAAGAAATTGGTGAAAAGTTGTTTTCCATTGATCGACGCATCTCGAAATTACGGATCATGGAACTTGAGAAAAGAAAATCAATTGTGCACAAACATCTAGCGAATCCTTCGTGGTCGTCCTCAAAAATAGCAAAAGTGTTAAAATTCTCAAAGCCAACGGTGTGTCTTTTAATGAAACGTTACAAGGATATTCTGAGTGTGGATAGAGCACAGCGTATCTATCATAGAAATGGCACTAGAGACAAAGAGCTAAGGAGAAAGGTGTTGAAGGGAACCCAGGTGTCTCCATACGGGATTTGGCAAAGAAATACGATTCCAACTTTTCCACCGTGCGTAACATCATTTCAAGAGAAGTGTTCGGATCGGGAAAGAAAAACTTCCTGACAGCAGCTTTTCATATGCAGCTTCAAAGCTAAAAATATATTTGTATTTTGTATTTAATTTGTATAGAACAATTATAATCCTAACTTAGAACATAGAGGCTAACTTACATTTTCGTTTTCATCTCCCTGTTTTTCCGAACTAAATTCTTTTTATGGATTAGCCTTTCTGTATGTCCTAGATTTTACAACTTATTAGTTTTCTAATTCATTTTATTTCAGGTGAAACTTACTTGTATTTCTGTAAATTTTATTGTATTCCTAATTGATGCTACTACTGTACTCACTGTACTTAATATTTATTAAATTTTAGTTTTCGTCAAATTTTCGGTCACGATCCACGACAATAACAATGTGTTATGCTCCATGTGACATTACTGTACACGATGTTATGCTCGCTGACGTTTCTCCGGCTGACATTTGTGCTGTGTCACATTGACAGCTACGGGCGGTACTGAACTTCCACTATTGCAGTACGAATCAGCCCTGTGGTTTCGTAACATTACCCTGCCCGTGAAGTTCTGGGCCGTTTCCAGGTGCCTGAAGATCCAAGCGCGCCAACTTGAGTGCAGGTCTAGTGAGTAATCCGTTCTTCGTTTGAACAACTGCGCGTCGGACTTGCCCGTCCACTGCCTTGGTCACGTCTATAATGCGACCTCTCAACCAGCCATTGCGCTTACTCTCATCGATGACGAGTACGAGGTCTCCGGGTTCTAAAGGCTTGACTGGTTCAAACCACTTGGTACGTCTCATTATAGTTGGTAGATACTACCGAACCCATCTAGACCAGAACTGATCTACTAAATGCTGTGCAAGACGCCAACTATCCCTCAAGTTGTTTCCGACTGAATACGTTGAAGTTGTTGGTTGGTTGATTCCCTTGGTTCCGAAAAAAAGGAAATGATTTGGAGTTAATGCCTCTTGCTCCGTTGACTCCAGCGGTATATAGGTAAGTGGCCTCGAATTGACGACTGCCTCTGCATCAGTAACAACGGTCTGTAGCACTTCGTCACTTGGATGGTGGGGATGATCTGCGATCGCTTCCATAGCTGTTTTTACTGATCGCACCATGCGCTCCCACGACCCACCCATGTGGAGGGCCAATGGTGGATTAAACTCCCAGGTCGTCGTAAAGGGCGATACGGTCAAAATTTGGTCAATATCAACTTGACGTATTTCTTTCAATTTTGCATTTAAAAAAACCTGAACACCCCTCATTTTGAAGGTGTGTGTGTGTGTAGAATGTTGCTCCTATTTTGATTTTGGAATTCACTCTTCAGTTGTCAAAATGCCGTCCAAGCAAGAAGAGCAGCGTATCAAAATTTTGCTCGCGCATCGCGAAAATCCGAGCTACTCGCACGCAAAGTTGGCAAAATCGCTAAAAGTTGCCAAATCAACCGTTACAAATGTAATTAAAGTGTTTAGGGAACGTTTGTCGACAGCCAGGAAGTCTGGATCGGGGGGAAATCGAAAACCGGAAGCCGTTGAGACGACAAAGAGAGTTGCCGGTAGTTTCAAGCGAAACCCTAACCTATCTCTCCGAGATGCCGCAAATAAGCTGGGTGTATCGTCTACAACCGTGCATCGAGCCAAAAAACGAGCCGGACTATCGACTTACAAGAAGGTAGTGATTCCAAATCGCGATGATAAACAAAATACGACGGCCAAAGCGCGATCCCGGAGGCTGTACACGACGATGCTGACGAAGTTTGACTGCGTGGTAATGGACGACGAAACCTACGTCAAAGTCGACTACAAGCAGCTTCCGGGACAGGAGTTCGCAAAGAAATATCTGGTTTGGCAAGCCATCTGTACCTGTGGCTTGAAAAGCAGCATTTTCATAGCTTCCGGGACTGTCAACCAAGAAATTTACGTGAAAGAGTGTTTGAATAAACGTCTGCTGCCTTTCCTGAAGAAACACGGTTGTTCCGTACTGTTTTGGCCGGATTTGGCCATTACGGTAAAAAGGCCATGGAGTGGTACGCCGCCAACAACATGCAGGTAGTTCCCAAGGACAAGAACCCTCCCAACACGCCAGAGCTCCGCCCAATTGAGAAATACTGGGCTATTGTCAAGCGGAACCTAAAGAAGACCAAAAAAACTGCTAAGGACGAGCAGCAGTTCAAGGCAAACTGGCTTTCTGCGGCGAAGAAGGTGGACAAGGTGGCTGTACAAAATCTGATGGCAGGGGTCAAGCGTAAGGCCCGGCAATTCGGATTTGGAAAAGCGGAAGCCTAACTGAATATTTTTCCTGAATTTTATACTAATTGAACTTAAAAAAGAAATTTAATTTGATTTTTTAAATAAACGATTTCACCGATTTACACGCGTTTTCCCTTGACCAAATTTTGACCGTATCACCTTTTAGTATTGGTGAACGTCATCGCACACTGTTCGTGAATTTCAACAAATTACTAGCTCCTACCAAGTTTGTGCCGTTGTCACTGTAGAAGGACTCCGGTGAACCACGGCGAGCCACGAATCTCCTTATGGCCATTATGCAGGACTGAGTTGAGAGACTGTGAACCAACTCAACATGGACGGCGCGTATCGTGAGACATGTGAATAGCGCCACCCACCTCTTCACCAAACTGCGTCCTTGTTTGACCATTATCGGTCCAAAGTAGTCAATCCCGGTCTGCGTAAAGGGGCGGACAAGCCCCGTGACTCGCGCTACAGGAAGAGGTGCCATCATGGGTGGTCGTGGAACAGCCTTTTTTACGCGGCATGCCATGCACTGGTTTGACACCTGCCTAATCAAGTTTCGCAAACCTGGGATACTGAATCGTTGACGCATCTCATTACAGACTGTCTCTCTGTTTCCATGCAGGAACCTTCGATGGTAGTTCTCGACGAGAAGAAAGATTGCGTGATGCTGTTTGGGGAATAGGATCGGGTATTTTATCTCTTGTGGAATGGTTGGTGCCGCGGAGAGCCTGCTGTTCATACGAATGACACCAGTTTCGTCCAAGAAAGGTAATAGCCGAAATAGTGGACTGGACTTCGCAATCGATTTGGGACTTTCAGGTTTGGACAGATTATGTTTTAAGATCGCATATTCGTCTGGATATATTTCACCTTATATCTGCCGCCAAACAAGATTTTCTGCCGCGTACAGTTCATTTTGCTTCAAATATTCCGGCTTGGACATCTTTTTTTCCTTGAACCGCGCGTACAACAAAAGCAGCCGTCCGTAGACGTCGATTCCAGTTCGAGAACCGCGAAACATCTATCAACGACTGTGGTAAAGTGCCATGAAACAGGAATAGTGCTCGTAGATCAATGTCGGTCGTTTTCTGAATTTGTACTGGTTGTGGTGGCCACTGGTCCGATGGTTTATACAGGAACTCCGGGGCACTATACCACACGTTCTTCGGGTCGAAGCTTGGTCCGTCTTTCCATTTTGTGGCGGCATCCGCAACATTGAGTTTGGATGGTACATGCTTCCATTCATCCACGCTAGTCGATGTGAGAATCTCTCCCACTCGGAACGCCACGAATTGGTGGTATTTTCGGCTATCAGATCGTAACCAACACAGTACAGTTAACGAGTCGGACCAGAGATAGCGTTTGCTTATTTTGATGTCCAGAGATCCTAATACTGAATCTAATAGTCTTGTTTCGACCATCGCCGCTTGTAGCTCAAGGCGCGACACTGAAAGAGGTTTTAATGGAGGAACTTTGGTTTTTGCTGCTACCAATGCACACCAAGGTCTTCCGTTGTCGACAAAACGAAGATATAGAACAGCTGCACAGGCTATTTCACTCGCGTCCACGAACAAATGAGCAGTGGATCAAATAAGGACATGATCGTACGCAGAACTTGACGTATGGTTGGTATTCCTGAACTGACGATTAACGTTTTGATCTCTTCCTTGATGCTGCTCAAATCGAAGGTGAAAAAGTCCTCCGATGGCCTTCAGACTAACCCTAACACACGTTCTGATTCCAAGGACTTATCTAGATTCATAGAAACTTTCTGCGACCGTCGATTTTCTCCGATTCTAGCCAGAACACCTTCCGAATTGGAACAGAAATTTCGGATTTCAAATCCTGCTTGAGAGTGAATGTGCATCACTTCTTTGATTAAGGTTACAGCTTCCTCTTCCGTATCCACACTATCTAGAAAGTCGTCTGTTATGGCCTTTGTTGCTCTCGGGAAAGTTTTGATGAACTGCTTTGCATTTTCGTTTTTTACAAAATTTTCCCGGCTAGGTGAACAGGTTGCACCGAATGTGGCCACGTCCATCACGTAGATCTGCGGCGGCAATCTGCCGGAAGATAAAGCGTAGATCTGCCGGAAGATAAAGCGTTGCGACTGTTTATCTTGCTCACGGATGCGAACCTGGTGAAACATCTCCATTATATCGCCAACAACAGCAATGTTTCTTTGTCTAAAGCGTAGCAAAACTGACAGCAGTGCGACTAGAAGATCTGGACCTCTCAGCAACATGTCGTTGAACGATACTCCCCCAGCTCGAGCTTTGGCAACCCATATAAGCCGTAACTTTGTTGGTTTCTTCGGATTTTGCACAACGCCCAGGGGTAAATACCAGACTTTACTTGGGTCTGTTGACTGGAGCTCCTCTGGCGTAATTCGATGCGCATATCCTTTCCTATCGTATTCCAAAATTTGCTCCTTCACGTTGGCTTCGATAACGGAATTTTTACTCAGGCGTTTTTTCAATGCGTTCAATCGCCGCAAAGCCATTGGGTAAATGTCAGGAAAGCAAATGTGGTCGTACTTCCATAACAGTCCCGTTTCAAATCCTCCGTTGATCCGTCGAGTGGTTTCTTCCATAATCCTACGCGCTCGTTGATCTTCTTCCGCTTCTGGTTTAACTGTTACGCTGGACTTCTCAACGGTGAAAAATTGTTTCATCCACTGATGCAGTTTCCGATTTCCCGCTTCATCGACTAAATGTAGGTTCAACGATTCCATAATCGTTCCATAATCAGAGTTCTTCCCAAAGATACACCAGCCGAGTCTCGTTTTCGTAGCAACCGGTTGAATGTCTCTACCCTCTCGTATTCGCAGCGAAGTTAGTAGTCGAACATGTTCTATTCCGATGATGATCCCCGGAGTTGCCTCCGAATAACTGCGAACCAGTAAACCCTTCAAGTGTTGATAGCGGCGCTGCAGATCTTCATAGCACATTGTTTGAGTAGGTAACCGTAATTCCTGTACTGTTCGAACTGTTTGTGCAATTTAAACTTCTTGCCTTCACCACAAATTATCACGCTGACCCTCTGAGATTCACTTTCCTGGTTGGCCCTTTGATGTTCAATGCCGATGCAATACTGGAGTCGAGCAAAGTAGATGAAGACCCGTTGTCCATTCTTTGAGGCGTATGTGTGGATCTGCTGACCGTTGCCGTAGATTGTCACAGGTAGATACCTAAACAAGGAATATGTCGTCGAACAATGTAGATTCTGGTGTACCACAGTTTTGGAATTCTCTGTAGGCTCCGGCGCTTTCACTATTCCTGTTTTATGACTTGAACGATCCCACCGAGAAGTGCAGGAGTTTATGGTGATGAACTTTGCACCCGTCTACTCCACATTCTTTCTTGGTACGACATGGCCACTTGCGATGCGGTATGAGACAGCTCCGACATAGATTTTTCAGTTTAACTGCTTTCCACCTACCATCGATATCAAGTGTCTTGAACTTTGTACAATCGGCAATCCCGTGGTTGTCCTTGGCACAGTACAAACATTCTCGCTTGATTGACTCCGTGGATGACAAACCTGTTTCGGCGACGGACAAAGACCTCGTTTCTGATTGGTTCTCCGCATGTACATACAATTTCGGTTTCTCCTAGCCAGTTTTGTTAGGCTTGGAGCTTAAGGAGTGTATCGAAAATAAGCTATCCACAAACTTTCTTTCAAATTATGTTGAAAACCGATATTTTATTCATACAAAAAATTGATCCTTTATTGTACGAGGTTAAACTTGAACATAATGAAGACCGGATGAAATTTAAGTTATTCCTTCACGATTTTCAAACTTTGGATCGAATGCTCTTCATCAAGTTCCGGACAAGTGTTGCATCGCATTTTTTGGACGCTTGAGCCCAATTTTTTTTTGAACTCCTGCATGTTCTCAGCTGCCTTATCAGCCTTCACGATTGCCCAGTAACGTTCGATGGGTCGAAGCTGCGGGCAATTTGGTGGATTGATATTTTTCTCAACGAAATCTATACCCTTTTCCGCAAGCCAATTGAGAGTGGTTTTGGCATAGTGAGCCGACGCTAAATCCGGCCAAAACAGTGAAGTGTACTATACTTCTTATATAAAGGCAACAATCTCTTCTGGAGACACTCAGATCGATAGATTTCCGCATTTATAGTTCCGGTAGTGTAAAAAATGGTTGACTTCAAACCACAGGAACATATTGCTTGCCATACCAGTACCTTTCGACCGAATTTCTCCACTTGAAACGACCTGTCCGCATCGCTCACATCCTCCCCAACGACGGCAGTAAAGTATTGTGGACCTGGAAGGGTTTTTGAGTCCTCCTTTACATTGGTCTCATTGTCCATCAAAACGCATGCATCCGGACGCTGCAAAAGACGCGAATACAATTTCCGGGCCCTTGTTGCTGCTCGCTTCTTCTGTTCTGCACTTTGTTTCGAGATTTTCTGCTTCTTGTAGGTCTTCAGGTGGTTTCGCCTCTTGATACGCTGGATCATTCCGACACTCGTTTCTGCTTTTTTGGCCAAATCACGTATTGACATTGATTTGTTCTTCATGATTAGAGATACCACTTTCTGCTCCAGTTTCGGGTTGGAAGAACCGGGTTTTCTGCCTCTTCCTGGTAGCTCATCCAAAGAATAGTGTTCCCCAAACTTATTAATGATGGTTTTAACACTCGCATGATGAATTCCAAGCCGCTTCGCCAATTTTCGCATAGTAATACCCTTCTCACTTAGCCATGTGTCCAGAACCATTTTGAAAACGCAGAATTTGAACCGCACAAACAAGTAAACAAAAGAAAGCTGACAGTCAAACGCACAGCCTGCAGTGTTCAGAGCATAAAAAACCATCACAAATACATGCGTATAACGCAAATGTATGTGGATAGCTTATATTCGATACACTCCTTAAAGTATTCAATAGTCGTGCTCTAGACGCACATTATCCGGGCAATGCCAAACTGCGTGAGCGATGTCATCATAACCGGTTCCGCACCTACATAAATTCCTACGACGAGGTTAATTCTGTAAAGACGTGCGTCTGGCGAGTAGTGGTTGGACATAAGTCTTGACATCACACGAATGAAACCGCGGCTTACATCTAGACCTTTGAACCACGATATCGACGAAACATTTGGAATAATGGAATGTGGACCACCACCCAAGAAAATTACTTGTCCAATCGTTTTGCCAACTTTGAAGAGCACTCTGATGATCGTAATGGGAAACGTTCATCGTATGAAATGCTTCTTTTAAAAATTTCGCCTGCTTGTGCGCCCACCTTTGCTAGAGAGTACGCCTTCTCATTGCCTGGAATTGAGCAATGTGAAGGGGCCCATACAAAGGTAATCTTCAATGATCTTTCGACTAACGCACACATCTGCTCCCTTATTTTTGAAAGAAAGTAAGATGAGTGCCTCCCGGTTTTCATCGACTGCAGGGCCTCAAAAAAAAATAACACCGTTACAGAGAACAAAAGAAAGATCTGTGCTTTTCCATTGAGTGCTTTGCGGTAAGATAATAGGGTTAAAACCCACTGATTTCCATAGCTCTAGGCTAAATTCACAACAAGAGTTAAGTTGCTACTGCTATGATTCCAGGCTCCAACTAAATGCAAAACAATTACAAAAGTAATAACAATTCATGGAGCTTGCAACAAGCAAATACATTGTCAAATCCACAATATGAACTATATTATTGGAAGAGTCAATAACCACATCATTCCCATTCGGACATGTCCCGGGCGCATTGAAGATTTTGTTAGTTCTTTTCTATGGCCCCAGCCAATCGTGTGACACATGCAATCAATTCATAAGAAAAAGTTGAAAATCTCCGAAGGTGAATAAATTGAAGTTTATGTTCGTGAGATTAGAACGATGACGACGACGACGTTTACGATTTCCAATTTCCTTTTCGAATCAAATTGATTGCTTTGTGACCGTTTCCTGTATATACATAGTTCCTTAGAAGGATTTCCATTGCATATCAACTGACGCTGCTCCATCGATCGATTCGAAATACTGACATAGAGGATGATCGAATGTTATTGAGTGGTTTCCAGAAAAACTTAACGTTATTGAGTGGTTTCCAGAAAAATTCAACGAGACGGTTGTTGTTCAACAATTTCATCTAAAGGGTGTTTCGATCAAAATTTGGTCGACTTAAACCTGACGCATTTCGTTTCATCGTGCATTAAAAAATGTTGCACACCCCTTATTTCGAATATGTGTGCGTGAAGAATCATGCCTTTATTTTAATTTTGAGATTAGCACTTCAGTTATCAAAATGTCGTCGAAGGAAGTGAAGCAACGCATCAAAATGCATGGCGAAAATCCAAACTACTCTCACGCCAAGTTGGCGAAATTGTAGATTGTGGCTAAAGCAACTGTTACCAACGTATTGAAAGTGTTCGGACCTGGATCGGGGGGAAATCGAAAGCTGGAGGCAACAACGATGACAAAATGAGTTTCCCGCTGTTTCAAGGTAAACCCAAACCTCTCCGTCCGAGATGTCACAAAGAAGCTGGGAGTGGCGCCTTCAACCATGGATAGAGCTAAAAAACGAGCTAGACTGTCGACTTACAAGAAAGTGGTGACTCTAAATTGCGATGATAAACAAAACACGTCGACCAAAGCATGATCGCGAACTTTTGATTGCGTGATACAGGACGATGAAACTAACGTCAAGGCAGACTTAAACAGCTTCCTGGACAGGAATTTTATACGGCAACCGGACGGGGAAAGGTGGCAGATATTTTCAAGCACATTAAACTGTCAAAGTTCGTGAAGAAATATCTGGTATGGCAGGCCATCTGTTCTTGTGGCTTGAAGAGCAACGTTTACATTGCGACCGGAATCGTCAACCATGAAATTTATCTGAGCGAGTGCCTACAAAAACGTCTACTGCCTTTCCTGAAGCGACATTATTGGTACGTTCTATTTTGGCCGGATTTGGCATCTTGCCATTCTGGAAAAAAGGCCATGGAGTGATATGCTGCCAACATCGTTCAAGTGGTGCCCAAGGACAAGAACCCTACCAACACGCCAAAGCTCTGCCCAACCGAACAATATTGGGCCATCGTCAAGCGGAACCTTAAGAAGACCCAAAAATTTGTTGTGAGCGAGAAACAGTTCAAGGCAAACTGACGTTCTGCGGCGAATAAAGTGGACAAGGAGACCCAGCAATTCGCAATTCGGTAAAAAGGAGGCTTAGCTGAATATTTCTCCTGTATTCTGTATTAACTGAACTTGACTTATTAACAAAATCTTTGATCGACTCACACACATTACTGTTTGACCAAATTTTGTTCGGAACACCCTCTATTAGCCTTCCAGTCGATATGGAATGCTAAATGCAATCAGCCTTCGGCATATTGTTGTCGGATAACTTAGATATTCTGCTTTCGACAGGAAATGTAACTCATTTCTTTGAAGGATTGTGGCGTTCTCCTTTACCATTTTTTTTTTTCAATTTATAACTAGCAACAGCTTTACCTCTTTACATAATCGCAAAGTAGGCTAAGTGAAAAAAAAATGAGTTGAGTGTTTCAGACGATTTTGCCAAATACCTTATCATCCATTCCAAAAGCAACAACCCCAAGAGGGTGGAACTGATAGCCTCCATCGGATGTGTTGTTTTGTTGCTGAATGAATAATTCATATCACGTCTTCTTATTTAAAAGCTGTTCTCCTCGCACATGTTGACGAAGACCGAAGACGACTTTCCTCGGGTTCATATGTGGTGGGTGGTATGGTTAAAAATACATAACTCTTGGTACCTTGTCACGTTTTCCTCGACTATTCCAAAGCACCTAGCAGGAAAAGAGCAAGAAGCTAGTCATACTCGACACTTCCTGTTCGTCATGCAACAATCATTTTGAAAAAGATAGACGTGTTCAAAAAAGCGTAAATTGGAAGCAAACTTTTAATTCACTCCGGATAATTATTAACGCAATTTTCAAGAAGCGTGGGTTTCTACGAAATAAAGAGAAAAGTTCAGTGTAATTAGATTGGTTGGTCTCTCGACAAAAACGGATCAGTCTCCCCCGAACAAATTATATTACCCTTCGGGCCAATCTCCTAACAATGTTCGCCACACACAGTTTCCATCTCTCCCTATATAGCATGATTATGACAAGCAAATTACGCGAAATGGCAGACCATTGAGAACGCAGCAGGCGGGTGACCTTCTTAACGTCGTTTTCGAAAGAACTTTTGATTTGACGTCCCCATAAAGAGCTATTCAGCATTGTGCATTGTGGTCTCCCGCCGCAACGAAAGAAAGAGAGATAGAGAAAGGGAAGCTGTCTGCTCCTAATAGTGGCTAATTTGGGGCTTTTTCTTCTAACTTTTGAGCAGCCGGTTCTGTGTGTGCCGGTGGTTTCAAGGTTTATTAAAGTCAAAAACCTAATTAGGGCGATTTAGGTTTGTTTGCGGTTCAATTTTCCAAACAGATTGTTCTGTTTTGTCATATGGCGAATTAAATTATGCTATTAGGTACAATGAAACACTAACCGGAATCTGAAACCCATTGTTCGAGAGAAGGGTGAGGACATTTGTTTAGGAATTCTGAGTAAATTTTCGAGATTTTTTTTAAGTAGAATTCAAGTGAAGTTAAGAAACCATTGTTATGAGGATCTTAAAAGTGCGTAACAAGCTTGAGCGGATAAATTTCCTCCATTTTAAGTAAATTTGAATGAGTATTGAGGAATTGTTGAAAGTAAAAGAATTCACGAAAACCCGCTGTAAATACAACAGAAAACGCAGAGACGACCCAGCCCGGGAGGCGGAAAGCCACTCATATATGGATACAAACAAAACTTACGGGAAACGTTTTGGCAACACCGAATGAGAAAACGGAAAAAGCGAATCGACCAAGCAGTAAAGTTCGCCTAGTAATATCCTTCTAGTTTCTCCTACTCTTTTCCATGCTGGTGCACAGCGCAGTCCAATTATGCAGACTGATAAATATTCATTTAGGCATTGCAAAACCGTTTATCTTCATTCAGATCAGCGACGTTTAGCCTTAATAAGGTAAAATTAACCCACACTTCAATGCCGGAGTACGTCGTGATGTGGGCGTAACTGCTTTTGTAAACAAACCTTCAAATTTAGAGGAGGTTCGTCTTTTATGGATGACGTAGGCTCTCGTAACGATTTTAATTGAATATTTTAGGCAAAATAATAATTTCACCTTTTGGCACTCAACTCACTGATTGGCAGCTTACTTCAAAATCCCAATCGAGGGGCACTAATATGGTGTTTTTTAATGTAATCGGATTAATTGAACATTGTTCCAGAGTGCCAAAATTAGTAATGTTTTGGATTTTAATTTTCATTTCTCACAAATCCAATTGCCGAAATCTTGGAAACAACAAAACCTCTGATCGAGAGCTTGTCAAAAATAAAAGTAAATAATAATAAGAAGAACAAAAGGGAAACCCCCAAAAGAAACACAAACTCAGCTTCCCGAGACTCTCGTGAAGAGTTATCCCAACACACATCAAAGGAATTTGTTCAAACAAAATTGGAGAAGTTGTTGAGCTTTTGGTTCTAGAAAGCAGAACAACTTTTCTTCTAGAAAGCGGAATAACTTATTCAAATTAGTTTGAAATAGCGGTTATTCGACATTGATGTTTGTTGGGTTCTCAGGTTCCAACAAATGAAGACTACATATATAATTTATAAATTTTTAAATGAATGAAATGAAATGATTTGTTCTGCGAAATTTCTATCTATGCCACTTATACTTTGCTGCAATTATTCTGAACTACATAAGGAAAACTAGCCTTTTCTGTTTTGCATTTTAAATTTAATATTTTTACCTTCAACTTTTAACATTCAACTTTTCACTTGTTACTATTTCCTTTATGCTTTTTAATTTTTACGCTTAACTTTTATATTTTAACTATTAACTTTAACTTCCAACTCTTAACTCTTAACTCTTAACTCAAAACTCTTAACTCATAACTCTTTCCTCATAACTCTTAACTATTAATTCTTAACTTTTTACTTTTTACTTTTTACTCTTTACTTGCTACTTTTTATGTTTTACTTTTTATTTTTTACTTTCTTCTTTTTACTTTTTACTTTTTACTCTTTTAATTTTTACTTTGTACTTATTAATATTTACTTTGTAACTTTTAATTTTTAACTTTTAAATTTTTTCTCTAACTTTTAAATTTGAACTTTTAACTTTTAACTTTCAAATCATAGCTCTCAACTTTAAGCTCTCAACTCAAAACTCTTAACTCTTAACTTTTAACTTTTAACTCTTAACTCCTAACTCTTAACTCTTAACGCTTAACTCTTAACTCTTAACTTTTAACTCTTAATTTTTTACTTATGACTTATAACTTTTTACTTTTTACTTTTCACTTATCACTTTAAACTTTTAACTTTTGACTTTCAACTTTTAGCTTTTAACTTCTAACTTTTAACTTTCAACTTTTAACTCTTACCGTTTAACTTTTAAATTTTAATTTTTAACTTTTAAACTTTAACTCTAAACTAATTTTTAACTTTTCACTCTCTTTTTTTGAACTTTTACTCGCTATTTTTTACTGTTTACTTATTACTCGTTACTCTTTACTTATTACTTATTACTTTTTACTTTTTACTTTTTACTTTTAAGTTTTGGCTTTTTCCATTTTACTTTGTGCTCTTTTAACATTTAACTTTTAACTTTTTACTATTAACTTTTAACTTTTTACTTTAAACTTTTAACTTTTTACTTTCAACTTTTAACATTTAAATTTTTATTTTTAAAATTTAACTTTGATCTTGAAACTTTGAACTTTGAACTTTAAACTTTAATCTTTAAACTTTTAACTTCAAACTTTAAACTTTAAACTTTGAACTTCAAACTTTAAACTTTATATTTTAACGTTTAACTACAACTTTTATTTTTTAACTATTAACTATTAACTTTTAACTATTGACTCTTAACGCTTAACTCTAAACTCTAAACTAATAACTTTAAACTTTTATCTTTTTACTTTTTACTTATAACTTTTTACTTTTTACTTTTCACTTTTAACTTTTTTACTTTTTACTATTAACTTTTAACTTTTAACTCTTAACTTTTAACTTTTTACTCTTAACTTTCAACTTTTAACTTTTAACTTTTAACTTTTACTTTTTAACTTTTAAAGTTTAACTTTGATTAAAACTAACTTTTAACTTTCAACTTATAACTTTTTACTCTTTTCTTTTGACTTTTTACTCGCTATTTCTTATTTCTTACTTTTTACTCTTAATTTTTTTACTTTTCACTTTACTCTTTTCCTTTAACTTTTTATTTTCTACATATTAGTTTTTGCTTTTTCTTTTTAACTTTTTGCTCTTGAAACTTATAACTTTAAACATACAACTTTTTACTTTTTACTTTTTACGTTTTACTATCAACTTCGAACTTTTAACTTTTAACTTTGAACTTTGAACTTTTAACTCTTAACTTTGAACTTTTAACTTTTAACTTTTGATTCCCTACTCTGAACTCTTAACTCTTAACTCTTGACTCTTAACTCTTAACTCTTATCTCTTAATTCTTAACTCTTAACTCTTACTCTTAACTCTTTACTTTTATCTTTTAACAGTTTTCTACAGTGTTTCATATTTTCAATTAAGTCGTTTACTTTTAAATGTATAAATCTTTTAATCTCTCAATCTTGAAAACCTAAGACCCCAAAATCTTTAGATGCTCGAGTCTTGAAGATGTCTTCTTTGAATCTTAAAAGATTCACATCTGTAATTTTCTTAGCTTTTAATCTTAGAATCTCATAAACTTTGTATCCTTCAAAGATTTTAATTTTAAGATCTATTTAAGATTTTAAGCATTTTAAGATTTTTAAATATTTTTAAGCATTTTAAGATTTAAAGATTTTAAGATTTTAAGATTTTAAGATTTTAAGATCTTTAAGATTTTAAGATTTTAAGATTTTAAGATTTTAAGATTTTAAGATTTTAAATTTTCAGATTTTAAGATTTTAAGATTTTAAGATTTTAAGATTTTCAGATTTTATGATTTAAATATCAAAAATCGAAAAATCAAAAATCTTAAAATCTTAAAATCTAAAATCTAAAATCTAAACAATCTAAAATCTAAAAATCAATTATCAAAATCAAAAATCAAAAATCAAAATCAAAAATCAAAAATCAAAAATCATAAAATCAAAAATCAAAATCAAAAATCAAAATCAAAATCAAAAATCAAAATCAAAATCAAAAATCAAAAATCAAAATCAAAATCAAAAATCAAAATCAATCAAAATCAAACAATCAAAAATCAAAATCAAAATTCAAAAATCAAAAATCAAAATCAAAAAATCAAAATCAATTAAAATCAAAATCAAAAATCAAAAATCAAAAATCAAATCAAAATCAAAAATCAAAAATCAAAAATCAAAATCAAAATCAAAAATCAAAAATCAAAATCAAAATCTACAAAATCAAATAATCAAAAAATCAAAATCAAAATAAATCAAAATCAAAATCAAAATCAAAAATCAAAAATCAAAATAAATCAAAATAAAATGTCAAAATCAATCAAAAATCAAAAATCAAAAATCAAAATTAAAATCAAATAATCAAAAATCAAAATCAAAAATCAAAATCAAAAATCAAAAATCAAAATAATCAAAATCAAAAATCAAAAATCAAAAATCAAAATCAAAAATCAAAAATCAAAATCAAAAAATCAAAAATCAAAATCAAAATCAAAAATCAAAAAATCAATTACTGAAATCAAAAATCAAAAATCAAAAATCCAAAAATCAAAAATCAAAATCAAAAATCAAAAATCAAAAATCATAAATCATAAATCAAAAATCATAAATCAAAAATCATAAATCAATTTGGAATCTTGGACTCTTGGAATCTTGAACCTTGCATTTTGGAATCTTGAAATCTTGGAATCTTGGAATCTTGGAATCTTGGAATCTTGGAATCTTGGAATCTTGGAATCTTGGAATCTTGGAATCTTGAAAATCTTGGAATCTTGGAATCTTGGAATCTTGGAATCTTGGAATCTTGAAATCTTGGAATCTTGAAATCTTGGAATCTTGGAATCTTGGAATCTATACTCTTGACTCTTGAATCTTGAATCTTGAATCTTGAACCTTGAACCTTGAACCTTGAATCTTGGAATCTTGGAATCTTGGAATCTTGGAATCTTGGAATCTTGGAATCTTGGAATCTTGGAATCTTGAAATCTTGGAATCTTGGAATCTTGCAATCTATACTCTTGAATCTTGAATCTTGAACCTTGAACCTTGAACCTTGCATCTTGGAATCTTGGAATCTTGGAATCTGGAATCTGGAATCTGGAATCTGAATCTGGAATCTGGAATCTGAATCTCGATACCTGAACTTGAACCTTGCATCTTGGAATCTTAGAATCTTGAATCCTGAATCTTTGAACCTTGGATCTGAAATCTTGAAATCTTGAATCTTGGAATCTTGAATCTATACTTGACTTTGAATCTGAATCTGAATCTTGAACCTTGAACCTTGAACCTTGCATCTTGGAATCTTGGAATCTTGAAATATTGGAATCTTGGAATCTTGAAATCTTGAAATCTTGAATCTTGGAATCTTGAATCTTGGAATCTTGAAATCTTAGAATCTTGAATCTTGAATGTGAACCTTGCATCTTGAATCTTGGGAATCTTGAATCTTGGAACCTTGGAATCTTGTAATCTTGAAATCTTGAAATCTTGAATCTTGGAATCTATACTCTTGACTCTTGAATCTTGAATCTTGAATCTTGAACCTTGAACCTTGAACCTTGAACTTAAACCTTGCATCTGGAACTTGAATCTTGGAATCTGGAAATCTGGAACTGAATCTGAAATCTCGAATCTGGAATCTTGAACCTTGAACCTAGAACCTTGCATCTTGGAACTTGGAGATCTTGGAATCTTGGAATCTTGGAATCTTGAATCTTGGAATCTGAAATTAAAATCTTGGAATCTTGCAATCATATTTCAATCTTGAATCTTGAACCTGAACCTTGAACCTTGAATCTAGAAATCTTAATCTTGGAATCTATGAATCTGGAATCTGGAACTGAATCTGGAATCTCAGAATACTGGAATCTTGAACCTTGAACCTTGAACCTGCATCTGGAATCTTGGTAATCTTGGAATCTTGAAATCATGAATCTTGGAATCTTGAATATCTTGAATTTTGGAATTTTGAATCTTGAATATTGGAATATTGGAATCTTGGAATCTTGAACCTTGCATCTTGGAATCTTGGAATCTTGGAACCTTGGAATCTTGGAATCTTGAAATCTTGGAATCTTGGAATCTTGGAATCTATACTCTTGACTCTTTAATCTTGAATCTTGAATCTCTTTAATCAGAACTTCTTAAACATCCCAGAACTATTAAAACAGAGTTGAAGTGGAAGAAAATTTGAGTAAAAACAACAAAAACACTGGGAAAATCCGTTGTACAAAATCATCAAAGTAGATTGAAAAGAAAGATGCGGCATTCGGAATGGGAAATGAAATTGAATAAAACAAATTTAGTAAATCATAACTCATTATTATTCCTTCATTCCATGAAAATTTCGAGAAAATCCGATAATCGGTATAATTTTGGTGAGTAACTATGTGTGTGCCATTTTTATCGACTACACCCTTTAGTCACAGTATTAGGAAATATACTTTTAAAAATCGCCAGTAGCATCATTGCTCCAAACTGCTAACCATTCCACTGAACGAAACTTGCAAGCAGTCGCTTTGTTGCTATGGAAGATGGAGGAAGCAGCATTCTCGGTATTGCAGAAAATGAAAATACTCTGACATGGCAACCAAAGCTGGCTTCCGCCACATGAAATTCATCAATACTTTGTCGTTCCGATGAGTGGGTTAGATATTTTCTGATTATCCGCTTGACTGGTGTCCTTTTCTACTCATGAGCCTACACTGGTATGCAGTCGGCAAACGATGCAGACATATGACCTTCACGCGAATGTTGAAAATATTTATTCAACACACTCATAAAAATATGCTAATGTTCCGTTATTTACAAAAGAATGCCTGCTGACGCCTCCCGACAGGAAGGCTTGTAACGCCTCCTCCTTCAATCAACCCTCTGCAAACCATCCTATAGGACAGAACACAGTGACAAAAGGAAATGAAGTTACCTTGTTTAGCAACAATTAAAATGAACCTTGATCGAAAGGTGAGCGCTATTCAATATACTCAATCCTATTAAATCTCGAATTTGATGTATATGAGAAGGTCTCCTCCTGTGTCATAAAACTCTGCCAGCAAACAACTGGTAGTTGTTTTCCTCTTAAAGTCCTTTCGAACCAACCGACACACTTCGAAGGCGGATGAGACGTGGTGAAATTATCGGAATACCAGTTGTGGTGAATATAGTTTGATTTTGCGCAATCCTGCTCTGTATTGTCCTAAGAGGATAAATCCCAACTTATCGCCACTTTTCCGCCATCACAGCTTTTAGCGCAGGAACAATTTCGTCCATCTAATATCCAAGAATCACCAACGTCTTTTTAGCCACTTGACGTGGCAATCTTCGATTCCACGATATGCCTGCAATCCGTCATGCTGCAATGTTTTCGTAGCCAGCATAAATATATGAAAATGAATAACGCACAAGACATCCCCAAGTTCAACCGTACAAATATATTTACGATAACGGAATCGTTGAAAAAAAGAGATGCCCATGATAAAGGGTGTGCCACATTAAATTGCAACACGGAAAACGATCCAGCGAACGGGACCATATTCGAAAAGCGGTTCGCCCGGTACACGGATCTTTTCGAAAGCGACGCACGTAGTGTGGACGACGCAGCCAAGGTTCGATTGCTGCTCCGGAAGTTGGAGACGTCCTCTCACAGTCGCTACGTCAACTACAGCCTTCCGAAGCTGCCGAAACCGTCAAGACGCTGACCAAAATCTTTAGCAGGCAAACCTCCGTTTTCTACAAAGCGCTATCAATGCCTACAACTGTTGAAATCGGAGTCGGACGACATCATCACCTATGGTGGCAAGGTCAACAGGGCGTGTGAGCAATTCAAGTGCTTGATGTTCGTCTCTGGTATCAAAGAACCACGCCACGCGGATATCCGAAACAAGACTTCTTTCCCGCATCGAAGGTGAGACACCAGAAGCCCCGGTGACTATTCAAACTCTGATCGACGAGTTCCAGCGACTCGTTAACCTCAAGTCACACACCATGGTGATCGAACAACCATCAAGTTCGAAAAATTCGGTCCACAGCATCTCGGAGAAGAAACCCGGCAACCAGCAACGTCCTCCGAAAACGGAAAGTAAGTCCATCCCTCGTACTCCCTGTGTGAACAAATGCACTATGTTCGCGACTGTCCATTTTCTGACCATCTAGAGTCACGCAACCACACCGGTCACAAATAAGGCTTCTGTGGTTGTGTCAAATAGTCATCAAGCGACTCTTCCACTCCACCCCGAGAGAAGAAGCGGTTCAAAAAGAAGGTCAGTTCCAGACCCGAAGCCAAAGGGATTTTCATGACCCACATCGCCAATAGCTCCAGAAAACGGAAGTATGTGACTCCGCAAGCGATATCACGGTAATTTCCAAAAACACGTGGCAACAACTGGAACGCCCGATCCAGAAAAGCTCCAAGTCATCGGCCTGACACCAACCAACGTTTTCGAGGTCCGATCCTGCCTGGGGCCGTTAATTTCTACGACCGGTTCGTTCACAACATCCATGAGCTTCGCCATCCTCTCGGCAAACTACTCAAGAAGGATACGAAGTGACAGTGGAATACCGATTGCCAGCGGTCTTTTGAGCAGTTCAAACTAGTCCTGCAAACCGATCTGATCCCAAGTTACCAATCCTCGTAGCAGTGGACGCTTCCAGCACCGGCATCGGTGCAGTTATCTACTAAGAATTTCCCAATGGACACTGAAAGGCAATCCAGCACTCATCGAGAGCTCTCACCCCGGACTTCAGCAAATCGACTTCAGTGGTGGGCATTGAAGCTACTCAACAACGATTTTGACATGCGTCACGTGTCCGGCAACGACTTCGGTTGCGCCGACATGCTGTCAAGACTGATCGACGGTACATTCAACACGCGGGAGTCCCTTACCCATGTCGACGGCTGTATTCTGTTCCACGACAGAGTTGTGGCATTTCATCGCGAACATCCTGGTATGGTTCGCATGACGTCCATAGCACACAGTTTTGTCGAATCTCAGCCTGCGAAAAATGCGATCGGGAGGAGAGACACTGGAGGAAGCATTGCAAACGTTTTTGCAAGTCTACCGGACAACAACGCCAACAGCTGACCTCGGTGACAAGTCTCCAGCAGAAGTGAGGTTCGGACGACGGATCCGGACTGATTCGTCGATGCTACTTCCACCTAATCAAGCCACTCGTGTCTCTTCAGCGATTGGCCATCTGCTCGAGGTGGTAAGCTTCAAATCTGAGCTGCAGAAGTTGGCAGCCAACAAGCAAGTGGTTCAAATGATGATGATGCCAACCCTGGGTCATCACAATGCCAGATTACTGGCCAGCAACAGTTTTGCCACGCTTTCGGATTTTCCGCTGGAGGATACCGTCGAGGAACTGAAACTACTTAACCTCAAGCCGATCAAGGTGTTTCCCATGAAGCGGGCCGAGGCACGGAACCATAGTGATCTGCTCTATCTGGCCAACCTGGAGAAGGGCTTGGTCAAAATGAATGACCTCTGCAAATTGCGAGCTCTCTTCAACATAATTGTTGAATGGCAGCCGTACCGCCCCAACAAGCGTGACGTCACGCAATGTACGAATTGCCTTTCCTTCGGCCATGGGACATGGAACTGCCGCATGAAACCAGCAAACTGCCGAGGAGACTGCCGAGCCCAAGTGTGCCAACTGTGGGTCACACCAGCATGGCCAAAATCGTGCCTGCCCCAAGCACACGGAATTTCTTGAAATCCGAAAGAAGGCGTACACCCGAAACGTGAATGGGCGAAACCACCATCAACCTCCTCCGAATAGGGTCGAGAACTTTCCACCGCTCAGGTACAGTGTGCCGAATCTTCCACCTCTCCAGCTGAACCATCGGAAGGAAATCCGTCAACCAACATCTTATCTACAACAACATCTCACAGCAGCCGCTACAACGCCGTCAGTGCAAGACATGCCCCCTCCAACCTGGGGAATCCCAGGCTCACGCTCTACCTCAGCCCATGCGTCTGATGATGACTCGCTCTTCTCCCCGGACCAGATGATGGAGTTCGTACAAGCAATGTACAAAGGGCTAAGTCGCTGCCGTTCCAAGGAACAACAAATTGAAGCCACCACCAGGGTGCTGCTCAACTTCATGAACCAACATGGGCCCTGAAGAAACCATTAACATCCTCAATTGGAACGCTTGTTCTGTTAAGAACAAAACCCTTGAGCTCATCGACTTTCTAACAGAGAAGGATATCGGCATCGCCACAATCACAGAGACGCACCTCAAGCCTGAGGTGAATCTCTATATTCCTGACTTTCGGATTGTAAGGCTGGATCAAACTCACTCAGGGGGAGGACCAGTGGCCATCGCATTGCGGCACAACATCGGCTGCCGCTCGCTGCCCAGTTTCGGGCTGAAAGTCATCTAGTACCATCGTCCAGCAAGGCTTCGAGAAAGGACACTACACTATCTTGAGCCCGGATTCTTCCACCAGTTTGAGCCGTTCCGGTGCTCATGCTACCATCGATATCATCCTGGCCAACATGACGAACATCTCCGATGCTGTCGTCCATCAGGACCTCAGCTCGTCTCCAATATCCGGGGGTGGCCGAAGTCGGACCACTATCCGGTGGTGGCCGAAGTAGGTTCCTCCGTCAACTGATTCCAAGCTTTCCGAGCGCGATTTACATCGTGCTGATTAGGCGCATCAGCAGTGCGTCGACTCATCCGTTGACAACGATTCTCAGCCGGAGTCGTGTGAAGATATCGACCAGTACCTGCAGTAAATCGACGAGACGATATCCCAGGCCCGGGATCAACACGTGCCAGCTTCCAGATTAGTGAGTTAGTCTCTGAACCTAGACAGATCTACCAAACATCTCATTCGACTCAGTTATATAACTCGAAGCCAACGTTCTGGCTTCCACCACTTGAAGACCAACATTAATCGTCTTCAAAAAAAACCATCCAGGCCAGGTTGATGGATCTAAGAAATCGAGAATTTGCCAACCATCTTCGCTCACTCCCAGACTGTGCAAAGCCATTCTGGAAGATGACTAAAATCCTCCTCAAAAATAAGCCCAGACTCATACCTCCCTTTCCTCTCCCGATCAAATTACGGACTCTTCGCTACTACTTACACCTGTTGAAATAGCCAATGCACTTGGCCTGCACTTTGTGGATTCGCATAACCTAGGTCGAGCCATGGTGAGTCCGCATGAGCCTGCCGTACTGGAGGCAATGCCTAAAGTCGCTGAATCTTCCATAGTTGTTCCTGATGAGTTAAGAACAACTGCTGATGAGGTGATTGCAGCCATCAAATCCACCAAAAACATAAAGCCACAAGTGTCGATGAAGTACTCAACCTTGAGTTGAAATACGTAAGCATTTCCTTTTTGTCCACCTGGCCGCAGTCTTCAACAAATGCTTGGAGCTTGGCTACTTCCCGTCTCGTTGGAAGTTAGCAAAAGTTATCCCAATCTATATAAACTCGGTAAAGACCCTACCAGTTCCAAAAGCCATCGCCTTATGATATCTTATGATCCTCCATCTTGAAGCTATTCGAAAAACTGATCCTCATCCGTTTTCTGGAATTCTCAAACCAAATTGATGGACGTCGAGAAGGCGTTCGACAATGTCTGGCATGATGGTCTTGTGTAGAAGCTGCATCGATTCAACTTCCTCTTGAAAATCATCAAAAACTACCTAGCGGATAGATGGTTCCATGTCTTCCTGAGTGGTTCCTACTCCGATGTGTTCAATGTTGACGCTAGGGTCCTCCCCTTCCGGGTGGTGGTATTTTGTCTATGTTCGCCGATCATCTACAAAGGTCGAGTGATTCGAGCTCTGACACGTAAACTCCAGGAAGACCTCAATGTTCTGTCCGACTATTTCAACAGCTGGAAGGTTTGTATCAATGCAGCAAATACACAGACCATTCTGTTTCCACACTCAAAATCACACCGGCTTGTTCCGCCTGGTAATGTGAAGGTCCAGTCCGGTAGTACCAACAATCAATATGCAACTAGCGATTTGAAATTGGTTCACTGTTGTAGAACCCCTTGGTCCGAAATACACCTTGAAGCCAGCACCTTGTTATACATATTTGCGCCTTTGTTTTGATTTGCGCTGTTATTTTGACAGAATATTTGAGAGTGTGTTCATGTGAGTTCATTCTTGGGGGCGCATTATTGAACTTGGGACCGAGCTTGGGACCGATGTTCTAGTACTGACTGAGCCAAGAAAAAAATCGTTCTTGTATGGGACCTACTGGTCTTAGAGTTAGTCTATGGTAGTACCCTAGTAAGGCCTGTATTCGAAAAAATGCACAATTTTTATCCGTGTGTAACTTTTTTGTCCGTGGGTAAAAATTTATGAAAATCTGGGTATAACTAGTTTGGAGTGAATTGTTTACATGCGCAATATTCAATCGGTTCAGTGGTTATTGAGATGTCATCGAAACAAGAAGAAAATTACCGGACAATTTCGCGCCGTCATGGAAAATCCGACTGCGACCATGAGATGGATCGAAAGACAACTGGGAATCACCCTTACAAGTGTGTCTCGGGAGGTAAAATCGTTTAAAAAGTCCCAGACGACCGAGCGGCGGGCTGAAAGTGGAAGAAAATCGAAGACAGCTGACCCTGTGAAGGCCCGGAAGAAGTTGGATTCAAGTGTAATTCGAACCTTTCGATTCACGACTGAAGGCAAAGTGTTCCGCCTGGTTCGTTCAGCAAACCATGAAACGAGCTGGGCTTCGTGTATTCAAGATCCGCAAGGCACCGAGCCGGCGTGATCAACAAAACACGGCGGTCAAATTCCGCGTAAGGAAGCAGTATCGAGAGTAGTTAACGAAACCGATGTGTGTGGTTATGGATGACGAAACCTACATCAAGGCAGACGCAAAGCAGATACCGGGGCTGGAGTTCTACGTTGCCAAATCACGGTTTGATGTTCCGGAAGACATAAGGAAGAAGAAAGTGGACAAATTCGCCAAAAAATACTTGCTCTGGCAGGCCATATGCCAATGCGGTAAACTGAGTAAACCGTACATCACAACGGGTACCATCAACAGCGAAATTTACCGCACCGAGTGCCTCCAGAAGCGTCTGTTGCCCTTCCTGCGGTCCCACGGAGGCGAGACATTATTTTGGTCGGACCTGGCATCATGCCATTACGCGCGATCGACGTTGGATTGGTACAGAGACAATAACGTTGTTTTTGTACCAAAAACCGCCAACCCCCAAATTCACCAGAGATTCGTCCGGTGGAAAGATTTTGGGCCATAATGAAGGCCAAAGTTCGAAAATCGTCCAAGGTGTTTAAGAACGAGCTGGAGTTGAAGAAAGAATGGATGAAAGTGACCAAAAAGGTCGGCTCCACCATTGCACAAAATGTAATAAGGGGTCTTAAGGGAAAGGTGCGGGCTTTCAGCGATGGAAAGGAAATTGAATAAAGTAATTATGCCGAAACATAATCCATATGTATTAGTTCATTCCCTGAAAGTTTCAAGAAAATCCGACTTAAAATAAATTTTTGGCGAACACTTTTGTCTGGTGCATTTTTTTCGAGTACAGGCCTTACTCCCATCGAATGGTCGAGTGAAGTAGTTTATCTCGGGCTCACCCTTGATAGCAAATTGCTTTTTACCCTAGCTAGGTTCAGAGAGTCCTGTGACTGATCTCGTCACCAGATCATCCGTGATCTCACACGTTAGTTTTAAGTTTATAAAAACTAGGTAGGTTATCTAATTCTTTCTTAATTAAAAATCAAACGCTCCCTCTTGTGGGAAAAAATATAATCGATTGGATTAGCCAAATAAAAATAAAATCAAATAAATTAGGTGGTAAATAATGCTGACGGGCCCCTCAGGCTTACCACTTAAAATGTAAATCATTTGTTAAGAACAAATTCCATGGAAATAAAGACAATTTAAACTAAAAAAAAAGGTGATTCACTTCATTCTTGAAACGAAGTTTGACGGCAACGGAGCAGAAGTAGCATCAACGAACAGTGAATCAACATTATCAAGGCTGAAAACTTCGGTCATCTCGCTCCTACTAAGGGGTGTATCGAATATAAGCTATCCACATACATTTGCGTTGTACGCATGTATTTGTGATGGTTTTTTATGCTCTGGACACTACATGCTGTGCGTTTGACTGTCAGCTTTCTTTTGTTTACTTGTTTGTGCGGTTCAAATTCTACGTTTTCAAAATGTCGCGTATTGAAAAGGTTCTGGACACATGGCTAAGTGAGAAGGGTATTACTATGCGAAAATTGGCGAAGCGGTTTGGAATTCATCATGCGAGTGTTAAAACCATCATTAATAAGTTTGGGGAACACTATTCTTTGAAAGAGCTACCAGGGAGAGGCAGAAAACCCGGTTCTTCCAACCCGAAACTGGAGCAGAACGTGGTATCTCTAATCATGAATAACAAATCAATGTCAATACGTGATTTGGCCAAAAAAGCAGGAACGAGTGTCGGAATGATCCAGCGTATCAAGAGGCGAAACCACCTGAAGACCTACAAGAAGCAGAAAATCTCGAAACAAAGTGCAGAACAGAAGAAGCGAGCAGCAACAAGGGCCCGGAAATTGTATTCGCGTCCTTTGCAGCGTCCGGATGCATGCGTTTTGATGGACGATGAGACCTATGTAAATGAGGACTCAAAAACCCTTCAGGTCCACAATACTTTACTGCCGTCGTTGGGGAGGATGTGAGCGATGCGGACAGGTCGATTCAAGTGGAGAAATTCGGTCGAAAGGTACTGGTATGGCAAGCAATATGTTCCTGTGGTTTGAAGTCAACCATTTTTTACACTACCGGAACTATAAATGCGGAAATCTATCGATCTGAGTGTCTCCAGAAGAGATTGTTGCCTTTATATAAGAAGCATAGTACACCTCCACTGTTTTGGCCGGATTTAGCGTCGGCTCACTATGCCAAAACCACTCTCAATTGGCTTGCGGAAAAGGGTATAGATTTCGTTGAGAAAAATATCAATCCACCAAATTGCCCTCAGCTTCGACCCATCGAACGTTACTGGGCAATCGTGAAGAGGGTCTTCAAGAAGACTGGTAAGGCAGCTGGGAACATGCAGGAGTTCAAAAAAATTTGGGCTCAAGCGTCCAAAAAATGCGATACAACACTTGTCCGGAACTTGATGAAGAGCATTCGATCAAAGTTCGAAAATTCGTGAAGGAATAACTTAAATTTCATCCGGTCTTCATTATGTTCAAGTTTAACCTCGTACAATAAAGGATCAATTTTTTGTATGAATAAAATATCGGTTTTCAACATAATTTGAAAGAAAGTTTGTGGATAACTTATTTTCGATACACTCCTTATATACCTCTCCGTGCATAATTTTCGAATCTGCTTCATTAAGCTATTTTCAGATGGGTACTTTTGGCATCGGCATCGGCAGATTGAGGATGAGTGCTTTTGGCAAGCACAATGATACGCTTATGCTGAGGGCAGTCGAACTAATTTCCCACCCAAAAACATTCGTTTGTATGTCTGACCCCGGTGGTCTTGGAAAACCGACCCGTTTTCCAACTACGCTACGCGGCCCAGTTTTCAGATTCATGGGCTGTTTTTTGAAAGTCCCGGTACTCATCGTGTAGATTATAAATGCTACAAAGTTTTAGAAACACGCTTTAACCTAGGCTTTATCCAAGAAGTATTGCCTCAACCCCTAAACCCCGTATACATGATATAGAGTATCTTAATATTACCATCCATTCATCTAGTTTTCACTGGAAATAATGTGCATGTCATTCGATATCACGATACCCTATATCACGTAATATAACACCCCGTTCGCACTACAACCTATATTACTTGATATAGAGTATCTTGATATCAAATGCCTTGTACATTATTTCCAGTGAAAACTAGATGTATAGATGCTGATATCAAGATAGTCTATATCACGTAATATAAGTTATAGTGTGAACGTTTTATTGAAGGACTTTCAAATTTGAATATTGAAAAAAAAATCGACAGAATCTGGAAACGGAATTTTTATTTCAATCACGCTATATTATTGAGCTTATATTTGGATGACTAATAGCACGTGCACACTACTAATCTGTGCTAATAGTACGTTCACACTACTGCTTATATTACGTGATATAGAGTATCTTGATATCAGCAACTATACATCTAGTTTCCACTGGAAATAATGTACATGTCATTTGATATCAAAATACTCTATATCACGTAATATAAGCTGTAGTTCACACTATAAAATACTATAAAATAAACCTCAAATTAACAACCATTAAATCTCGGGATCGAAAACATCATTTTCGAAACTCGATTGTTTCAAAAAGCTATGTGAAATGTGGGCGCTCCCCATCGTAGAACGGCAAACAACAACTATTGAGTGCCTCGCGCTGTGTAGGTGCACTGGCAAAATGTGCGCTACTATTTTTGATTAGTATTTAGTATGCTGCCGTATCGCTGCAGTCTCAGGCTGAACTGATAAGAAAGCGCAACTATCAATTGCATCACTCGAGGCATTGCAAATCAACTCCTGACTCGCGTCTAGTATGGAAAATAACGACATTATCCATTCCGGTACTGCTATAAGCTCTGAAAGTGTGAATTTGTTGACAGTTTTCCTAATGTAGTTTATTTGATTCGTAGATGAGCCATTGTCGTCACCGGTACAGATGTCTGCTTTGCCCTGATACGAATGTATTCTGTAATTGTTTGGAAAACAATCACACGGACCATCCAAAGCAACCGCTTGTGTCGGACGAGTTACTTTTGGTGGTATGGCTCCAAAGCGAACACCGTCGAATACTGGAGATCAACATATTCGGCTGCCCGTATTGCGATCATCAGCAGCTGAGCATATCGGCTCTGTACGACCATCCTCACATTGGAACATCTGGATGTTCCGTTCGACGTGCGTTGTCCGATTTGCGTCTGCTTCGGCGGGAACTATTCGTTTGTCAAGGATATTCATCTATCGAAGCATCTTGTTGACGATCACACCGTTACCATGGAGCAATATCATGAACAGATACTAGTTTACGACACCTACTGCGATAACGAGGGGATTTGCTTAAATTTATCGCCTGCACTCTGCCACCCACCTACTATGGTGGAGAAGACCAAAAAGAAGTGACCTCACCGACCACAAGTACAGCCGTCAGCACAATTGACCAGTGCTTCGTAAGTTGTTTGAAATGTCCGTACGAAATGAAATTGTTTTTATTTTTGTTTTCAGCAAAACACTTGGCCGTATGTGTTCGATTTGTTTGGATTTTGTGTTCGAAGCAGGCTGCCGGGAGCTGATCTGTAAACACAAATTTCACTTGAATGTATCGGTTTGTGGCTGCAGCAGAGCTCAACTTGCCCTCGTTTGTCGGGCCTCAACTTTGCGATGATTTTTTTTCTGTTACATTTTGTTTATTCTTCATGGCGTTTGAGGTCGCAACGATTTGCTCCTGTTTCAGAGGTGATTGTGGATTTTTCGGTCGGATAAAAGTCGCTTTCTAAAATATGCGTATTTCCAATAGTTCGACAAAGATTTTACATTAACGTAGGAACATGTTTCCACCGACATGCAGTGCTCCTCAGTCGCCCTAGGGAAGTGACTCTCCGTGCAAATCGAATAGACTCACTTCACATGAGGTGGCATTTGTCCCTTCGTACGTGAATGCGAGTCGTTTCACCTCACACGCCACGCAAAATAACCTTCAAAATCCATTTCCGATTTCTTTTTTTTGTCTAGCAATATGCTAAGCTAATTGTGAATATTAGTTGTAAATTTAATTTGAAAAACATTTTTAAATAAATTGTACACCTTCTGACCTTGGATAAAAAAGCTAAGGTAAAACAAAAAATGCCCAAGATACTTGAATCTGTGTTGGATTATAATCAGCAGGTGTCAAAAAATTATCTGAAAAGCAAAGTATGCACAATTTACAACCGTAGGGCAGGATTTTGTATGGGAAGTAAAGCCCTACACGGTAAATCTGGAAAACTCCTTTTATGACTATATTTTGCACATTTTCAAGATTATAGTTGATACGTCAAAAAGTGACTAGTTTTGATACATTAATGAAGAGTACTTTTTACGCCTTTTTCAAGTATGTCAACGGCAGCAAAACATGTGTAAAAAGTAGGCACCGCTGAGAAAAGAAAATTAACTCTGCCCGTTGACGCCATTTTCAAAAAGCATTTATTTTTGTAAGCACCGGGTATACGTTCGGAAATTGTTTTGCAGTATGCAAAATGGAAAAATTATCCATTGGATATAGTCACATTCACGAAATTGACAGGTAAGTTAAATATCTGCTTTTGTGAGGTTGTAACGGGTCGGGTGTTTTAGCCAAGAAAGTAGTCACAAACCTCACTTAAGCGCCAGGTAGACTATTAGCCTACCGTGAAGAAAGCTGTTCTCAAATAGACCCGTCCCGGCTTCGAGACCTCAGGGCGAGTTCAACCAAACTCAAATGGCGGCACAGCGGTCCTGAATTCCGAAAAGCAAAGCTGACTCAACAGGGGAAAGACTCAACACATCGGCAAAAGAGGTTTCCTATGCTGGTTTGCCTCTACTTGCCTACAGGGAACAAACTCTACGCTTCGCGGGAAAATCCAATTAGAACCTATTCAATCTTCCACGCTTCAGTCCCCCTCAACATAGACCTAGGGCTGATAGTTTGGAATCAATTTTCATATAGCTTTGCAATAGGTGGTGTTTTTAATTCATGTAGGGTTAGTATGGTGTGTACGTACAATGTGGTGGTTTCTAATAATGCTAACCTGTCAGGTATATGCAACACGGGTGGGCTAACGGTTCCTCGGTGCTCCGGTGGGTGGTAGTTTCTACGAACGGTGTGCGGTTTCTTCGACACGGGGTCGTGTCTTCGACGCGATTCCACCACGCGGCGTGCGTCTTGGGAATCGACTTGCTCGATGTGCGAAAAGCTTGTAACGCAACGGTGTAGCTTTTTCGGGTGGGAGGTGAAGCTTTGGTACCACAGTTCGCGGTAACCGGTGTAAACTTACCGGCAGGTAGCGTTCCGGTAAAAGTGGTCGGCGAGGGATAGGTGTCGTTCAATTTGAGCAGATATGCCGACACGTGGACTCCGACACTTGGTCGAGTCCGTTGGACGACCGGGATTGGACGGTCTGAGCTTCCGTCCCCAGGGGTACACCCTTGTTGAAGGGTTATCCTTCAAACGGTAATTTTACATGAGTAGGTGACTTACTAGCTATATCATTCCAGCGAATTACCTGACACAACTTCTGTCGCCACACACGCGGTTCTGACTCACTTCACTGTTCTACTATTCAAAGTGGACTTCACTGTGGGAATTATCATTAAATACGTTATTTCAGTCGGTAAACTAAATCTCTTTCCTGTTTTACCTATTTTAGCGCACTTCTGCCACATCTATTAATTAATTAACTGGTTTCTTTATTCGTCCTACTTCTACCTTAACGTTTCTTAACTGCCACTTCCCTATTAAACTTCAGCATCGATTGCACTTCGACCTTTTTAACTTCAGCGCCGTGGATTTAATAAGGATCTAATTGGTGAGTCTTCGCTTTTTGACTCGATAGCGATCCGAAGCCTGTCTTGTCGAAGTTCGGGACCATAACCATTCGGACAAGTTTATCCGGTGGCTTAACTCTCCCAACCACTTATCATTTGGTCTCCCTCTTCTGACATTCTAACCGGTATGGATCCAGAGACTGGGAACGTTAATTGCTCAAATGAGGCGAGTTTGACATAATAGGGTTGGCTATAATTATTATTGTCTCAACGAATTTTAATTCAGTTTATTTTCTTTCACTTGTAACACCGTTACACTACCCTCTACCAAAACCAAAAAAAAATGAACCGTTTTGAATTTTTTTTTTTTTTTTAACCTAAATTTTTATATTTTTTATTTGATTTAAGTAAGTTGAGTGAATAGAATAATAGTTATCTATATGACTGTAAATGTATAATGGCTTATTTTTATAACGTTAGTTGCATAGTATTTACCGAACTTCTAACAAACACCAGGTGTTCATCCAAAACTTTTTCTGACATTTTTTTTCTTCTGGCATCGTATTTCTCATAACTAACCTAATCCATTAATCTGTTACTTCCGACAAGTTCGAAAAAACAACAATTGCAATTCTCTCCCATTTTTAGACTCTTCCTTCCAAAATACGTTCGAAAAAAAATTAATCAATTTTTATACTGAGATGATAACTTCCGAAAAGGTTCGGAACAATTCAAATTCTCTTTCGAGAAAAACAAACAAAATTGCAACAATTCCAATTCTCATCAATTTTTAGACTGTTACTTCCGAAAACGTTCGAAAAGAGAGCATCAATTTTCTACTAAAGATGTTAACTTCCGAATTAAATCGGAACAATTCCTTTTATTAACTAAAATGTACTTTCGATAAAAAATCGGATCATTACTAGTTTTCCAAACCATAACCACTTGAAAATACTCTCAGGTAACCACCCGAATTTATACTAACCCATTTCCTAACAATTGCATGAAAACCGAATGATACTACTTTCCAGAGTGGTCCTATTTTAACTGACTCTACTGTAACGAAGCTTTTGCTTAGACCGACTCTTCGTTAAGTTTTGACGTTTCGTATTGACACCACTTCAACGAAACGGAAATACTGAGAAATGAACTGTCAATATGCTACCGGAATGAGCAGCACGACAGTACAACGTGTGGAAAACAGAAATTTTGTGCGGTTCTGGCTGTTTTACTTCTGTGGCTGATTTTTAATTACTTGGAGTTACTGGATGGAGATTGGAAATCGGTTCTTAATGAACCCTATCGAGAACAGAATGAATATTGGTAGGTATTAACTTGTGAATGCAAAAGCTTCACTACGAAGCAAAACTGTATGTGAATGACCTCAGCTGTAACAAAATTCACAATACACGCAGATGTCTTAACGCTATGTGGGAAATATTTACAGAAAATCTATTTACAATTTCAGGTTATTAAACACGTTTTTAGCTAGAATGCGTAAATGAGTAAAGGGCTCAACAGTTTCTTGGATAGCAGCCTGATCATCGCTTGTGTCGCTACAGACTTCCACTGACTTTTCTCAGCTAACGTAGCTGCCAACATGAAGGTTCGTTTATCAAGTTTAAGTGTTTTCCTAAGTGTTTTTCTCCGCTATCCATTTTCAATGGTCGGTTGGGTCGCTCGTAGTTTATAGTAAGTTGTTAGAGACGTTGCCACTACCGCACCAAATTTACCAAACAAAGTTCGTGTTTTGTGGAAAAATCCTTTGTAACTGTGCCTTACAGAGCAACAGACATAGCTTATCAACTGAGTTGTTATTTCTTCTGAAGATCGCATGAATGGAAAATCCCAATACGATTTCCATTCATATCCTCAAGATCGTAGCAGGAAGTGCCAATTTTCCCTATGACTTTTGCGGGGGTGTAAGTATCCGCTAACTTGGCTGAGAACTGCTTTGGCTTGCTAGATAAACAAAAGTTCTTTTTCATTACAGTTTCTCCTATTGTGAACTCTGGTGCATTTTTATTAGATCTAAGGTTATAGTGTCTGGCGTATCGATTATAGGCCTTCTTAAGGTTTTCTTTGACGTTTTGGAAAACCTCTATCATGTTCTCATTGACCGTTTCCGGCTCATGATTGGGGCCATCTCCGGTTTCTCGGAGACGAGAATATTCATTGCCGCTACTGATGTAATTGCGGCCGTAATTGACGAAGTAGGGTGTAAACTGGGTTGTTTCATGAACCGCAGTTCGTATGGCCATGGCTACTTGCTGAATATTTTTGTCCCATTCTCGGTGGTCATCTTTTAGATGTGCTCGGATAGCCGCTACGATCACGCGGTTCACGCGCTCGGTAGGGTTGTTGGCTGGATGATAGTTGGCATTTTTCCAGTGCGTTACGTGATAGAATTGCATGAGTCTTTCGAACTCCTTCGATTTAAATTGTACTCCGTTGTCGGAGATGATAATTTCCGGAACACCGAATAATAAAAACACCATATTTTCCAGGAAAGTGGTAATGGCGTGAGTTTTCGCTTCCCGGAATGGCTGGATTATGACGAATTTAGAGAAGAGATCTGTCACGACCAAAAGTACAGTATTTCCATCTTTAGACCTGGGAAATGGTCCTGTGAGATCAAGCGAGATGACCTGCCATGGGAGTGAAGCGAGCTTTTGTTTGCCCATCGGAGGTGTACTGTTTACGTTGGGATACTTGGACGTCTTACAAACGTCACATCCGTGACAATATCTACGAACATCTTGGTCCATTGCCGGCCAATTGTATCGTTCCTGTAACTTCTTCAACGTCTTGAACCTACCAAAATGAGACGCATCATGCACATCTTTGAGGATTGCAATCCTTTCGTGAGTTGGTGGCAAATATTTCCACTCAAACCTTTCATCTCCAAGGCCAGAGCAGTGAACCAGCTTGTAAATTTTCCCCGAATGACTCTGAAGTTTCGGTACTTGCTGGAGTCCTGTAAAATCTTTTCGGTAAGTTGGTCATATTCTATATCCTTCACATTTATGCTGTTAACTGCTCGCGAAAGCGCATCAGCCATAATGTTTAGTGATCCTTTTCGGTATTGCAACTCAAAATCGTATTGTTGTAGTTTTAGTGCCCACCGGATTAACTTTGCGGATCCTCCATCAGCGCTTATTTTCCTCAACCAAGTAAGGCTTTGCGCATCCGTGATGACGGTGAACCTTGTGCCCTCGAAGAAGTGACGGAATTTTTCGATCGCGAGTAGAACGCCGAGACACTCCTTCTCAGTGGGAGCGTACTTCTTCTGGGTCGCCGAGAGTTTCTTCGAAAAGAACGCAATCGGTCGGCGGATCCCGTCCTGGATCTGGATCAGCACCGCACCTACAGCAACATCTGATGCATCCGACTCGATGATGAAAGGGAGCTGAAAATCTGGATTCGCGAGTACATTAGGTGAGATTAATATGGACTTTATTTTCAAAAAACTGTCATTAGCCTGTTTCGTCCAGGGTTGGGCCTTTTTCCCTTTCAACAAGTCCGTTATGGGGGCTGTAAGATCACTAAACCTTTCTATAAATTGCTTATAGAAACTAACCATCCCTATAAACCTTCGAATCTCCTTTGTTGTTCTTGGAGTTGGGTAGTCTAGAATGGCTTGGATCTTGGTGCTGTCGATAGCCAGTCCTTCCTCCGACAAAGTATACCCTAAGTAGCTGATCCGACGTTGGCAGAACCGAGATTTTTCTAGACTAATTGTTAGGTTTGCTGCTTTTAATCTTTCCGCAACTTTTCGAAGAAGTGAAAAGTGTTCCACTAGAGTTTTGGATGTTACTATTATGTCATCCAGATAGACATAAACTCGTGGTTCTAAATCGAAACCCAAAACTTTATTCATAAGTTTTGTTTGGGTTATAGGTGCCCCTTTTAGGCCAAACGGCATTACCTTAAACCGGTACAAGGATCGACCTGCCCTAAAGGACGTAAAATCTCTGCTGGCTTCATCCAGTGGGATTTGCCAGTAGGCTTTCGAAAGGTCAATTACCGTGAAGTACTTTGACTTCTCGAGTCTGCCTAAAATTCCCAGCATGTCTGGAAAGGGATATGCTTCGGTTTTGGTAACGTCATTAACCCGTCTGCAGTCCAGGCAGATTCTCCATTCGCCTGATGATTTTTTAACCGGTAACAGGGGGTTGCACCAGTCTGAGCTTGATTCTTCAATCACATCTAGCTCTTTCATACGCTGAATTTCTTTGTCGATTTCCATTTGGATATGAGGAGAGCATCTATATTGGGGAGGTTTTTTTGGCCTAGCCCCTTCCACTATGTCGATTTTGTGACTGATCATGTTCGTTCTACCTAGTTTTCCTTTGCAGGTGTTCTTCAGCGATTCTACGATCTCATCCAATTCTCGTTTTTCCTCAGGGGTTAGATCGTG
This sequence comes from Aedes japonicus, assembly GCA_034211315.2. Taxonomy (NCBI): domain Eukaryota; kingdom Metazoa; phylum Arthropoda; class Insecta; order Diptera; family Culicidae; genus Aedes; species Aedes japonicus. The sequence continues at coordinate 3,365 of JASCZW010000695.1, read as the reverse complement.
TTCCGTTGACACCGTGGTCACGTTTTCATTCGTCGTCTCCTCGACGGCTGGTAGTTCTAAGCTGATGTCTTCCATTATCTCTGATTCTGGTATCTCGGGTCCTTTCTTCTCAATTACGAATGCGATTTCTTCCTCGATGTTGTCGAAGTATCTCTCTACAAAGTTGATCGATGACTCCATACTGTTCACCTCTAAAACACGAACATCACCTTTGTCTGCAATTGCCGGAGTGATGTTGAAGGCTTCCCAAAAGTCAATCCCTAATATTAGTTCTCGAGAAATCTGAGGAACAAGTAGAGTTGGAATGACATTTGTACGGTCCTTGTACGTGTACGGAATATATACAACGCCCTCGCAATCGTGTGATGTTTCGTCGGCCGTTTTGATTTTCAAATTGATAGGACGAACTTGTAGACGATGCTTGTTGATTATTCTTCTGGAGCCGATTATGCACGCACTCGCTCCTGAGTCCAAAAGGGCATTTATTGTAGTTCCCAAAATGGTAACTGATATATGAGGACATTTATTTGGTTTTATTTTCAAATACTGTACCTCAGCGAACTTGTAATACGGTTCGGCTGGGTTGTGTTGGGTATCTTCCGGTTCTGTTTCTTGAGGAGGTTTTGGAGAACTGTTTGAAAGAACCCTCCCTACGCTCTTTCCTCCGATTCGTTTTTTTGAACCTTAGAAGGGAAAACGTGACTGTTAGGACAGTTTGCCGTAATCACATTCGTTTGTCCACAGTAATGGCAAAACACCTTTTTCTGTTTTTCACAGTCCCTCCAAAAATGTCCGAACTGTCTACAGTTCCAACAAAGGACGTTGTTTTCATCATCCTGTGGTACTTTTTGTCTTGCTCCTGTGTTTGTCTGGTTTTTTTCCTGTGGTTGTCGGTTTACCTGGTTCGGGGTTCCCCCGGTCCTTCTCCACATCTGCTGTTTGGCGACGGCGTTCACTTCGAGATCTTCGTCGTCGTAGTCCTCGTCGTCTTGTTCAATTCCTTCTACATTGTTCACCTGATTATACGGTCGTGCCTTATTTGGAAATGGTTTGTACATTGATTTATCGAGACTGTAGCATACTGAAACCAGATCTTCAATCCGATCAATGCGATAAATTGTCAGAAACGGTTTATAGGCATCGCGCATGTTTTCCATTAAAATGTCTAACTTTCTACTTTCAGACATAGGTTTGGACAGCTGTTGAGCTAGTTTTTCAATTGAACCTAAAAATGCATTGAACGTTTCGGTTGGTACCTGACGTCGGTCTAACATCTGTCTTTCAATAACCCTGTCTTTGTTTGGTTGTTCGAATCTCAGTCGCAAATGATGTTTAAATGCAGTCCATGTTGAGAATTTGTGGCAAAAGGTGTAATACCACTCCTCTGCTTCGGAGCCTTCCTTGAAAAAGAAGTTTGCCTGACAGAGTAGTTCATGTTCGGATACGGCGTTGTTCTTGGCTAGAATCTCAATTCTGTTGAGGAATTGTGTCACCGTTGGTCCTCTGCTATCCCCACTAAAGTTGACACGCCACTTGTTGACCGGAACACGCAACCATCTAGCTCGTCTATCATTGTAGTCTTCCTGTGGTATTTCCCGTGGATGATTATGCCTGAAGTCATCTAAATTAGCTGTTTGCGATGCTACTGAGTTTGGATAGTTTCGTTCGACTGATCCTTCTCGCCTGGGCCGATGATCCACCGGTGGTATAACAGGTTGAGATGGGAGGAACGGTGTTCGTGGAAGTACCTGTTGCAATTGGTTTTGCAACATCGTTGTTAGGTTAGTCGTCAAAGCCTCCATGTGAGTTGCTAAAGACTGTTCAATCATCTGACTCACTTCTTGTCTCCAGTTACCGTTGTTCAGTTGTGCGGAATTTTGATTTAGCTTGTCATTTTCATTCCAATTTTGATTTCTATTCCGACGGTTCAAAAGTGGTGTTTGCTGGTATGGGCTAAACGGATTCGGTAACGGAGGTAGATGATACTCGATTGGATCTCTATTTGCTGAATTCCTTCCCCGTCTGTTATCCCCATTCTGCTCCTCTTCGATTCCACCTGCTGCTAGGTCCAAAAGATTCTCTTCTAGCCCCTGTGGCGATCCGTGCGTACTGTGTGGTGTTAGCGGCGTATGTAACTGTCTTGATTCATTAGGTTGCGGTTGATCATCAATTATGTTATCTAACGTATCTTGATGGTCTTGATCTTCCGTCCCATGTGAACTTCTATGACGATCCTCCGGAACTCCATAGCGATCCAAAGACCTTCGATTTCTCCTAACAGATCTGTTTTAACCCGTAGTTGTTCTCTAGTAACCGTACTTGCGCGTAATATTCTTCCTCTGCAATGCCTAAGCCTGGAAATTAATTTTGGCTCTGGAAATATTTCCAGAACATGTTTCAAATCTAGAATCTTTGTTTTGACTGTTTGATATTCCTCGACAATTGACTTTTTACTAAATAGAACTTTTGGTTTCCTAATTTCTTCTAGCTGAACTTGCCGCAGTCTCTGCCTACGTTCCTGGATGCTACCCAAAATGGACACACATCGCAGTTTTAGTTCGTACTCGACTTCGTCCGGCAATAAATCTTGAGGATTGATGTATGCTCCTACTACATCCAACTCTCTAGCACTCATCTTGCTTTAAATTTTTATAAAACTGTTTGATTTAAGAAATAATTAACGTTACACTAGCAAGTAAATATTAAATTGTAACTAATCGGAAGTAGGGAGAATATTTTATCAACTAAGGAGATAAATGTTTAAGTTTAATGAGAAAATATTGGACGAACACACTGTTTTAAACTTAATTCTTAATTCCACACGTATTATGTACAAATGTACCTTCAACCAAACTTTCACTTCAAATTCAAACTAACTACTCAATTCACTCACTTATCTACTCAGCAAAAATAAGCAACTAAACCTATAAGAAAATTCTTTGTAATTTTAACTAATTCCAACAAATTCAAAAACCTTTCACTTAATTCATTCAACCGGTAGTTGGGCGCCAAATGTAACGGGTCGGGTGTTTTAGCCAAGAAAGTAGTCACAAACCTCACTTAAGCGCCAGGTAGACTATTAGCCTACCGTGAAGAAAGCTGTTCTCAAATAGACCCGTCCCGGCTTCGAGACCTCAGGGCGAGTTCAACCAAACTCAAATGGCGGCACAGCGGTCCTGAATTCCGAAAAGCAAAGCTGACTCAACAGGGGAAAGACTCAACACATCGGCAAAAGAGGTTTCCTATGCTGGTTTGCCTCTACTTGCCTACAGGGAACAAACTCTACGCTTCGCGGGAAAATCCAATTAGAACCTATTCAATCTTCCACGCTTCAGTCCCCTCAACATAGACCTAGGGCTGATAGT